>CAWUFW010019068.1:0-199482 GCA_963921515.1 Calotriton arnoldi
TTATAAAAAATAAAAAAAACAGGAGGTAGAGGCAAAAAGACGGGGGAAACCACACCAAAAATGCCAAGTCTAACACGATGTATTAAGGAAAATAGCCTTTACAGCGAAGGCGGTACCCTGCATGCCTTCACCACGCAGGCTTTACAATGCAAAGAACATTACCACGCAAGTCTTCACCTCGCAAAGTTTTACAGCGAATATGCCTTTAACACGCATGCCATTAAGGCAAATTTCATTGGGAATGCATGAATGGTAAAGGCATATTCCTTGTAAAAGTTTTTAAGGTAACTATATGTAAGTATTGATTGTTTGATTTGCATTTTCCCCATATTACGTCTTTGAGGATTTTTCATTTTTTCAACACGACTACAGCCCTAACCTTTGAACGGAAGTACACCAAATTTGGCAGAAAGCTAGATTTTGTTCCAGAAAGCGTGCTTTTTGTGATTTGGTGTAAATCAGTTCAGAAGTTTCGGAGATATTTCAGTAAAAAAATATAGCTATCTGGGAGCCCAAAATCCTACTGAAATTTGATTGGCTACCAACACTTCAACCAGGAAGTGTCGGCAGCCATCTTGGGACTCGGTTGGACCGAGTCACTGACAAAAGGAAGAAAAAAAGAAAAGGGGGAAGGGTAGAAACACCCTGAACCACTAGGCCTCTTGGGGGGGTTCCGTTGGGACCTCGCAGACCCAAAAAAAGCATTTTTGTTAAAAACGTTTGGTGGGATCCGCAGTTCGTTCATTATTGGCCCCCGGGTGGACAAGGTCCCAGGGACATTATGCAACTATAGGAGGGCGGAGCACGGCCCCCTCTTGGGGCTTACTAATGCCCCGGGGACCACCACCTCCCCAGGGCTTCTTTCTAAAAAATGCAGGGGAGGCCATCTTGGACCACCCCAAGCACCAGGGACTCCCACCTCCCCGGGGCTTTACTTGAAAAGAATGCAGGGGGGTGTGCAGACCCTCCTGCAGCCCCAGGGGCTGCCGCCTCCCCGGGGCTTTAATTGGACATAATACGAGGGGCCGCGCGGACCCCCGCAGCCTCGGGTACAGCCACCTCCCTGGGGCTTTACTTGAAAAGAATGCGGGGGCAGTGTGGACCCCCTCTGCAGCCCTGGGGGCCGCCATGTCCCCAGGGCTTTAATTGACCATAATGTGGAGGGGCCGCACGGACTCCCTGCAGCCCTGGTGGCTGCCACCTCCCGGGGGCTTTAATTGGACATAATGTGGGGGGCTGCGTGGACCCTCCCTGCAGCCCCGGGAACCACCACCTCCCCTGGGCAAATAGAAAGAAAGGAAGGGGGCCGCTCAGCCCCCTCCTCGCACCAAAATATCCCTGGGGACCACCACCCCGAGTGCCGGCTCCTGCTATGTCCCTGGGTGCCCTCCCCTGTGACATAGCTGTTTGTTATGGCTTGGCCGGAGCTTTACCACTCCTGCCAAGCCATAGCAAACTGTGCTCCGCTTCGAGCAAGCAAAAGCATTTTGCTCTCGCTTGCTCAAAGCGGATCACAATTGCTTTTACACACATGGAGCTGCATTTTAGAAGCTCTCTGTGTGTAAAAGCAATGCCAGCTACCGCAGGAGATGGGGAGCTGGAAGGGACCACAAGGGCCTTCAGGCTCCCCACGCGGTCCCCATCTTTAGTGAGTGGGTGCACTGACAGGGCACCCACAATAGAGGCTAGACCCCAGGGCGGAAATCAGCCAGGGAGGAGGGGGCCACTCTGCCCCCTCCCCTTATTTAATTAGAATTTTTTTTTTTTAAAGAAGCCCGAGTGCCGGGGTATGAAGTACCCGGGGCTGAAATTGGCCCGGGAGGGGGGCCACTCGTCTCCCCATTTTTTACTTTACTTTTTTTTAAACTGCCTGGCCCCGGGGGACAGGGCTCTAGGGGCCAAAATCGCAGGCCCCCTCCAATCATTTAATTAAAAAGATTTTTTTTAAAAAGGAGGCCGGGTGCCAGGGAATGGGGTCCTTGGGGCCGAAATAGGCCTGGGAAGGGGGGCTACGCAGTCCCCTTTCCCATTCTAAATAGGCTTGTCCCCAGGGAAGGGGGTGCCTGGGGCAAAAATTTGCCCAAGGCAAGGGGGACGCACTGGCCTCTCTCTGAAGAAAAAAAAGAAATTAAGAACAATAAAAAGACGGACAAGCCACTGGACCCCCTTTCTCCAACACTCTGCAAATGCGCCTCCTGGCACACTGCTGGTTGCGGGATGAAGTCCCCTTGGGTTCAGAGGGTCCTTGGGGGCCAACAAGCCCTCCTGTTACCTCCAGTAAGTCTCACACAATTGGATTTCTGAGAGGTTTTCAGAGGTCACACCCCCTTTCTCCACCACTCTGCAAACGCGCCTTATGATACACTGCTGGTTGGGAGATGAAGGCACCTTGGATGCAAAGGGTCCTTGGGGGCCAACAAGCCCTCCTGTTACCTCCAATAAGTCCCACACATTGGGTTTGCTGAGAGGTTTTTGGTGACCAAGCCCCCTTGCTCCACCTGCCTCCTTGCGCACTGCTGGTTGGGGGATGAAGTTCCCTTGGCTCCAGAGGGTCCTTATGGGCCAATGAGCCCTCCAGTAAGTCCCACACAGCCTGATTGCTGAGAAGACTTTGGAGGTCACACCCCCTTTCTCTACCACTAGGCAAAAGCAGGATACAGCACACATAGAAAGAGCAAAATATAAGGAAAAATTAATAATTTCTCCTCAAATCGCCATCCTAAGACCATGTTTTCACCTGGCCTTAGTTTTTGGCTCTACCCCATCCTTATGAATATGGGGCAGCGTCAAAAAGCAATGGGTGTTGCAGTGGAGCACCCACTGCAACACACATTGCCCACACCTTTGCAGCAGCAGACTGCTGCGGAAAGGGGCATATTTACAAGGTGGCATTAAGCCATGTTAAGTGGCTTAACGCCACCTTGTAAATATGGGATATGGAGTAGCGCCACTGGAGCATCAAAAAAAGTGACGCTCCGGTGGTGTTAGGGGCTTGTAAATATTCCCCAAGGAGGCTGCGCATAGGCAAAAGATATGCCCATTGGGTCTTCAAGGGCAGGACGACAGGGCAAGGACCGTGTTCGAAGGTCACACTCTGTACCCAGAATATGAATGTCCCATAGAAGCATGCAGACTGGGCACAGAGCATGCCTGAGGGTCATACCCTGCACCCTGAATGTACTTAGCATTAGGAAATAATGTCAGGTAGGCCCTGTGGCAAAGGGTGCTAAGAATTTGACCTGAGTCACTCACTTAACCCAGATCTCATAGAAACAGTCTGAAAGCACGACCTGCACCAAATAGCGCACAGCCCAGGGGCAAAGGCTGCTAGCTATGTGCCATGGGGTGGACGGAGTGAGTGCTAGGGAACCGGAAGGAGAGCATGGTCAACTACTGTGCCATCTGCTGAAAGTCAGGTGGACTTGGCCAAAGCACATATTCTGTAGGCTCTGACAGCATGGATATTTTAGGTAGGCTAAGCCCTGTGCCTAGAGTTGACAGAACAGAGCCCAAAGCTATGTCAGGAGACTGTGGAGGAAGAAGGACTGAATACAAAATGTGGACAAAGGCCAAGTCATGTGATCAGTGCAGAATAGGGGCAAAAGTGTATCATAAAAAAAGAAAAGAAATTCTACATAAAATAATTGTTAAAAGAAAGGTTGTGCTTTCTAAGGGTGGTTGATGTCAAGGTGTTTTTTCCACAGATTTTTGGGTACCATGCGGGGGATGACATCTGTGGGAAAAGTGTGATTTTCACAATGCCTTTCATCAAGAAATCCCTAATTTCACCATCTATCACCAAGTATGAATAACTTTGCTTAACTTTCACTCGAATCTCTCCAATTCCATGTCAGTTGTGAGGCATATGTATGCATAGTGTACACTTGTGTACAAAAGGATCATGAATTACCGTTATGTAGATCGTTGCAGAGGTGTACCAGCAACAGCCTATATTGGTGCTCTGCCCAATTCGGTGCAAGTTTGCTTCTCAATTAGGTAAATGGGCCTAATTTGCGTTTAGCCACCATATGCTAAACATCCACCAAACATCCCCAAAGCAGTTCAGCCTTGAAAAATGTGCTTTTTAATGTGTTCTTATTTTTTTTATCTTTTGCAGTTTTATATAGTACAAACTGACCCAAAGGTATTGGAGAGCATCTGGTAGATTACATTCATTTTTTTGTTGCTATTTTTAGGCACAAAGAGAGGGTGGGCCAGATGTACGACCGTTTTTTGCGGCTTGCGGTAGCAGATGGGTTTCAGACCCATTTGCGACCGCAAAAAACGAGTTGGCCATGTACTAGTCCCATTTTGCGAGTCGCAAATTATTTGCGACTCGCAAAATAGGAATAGCGAGTCGCTATTAGGAAGGGGCGTTCCGAGGGCGTCCCTTCCTAATAGCGAGTCCTCCAGGTATGTATGACTCTTTTGCGACCGCAATTGCGGTCACAAAACAGTCGCAGTTTACCACCCTTCTCAGAAGGGTGGTAAAGCACTCGCAAACGGGAAGGGGTCCCCAGGGGACCCCTTCCCCTTTGGGAATGCAGGGGAAAATATTTTTTAAGGGCAGGCAGTGGTCCCAGGGACCACTACCTGCCCTTAAAAAATGAAATGAAAACGTTTCATTTTTTCTTTTTTAAATGCAGCTCGTTTTCCTTTAAGGAAAACGGGCTGCATTTTTTTTTTTAAAACTGCTTTATTGAAAAGCAGTCACAGACATGGTGGTCTGCTGACCCCAGCAGGCCACCATCCCTGTGAGGCTGGCCATTCCCAATGGGGTCGCAAATTGCGAGTGGCTCATGAATATTGATGAGCCTCGCATTTTGCGACCCCATTGGGAATCGCTAACAGTGTCTCTGACATTGTTGTACATTGGATTAAGCGCCTCGCAATTTGCGACTCACAATCCAATGGTCGTAAATCTGGCCCTAAGTGATTTGCCCAGAATCACAGGATGTTGAGCTGACGCCAAGGTTCGAACCTGGGTCCCCAGTACCAAAGTTGACAGCTCTGGCCCTTACGCCATATCCTCTCCCAAAACCACCCAGTGGTGAGGCTAGAACGATGAGTGGGGGGTGGCTTGTTACACTGATCTTAATGGAAGCTGGGAAAGGATGAGTGAGATTGTCTTTGTTTTCTTGGATTAGAGAAATGACTAAGAAGAAGACATTGTTGATATTGAAGCAAGTGAAATGTTTTACTTTCCTTCTAGGGCAATCCTTTCTCACTCATAGCCATCACCATCATCACCATGAAGCAGTGAGAGGAAGACATTTTCTATGTTATGATTCCATGATTTTGTTGGTATATTTAATCAAGGTGATCTTGCTGATCAGAAGTAGGCCTGTGCAGAATTTTGATTTCACTGGAGCAACCTAAGTAATTTCAGTAATTCTGCATTACTCCTTGATGCAGATTTACTGATAATTATGCAAGTACTCCTGCTTGCATAACTAAGAGTAATTCAGGGGGAAAAATCCTAGAGTGAGAGCACATTTAGCAAGTGAGCAAGTGCGAGTTCCTGCTCGCACATTTTTGTGTTTTGCTGCATTGAGCGCTGTTTCTTAACACAAAATGCATCTGTTGGAAAGTGGATTATTTGTAGGGATAAGTAGTGACTTACCATTAGTAATAATGCCACAAACTGAATAAAAGGGACAGTCAAGGTCTCAAAAGATTATTCCCTTGCTCAACCCTTGGTAGCTGGCAATGAGCAGGCAGGCATAACTTAGAAGACAGGTGTGTAGAGTATTTAAAAACACTAATACACTAAATAAGTAAGATACAACACACAATCAAAATCCAACTCCAATCTATAAAAATAGGCTATATTTTTATGAATAAATAGACACTAAGCAACAAAAATCCAATGTAGGGAACCAGAGCAAAAACAATAGCGTCAAATTAAGACATCTAGTTGCATTTGACTGGAACAAAGTCAAAGTGTGAGGCCAATCGCAATGGAGCCCTGGTTGGATACACTAAGTGGGAGGCCTCTGTCAAAATTTGACCTTCGCACTTAATCGTTTTTCTGGAGCTTTTTCTCGCAAAGTTGAGCAACGCTCCTCTTCAGGCTGGATTCGCATTGGTGTCGCCAGCTTAGTTTTCTGTGAGTCCCTGGTCAAATCATGGAAGTCTGGTGCTCCAGAACTTTCAGCGGAATAAACCAGAAATTCAAGCCGGGTCACAGTTGAAGGTCGCCGGCTTGACACTCGACGTCTAGTCAGTCACCTTATGGAGCTTTTTACCAAAAAGTTCCCAAACTTCACCTAACTTCTAGATCTTTTTCCAGAAGGTCTCCTTGAGGGTTCAAAGTGTACACAACACCAATCCAGGGGTCTAGAATCTCTGAGATGGTCCTTGGGATGTTGGGACTACAATTCCCACAATGCGCCTGGCCAAATCCTTAAAAGTCCACTGGACGCACTCCAGGATGGGGACTTCTTGGTGGAGATAATGCAGTTGGGCTCAGTTAACCTGTAGCTTTCAGGGAGTCTACCCCTTAATCCTTCTTGAAGCAAGGCACAGTCTTTAGGCTGTAGTCCCAGAATGTGCAGCAGGTGCAGTCTTTCAGAGTGCAGACCTTTAGGGTGCAGATAAGGCTTCCAGCAGGGCAGTCATTCTTCTCCTTGTCGTTTCAGGCAGCAGATCTGAGTTGCTTGGCAACTCTTCCATATTTATGCAGTGTTCCTGGGCGTCAAGCGGGGGGGGGCACTGAAGCAGGTTGACACCCAGGTGTATGACCACTTCCTCCAAAGTGTGGCATATTCTTGCCCCAAATAAGCACCATTCTTCCAAAATCCAAAATGGAGAAAGTCTTTCTTTGGAGAGCAGAAGAAGCTAAGCCAACCCACTGGCGTTGCTAAGATTCCCTAACACTCCCCTTCCAGCCCTATCCCTAATCTAATTACAGGGGCTCCTGTGTGGGTCGGTTGGCAGATGTGGGGGTGAGCCTGTGCTGGCCTAAAGTGTCATTCTGCCTTTGAAGACAGCTTGCTCACTTCACCCACCCTTTCTACCTGTAGCTTCTGCAGTTGCAGTACTCCTCCCACAGGAAATCCATTGTCTTTCTAGCAGGCTACTTCACACCTCATTAAGATAGCTTGGCTCAGCGTGGCAGAGGCCAGCCTATCAGGAGAGATCAGCTGGAAGGCTGAATTTTGGCTTACAGAAAAGAAAGTTTAATAACTTCTTTTCTGAGATAGTTATTATAAATCTAACAGCGGCAAGTTGTTGAATTTATCATAACTAACATCTTGATACCTTGAATGATATTTCATCTCGCTCCTGTCCATATTTATACTTAAATAAAATATTCTAGTGTTAGCCCATGGAGCTCATTATCTACAATGGAGAAAAACACAATTGGTAGTTTTTCCCTCACCAGGTCTTGTAAAACATATTTTATAATGTCCCTGCGTATAGTTACATGGTACCCTATCCCTAGGGCACCTAGGGAAGACCTTTGGGTTGACTTATATGTAAAAATAAAGTAGATTACTACTTTGGAAATACCTTTAATTCCAAAGTCAAATTTCCATATAATTTAGTTTTAAAGACAGTCTGCAAAGCATGGCTGCCTTTAAAATGACAACAGGCAACACAGCAGTGCAAACCCCAGTGCAGGAAATCTATTGGGCCTCTAAACCTCCCTGCTCCATTATATACCAGGGCTTTATAGGTGGTTTTAATTCCCTTTCCCTTATTATATACTAGGGACTTACAGGGGTCTGTCATTGCCAAATGTACTTACACCTAACCACCATATAACTTTAAAGCTGAGCATTGGCCCTGGGCCTGGTAAGCAGAGCCCAGGGCACAATCATAATCAGTTACTAGCAGTACCAATCCAAAAATGCGGGGGGATCAGGGACAAAATGATGACTTTGTCACGCAAGTCCCCCTGTCCCCAGAGGAAAGGTGATTGGCAACTGACATACACCCTGGAAGTCCTCATCAGCTTAGTGGAGAAACCTGGAAAGTCCATCTGCATTGACATGGCCAGTCCCAGGTCTGTGTTCCGCTGTGAAATCCCCTGTAGGGAAATGACCACCTCAGAAGTTTAGGATCCCCCCCCCCCTCATCTGTATGAGCCATTTGAGAGGTCTGTGGTCAGTTTGAATACGGAAGTGAGTGCCAAACAGGTATGGCCTCAACTTCTTCAGGGACCACAGCAAAGGCTTCCCTCTCAATGGCACTCCATCTTTGTTCTCTGGTGAAAATTCAGTTACTGACGAAGACATCTGACTGATCAAGGCCCTCTTTAATTACTTGTGCCAACACTGTCCCAATCCCTTGTTCTGAAACATCTGTCAGAACCACAAATACATTTGTGTAGTCCAGAGCAAGTAGCATTGGTGCTAAATATAAATCCTCTTTCAGATTGTCAAAGGCCTTCTGACACTCTGTGATCCAAATGACTTTCTTGGGCATCTTCTTAGAGGTGAGTTCTGTCAGGGGAGTCACAATGGTCCCATAGTTCTGAACAAACTGTCTATAATACCCACTCAGGCCAAGGAATGACCAAACCTGTGTCTGGGTTGTAGGAGCTGCCAAATCAACAATAGTTTGTGTGAGAAGTTGGCCTGGCATATGCTGTCCACTAATTATAGTGGGCACCTTGCACCAGTCCAAACAACCCCTTATTGGAGATAGGTTAAAGACAACCTTTATTGAAAGCTATCCTAGTGGTAGCTATGGAGAGCAGCCTTCAGGCTAAGTCTTGAAGGAATGTAAAGCAGCTTGTTTTACCAGTCTATAATCTCTTGAGTGACCAAATGAAAGAGGACCACACCAGGTATATATTCAAAATATATGTATTTATTACTAAACACACCCCTCTAGTCTCTTTATGAGGCTAGAGTTCGAAGTACATAAATTATAAGTTAGTTATCTACAGTAATAGCACAAATACACGTTTGAGCCCTAGGGGCGTACCAAACCATATACCAATATGAGACTGAGCTAGACACAAGGCCTAGAGCCTGTAGAAGTGCTTGGACCACAAGGAACCACCCAAGGTAGTGACACAGGGGACCCACGGGGGACGCGTGCAGTGTATGAACACAGCCGCGAATCGCCGTTAACTTCTATGGGGAAAGTCACGGTTTGAATTTAAAAGAAAAGGGACACTTAGAGGAGGACTTGAAGCAAACCCTTTGAGAACTAGGCTGTTCTAGTGTCAATACCTACGGGAGCACCGGAGTACTCGAGTTACCTCACCCAGGGAAGCCGGGTGCATAGGTGTATTTCGGGGTCGGGTTTCGTCGTCGCTTTCAATGGCGATCTGCTGCAAAGTGCTGCTGGCGGCCAAGTCGAAAGTGTTCGGGTGGATCCAAAGGTGGATCGAAGATCTGAAGAACCTGAAAGCAGAGGGGACAGAGTCTGGGTCACTAGCCAGTGACCAGGAAGGCGATGAGCAGATGCCCACCAATGTCGAGTGCTTCAGGTAGGTTGACGGTCGTCTTGACTCTTCAGCCACGAGGTCCAGGAGGCGTCGATGATGACCAGGAGCTGGATTCGAGCTGTCCCATGACGTCTGTCGATTGCAGGGGTGTCGACGACCGGATTGGACCCAACAAGCCTTGGCAACGGCAAGTCTCGTGGAAATGGAAGAAGGACGATGTTGCAGACCAGCAAGGTCTGGGGGACTCACCCAGCGAGGGTAAGTCAGGGCACGCCTGGAGCAACCAGGGAGCCCAAGCAGAAAAAGATTGGCCTTTGGGAGGGCCTACTAGCCAACGGACTAGCGACCGCGAAAGAGCCTCGAGTCGATGCACGTGGAGCTGGCTCACAGGACACTCGTGGAGTGGAGGCCAGTAATCTTCGGTGCAGTTGGTGCTGGAGGCTGGGGCTACTCGGAGCCCAAAGAAAGACTTCGTGGGAGACCCAGAAGAGGATGCACTTGCAAATGCGATTGGTGTCCAGGGGTCACGGTTCCACGTTACCCACGACAGCTACGGGCCTCAGCTTTGCTGGGGACTCAGGGCAGCCTCGGGGAAGTCTGGAAATCCACCTCTGGTGATGCAAAGACTTCGGCGTCCGACGGGAGCTTCAGCAATGCAGACCGGACAATTGCTTCTTTGGTGCCTGCCAAGCAGGGGAGTCACTCCTTGACCCCAAGGGAGATTCTTCAGTCCTCTAATCTTAAAGTAGAGCATCGAAGGTCCAGGATTCTGTGTCAGAGTTTCGTCCAGGTAAAATCTAAAGTCCTAAGGACTGGGGTCCCATACTTATACTAAGGTAGGGGGTTGGACATACTCTGTGGCCCCACCTATGGGAGAGTCAGGGCAGAGGGGTGGTTACACCCCTTTCCCTTTGTCCAGTTTCGTGCCAGAGCAGGGGCTGGAAGCCCCTGAGCCGGTTTGAACTGGGGTATGCACAGGGACACCAAATGTGCCCCCAGTGCAGGACTTCAAAGCAACAGAGAGTGCTCCCGCCCAGCCCCAATACACACTATCCTGTCTGGGGAGGTGGTTACACCTCCCTGGGACAGGAAACCTATTGTCCAGGCCTCCCCTGCCGGAGTTTCGGTCAGCAGGGAGGCCAGACTCGTGTCTGTGGCAGCGGCATCCATTTTGTGATGCCAGGGCTCTGGAAAGTCAGTACCGGGTATACCGGTGTGTACATGTCTCTCCCTCTAGAAGGGTGGAATGCTACCCCCGCCGCCAGAACTGGCGGGGGGTAGTATTCCAAGATGTTTGACACCAAACACGACATGTTTCCGTGCAGCCATCCCAAAGTTAGCATTTAACGCGAGGTTATAATGAGCTTAAGAGTATATGGTCAGGCTGCACTACAAACAGCATCAGAGAAGGGTCTCCGAACGCTGCAGAGGGGCCCAGCTCATGCAGGGGCACCCGCTCACATAGGAACTACGCACTCTGCCTTCAGGATTGATAAGGCCTGCCATAGGAGTGACTTATAGGTTTATATGTGTGTATGTATGTAGTGATATAGGTAGCCTATATCACAGTAAGGGGTGCATGCACCACCTTACCCAGGCTGCAGTAGCAGACCTGTGGTGTCCTTTTGGCTGGCCTTCCAGGTGTGGCACAATACATGCTGCAGCCCCTGGTAGGCCTCTGAGGTACCTATGCCCTGGGTACATAGTATACCATATACTAGGGACTTATAAGGGCACTCCAGATTCCAATCAGAGATGTGCCTAAGGCACATGGAAACCATTTTATAGAGGAAGCAGATAGACTGGGGCCCTGAATAGCAGGATCCCAGTCCAACTAAGTCATAAACCAGCAAAACACCAGCAAAAAAGTGGGGGCAACCATATAGTCAGATTCCACCTTCCTACATAACCCCCCCCCAAATGAAAGGAGATAAGGCTAACCTTGGCCAGTTGAGCCTTTATTGTCTAAGTGACCATATAAGGAAGCACCTGCACTAGCATGGTTGCCCCCTATCTTATGGTCTACTAAGCAATCCCTCACCCTAAGGGTATGAGAGGGTCTCCACCATGGGGAATTATTACCTGTGGTGTGCTTTGGTAAAGTACAAGGCTGGTGAGGTGCCTGAGAAGGGAAGTGAGGCCCTAGGAAGGTTGGTCTCAGCTTCCTCAGATCACTGGTCACCATGTATGCCTGTCTTTCCATGACTGAGTTGCACTGTGCTCTAAGGGTCAACCTTTGGCTGCCTACAGCTGGGGGTTGGGTCCCTTTGGATGGACCACTGGAGGGACATGGCAGGTTTGGAACCTTTTGGTCCCAGGTTTGCCCTTGCCTAACAGAGTCCTTCTGGGGGAGGTCCCTACACAAAGGTATGGGGGATCCCTCAGTGTGTTGAGGAATTTTCACCTGGCTAGGGCTACTAGCCTGGGTGCCCCTAATCTGCTGATGGGGGTTCCTCTGGACAGGGGGCCCTGGGGGTCCACTGACCTCCCTGACCTCTGCAGCCCTGGGCTGACTGAGGCAGGGTAGAGAGGGGCAGGTTACCTGCTCCAGACTGGGTACCACCTTGGAAGGGTCCTCTGCCATCAGGGGTGGGGCCAGGCCAGGCCTGACTACCTCTGGGGCAGTTCCTTCACTAGGGGTAGGGTCAGTTCCCTGAGGAGGCTGACCCTTACCTACTGTCTGGAGGGAAGAAGACTTTTCTTCAACCCTTGTGCTCTCTTTTGGGGGAGAGTGGGCCATTCTTCCAGGCTCCATCTCTCCAAAATTTCCCTGGGCTTGGGCTGTGGCCATCACAGCCCCACTAACCTTTACAGGGACGCCCAGCATTCTCAGATGGGTTTGGTGTTCAACTTCAGCCCAGGCTGAAATTTCCAGATCATTGCCCATCAGGCAATCTACAGGCAAGGTTGGGGACACTGCCACTCTTTTTGGGCCTGTGACCCCTTCCCAGCTGAGATTGACTATGGCCATGGGGTGATCTGTTCTGACACCATCAATGTTGGTTACCTGGTATTTAAACTCAGGTAAAAGCTGGTGAGGGGGACTAGTTTCCCTGCCACCATGGTGACACTAGCCCCTGTGTCCCTAAATGCCACAGCTTTCTGACCATTAATTATTGGCTCCAGTCTGTACCTGCCCAATGCATTGCGACCCATGGTAAAGGTGGCAAATCCTACACCACCATCAGAGTCAGAGGAGTCTGTTGAGGGGGTCCTGTCTAAACTAGGCCCCACCTCTGTTCCTCTTGCAAAAGCACCTAACTTTTTGGGTACACTACTCCCAACTGGAGGATTACTACTGGTAGTACCAGGGGGGGTGGTAGTAGTTGTTGGAGGAACATTTTCTTTATTGCCAATCCTGGGGCAACTGGGATCAGTTTTCCAGTGTCCAGGCTTTTTACAGACATGGCAATATGGTTTCTTTTCAGGAGAGGAAGGAGTTTGGGACCCACCCCCAGAAGAGGACTTTTGGGGCCCTGTAGTGGATTTATCCTTAGATTTATCCCCACCTTTCTCTTGGGACTTGGTAGAATCTTTCTTCTGGTCACCACCCTGATTCTTAGTCTTTACTCTGGTTCTGACCCATTTGTCTGCCTTCTTTCCCAATTCTTGGGGAGAGGTCAGATCAGAGTCCACCAGGTACTGGTGTAAAAGCTGGTTTTGACAATTATTAAGGATCTGCTCCCTCATAATCAAATTGTACAATCCTAAAAAGTCATGCACCTTGTTGCCATGTATCCAACCTTCCAGAGCCTTAGTAGCACAATCTACAAAATCAACCCAGTCTTGAGTCTGAGTCTTTTGGGTGTCTCTGAACTTCAACCTATTCTGTTCAGTGGTTAGGCCAAACCCATCTATCAGAGCACTCTTCAAGACTTTGTAATTGTCAGCATCCTCCTCTCTAACAGTGAGGAGCTTATCTCTACCTTTGTCTGCAAAGGAGAGCCACAAGATTGCTGCCCACTGCTCCTGAGGGACCCTCTGTACTTTACAGACCCTCTCTAGAGCAGTTATCCATTTGTGGATGTCATCCCCACACTGGTAGGGAGGGACAATCTTGCTCAGGTTTCTATGGTCATAAAACCTTTCCCTATCTTTGGGGAAATTGCTGCCACCATGGGACTCTAGTCCCAACTTTTGTCTCTCTCTATAGAGCTCTAGGGACTTCCTGTCTATAGCCAATTGCTGTTTTCTGAGTTCAAGCTGGGCTTGCTCATACTGAATCAGTCTCTTTCTCCTTTCATGAGAGGATTCCCTCCTATGAGAGGAGACAGAGGTCCCTATTGAGGTGTCAGAGTGGTTAGACTCCTGAGAAGGAGACCTAGACCTTCTGGACACACTCAGAACTCTTCCTGGGGGGACAAAGGGGAGGTCAGTTTGATCCTCCTCCTCCTCCTCCACAGGAGGAATTGGGTTTTCCAGGACAAGGTCATTTTCACCTTCCTGGCCAGTTTCAGAGGGGGGCCTGGGTTTCTTCACCCCTGGCCCCTTCCTCATCTTCTGCCCCACCCTCTTTGCCTACCCCTTCAGACCCTAGGGGCCTGCTGAGATCATCAGCTAGTAACACCTCCCTGAGGTGTTGGGTGCTGGCACTTTTGCCTGCCTTCAACTTCCTAGTATTGCATAATGCTCTCAATTCCAAGAATGGGAGTTTATCATACTTGGAGGGAAGAAGCCCACTGGCTTCTGGCGAGGACTCACTGGGTCCTGGCTTTGAAGACATTACTAGTGAGGTGTGGTGTATGCACTACCTACTCTAGTGTGGCCTACTAAACTCTCTTGAGTTGTAGAAAGGGTGTGCTATCCCTTAACACACAACTCTAAGTTCAGTAGAACTTACTGTATTACTAAGCTTGATTTATATGTACCTTAGGTACCCTTAGTGGTTTTCAGTTGATCAATTCAATTGAGATTATCTGGTAAAACAATAGCAAGCTGGAATCCCACACACTGCACACCAATGTGAGAAGTTGGCCTGGCATATGTTGTCCACTAATTATAGTGGGCACCTTGCACCAGTCCAAACAACCCCTTATTGCAGATAGGTTAAAGACAACCTTTATTGAAAGCTATCCTATTGGTAGCTATGGAGAGCAGCCTTCAGGCTAAGTCTTGAAGGAATGTAAAGCAGCTTGTTTTACCAGTCTATAATCTCTTGAGTGACCAAATGAAAGAGGACCACACCAGGTATATATTCAAAATATATGTATTTATTACTAAACACACCCCTCTAGTCTCTTTATGAGGCTAGAGTTCGAAGTACATAAATTATAAGTTAGTTATCTACAGTAATAGCACAAATACACGTTTGAGCCCTAGGGGCGTACTCAAACCATATACCAATAAAGTGATATAAGAACCACGACTGAGCTAGACACAAGGCCTAGAGCCTGTAGAAGTGCTTGGACCACAAGGAACCACCCAAGGTAGTGACACAGGGGACCCACGGGGGACGCGTGCAGTGTATGAACACAGCCGCGAATCGCCGTTAACTTCTATGGGGAAAGTCGCGGTTTGAATTTAAAAGAAAAGGGACACTTAGAGGAGGACTTGGAGCAAACCCTTTGAGAACTAGGCTGTTCTTGTGTCAATACCCACGGGAGCACCGGAGTACTCGAGTTACCTCACCCAGGGAAGCCGGGTGCATAGGTGTCTTTCGGGGTCGGGTTTCGTCGTCGCTTTCAATGGCGATCTGCTGCAAAGTGCTGCTGGCGGCCAAGTCGAAAGTGTTCGGGTGGATCCAAAGGTGGATCGAAGATATGAAGAACCTGAAAGCAGAGGGGACAGAGTCTGGGTCACTAGCCAGTGACCAGGAAGGCGATGAGCAGATGCCCACCGATGTTGAGTGCTTCAGGTAGGTTGACGGTCGTCTTGACTCTTCAGCCACGAGGTCCAGGAGGCGTCGACGATGACCAGGAGCTGGATTCGAGCTGTCCCACAACGTCTGTCGATTGCAGGGGTGTCGGCGACCGGATTGGACCCAACAAGCCTTGGCAACGGCAAGTCTTGTGGAAATGGAAGAAGGACGATGTTGCAGACCAGCAAGGTCTGGGGGACTCACCCAGCGAGGGTAAGTCAGGGCACGCCTGGAGCAACTAGGGAGCCCAAGCAGAAAAAGATTGGCCTTCGGGAGGGCCTACTAGCCAACGGACTAGCGACCGTGAAGGAGCCTCGAGTCGATGCACGTGGAGCTGGCTCACAGGACACTCGTGGAGTGGAGGCCAGTGATCTTCGGTGCAGTTGGTGCTGGAGGCTGGGGCTACTCGGAACCCAGAGCACGACTTCGTGGGAGACCCAGAAGAGGATGCACTTGCAAATGCGATCGGTGTCCAGGGGTCACGGTTCCACGTTACCCACGACAGCTATGGGCCTCAGCTTTGCTGGGGACTCAGGGCAGCCTCGGGGAAGTCTGGAAATCCACCTCTGGTGATGCAAAGACTTCGGCGTCCGACGGGAGCTTCAGCAATGCAGACCGGACAATTGCTTCTTTGGTGCCTGCCAAGCAGGGGAGTCACTCCTTGACCCCAAGGGAGATTCTTCAGTCCTCTAATCTTAAAGTAGAGCGTCGAAGGTCCAGGATTCTGTGTCAGAGTTTCGTCCAGGTAAAATCTAAAGTCCTAAGGACTGGGGTCCCATACTTATACTAAGGTAGGGGGTTGGACATACTCTGTGGCCCCACCTATGGGAGGGTCAGGGCAGAGGGGTGGTTACACCCCTTTCCCTTTGTCCAGTTTCGCGCCAGAGCAGGGGCTGGAAGCCCCTGAGCCGGTTTGAACTGGGGTATGCACAGGGACACCAAATGTGACCCCAGTGCAGGACTTCAAAGCACCAGAGAGTGCTCCCGCCCAGCCCCAATACACACTATCCTGTCTGGGGAGGTGGTTACACCTCCCTGGGACAGGAAACCTATTGTCCAGGCCTCCCCTGCCGGAGTTTCGGTCAGCAGCAGGAGGCCAGACTCGTGTCTGTGGCAGCGGCATCCATTTTGTGATGCCAGGGCTCTGGAAAGTCAGTACCGGGTATACCGGTGTGTACATGTCTCTCCCTCTAGAAGGGTGGAATGCTAACCCCGCCGCCAGAACTGGCGGGGGGTAGTATTCCAAGATGTTTGACACCAAACACGACATGTTTCCGTGCAGCCATCCCAAAGTTAGCATTTAACGCGAGGTTATAATGCGCTTAAGAGTATATGGTCGGGCTGCACTACAAACAGCATCAGAGAAGGGTCTCCGAACGCTGCAGAGGGGCCCAGCTCATGCAGGGGCACCCTCTCACATAGGAACCACGCACTCTGCCTTCAGGATTGATAAGGCCTGCCATAGGAGTGACTTATAGGTTTATATGTGTGTATGTATGTAGTGATATAGGTAGCCTATATCACAGTAAGGAGTGAATGCACCACCTTACCCAGGCTGCAGTAGCAGACCTGTGGTGTCCTTTTGGCTGGCCTTCCAGGGGTGGCACAATACATGCTGCAGCCCCTGGTAGGCCTCTGAGGTACCTATGCCCTGGGTACATAGTATACCATATACTAGGGACTTATAAGGGCACTCCAGATTCCAATCAGAGATGTGCCTAAGGCACATGGAAACCATTTTATAGAGGAAGCAGATAGACTGGGGCCCTGAATAGCAGGATCCCAGTCCAACTAAGTCATAAACCAGCAAAACACCAGGAAAAAAGTGGGGGCAACCATATAGTCAGATTCCACCTTCCTACAGTTTGTATCTGGGCTGGAGAGGTTTTACATGGCCTCCACCTACAAGGTGGCCCACATTCACCACATAACTCTTCACTATTTGGCACTTACTGGCCTTTATAGTCAGCCCTGACTGCTGCAGGGCCTGGAGTACTCCCTTCAGGAGGGACATGTGATCCTCCAAGGTGGAACTGTACACAGCTATATAGTCCAGATAAGCTGCACTGAGCTGCTCTAACCCAGACAAGACCCTGTTCAACAAACTTTGGAAGGTGGCAAGGGCATTCTGTAAGTCAAAGGGCATTACTGTGAATTGTTAATGTCCCTCTGGTGTGGAGAGTGCTAACCTCTCCTTTTCTCCTTCAGTGAGGGCACTCTGCCAGCAGCCTGAGGTCAAATCAAATGTACTCAGGTACGCAGCAGCCCCTAACCTATCAATGAGCTCATCAGCTCTAGGTATAGGGTGAGCACCAGTCTTAGTGACTGCATTCAGTCCTATGTTGTCCACACAGACCCTTAACTCATTCTTTCCCACCTGGAGATTAGGTTTGGGCACCAGCACCACTGGGCTGGCACATGGACTGTCAGAGGGCTCAATTGCCCCCAATTCCAGCATATTAGCTACCTCAGTCTTGATGCTGTCCCTGACATGGTCAGACAACCTGCACAGTTTGTTTGTGACAAGTAGGCTGTCACCAGTGTCAAAGTCATGTGTACACTAAGTAGTGATACCTGGGTTCAAAGACAACAGATCAGCAAACTGGATCAGCACCTGCTTACAGTGTCTGTGCTGCTGGTCTGTCAATTTGGGAGAGAGTACAACTCCCTCTACTGAGCCATCTTGCATATTGCGGGAAAGGAGGTCTGGCAATGGCTCAGTCTCCTCTTCTCCCTCATCTGTGACCATCAACATGGTTATGTCTGCCCAATGTTGGTGGGGCTTCAATCTGTTGACATGCAGGACCCTGTGAGGGTTCCTGTGGGTGTTAAGGTCTACTAGGTGGGTAACCTCACCCGTCTTCTCTAGGTTTGGAAACGGTCCAGTCCACTTCTCCTGGAGCCCTTTAGGAGCTACAGGCTCCAACATCCACACCAACTGTCCTGGAGTATACTCAGGCATAGCAGTCTTCTGATCATACCAGTGGTTCATGAGCTCCTGGCTGGACTCCAGTTTCCTGCTTTCCTTGTCCATGTACTCTGTCATGCGAGATCTCAGGCCTAGTACATAGTCAAGCACATTGTCCTTGGCTTCCTTGAGAGGCTTTTCCCATGACTCTCTCACCAGGCACAATGGCCCTCTCAAAAGGTGCCCAAACAACAACTCAAAGGGGTTCACACCAATCCCTTTTTGCTTGACCTCCATGTAGGCAAACAGTAGGTATGGGAGGAGAACATCCCATCTCCTCCTGAGTTTGTCAGACAGACTATTGATCATGCCATTCAGAGTCTTCTTGAACCTCTCCACCAGACCATTAGTCTGAACATGATATGGGGTGGTGAACTTGTAGGTAACACCACATTCATCCCACATTGCCTTCAGATAGCTGCACATAAAGTCTGTGCCTCTATCTGAAACCACCTCCTTGGGGAAACCCACTCTGGTGAAAATACCAAGTAGGGCCCTAGCCCTGAAGGGGCAGTGACTGTCCTGAGGGGTATTGCTTCAGGGTATCTTGTGGCATGGTCCTCTACCACCAAGATATACTTGTTCCCAAATGCAGTAGGTGGTTCTAGGAGACCAACATTGCCCACCCCACCCTCTCAAAGGAAGTCCCAACCACTGACAGAGGTATCACGGGAGCCTTTGGCTTGTCCTCTGTCTTGACACTGGCCTGACAGGTGGACAGAAACTACAGAACTACTTTACCTTTTCAGACATATGGGGCCAGTAGAAATGGTTCACCAACCGGTTATAAGTCTTTTTCTGCCCCAAATGACCTAATATGGTGATGTCATGACTTGAGGTCAGGAGGAATTCTCTGTACTTTTGGGGGACCACCTACCTCCTGGTGGTCCCTTCTTTGAGGTTTCTGGCCTCAGTGTATGGATCGCCATCCTCCCAGTAGACTCTGCTGAATCCACTGTCATCCCCTTCCTCTTACTTTAAGGCGGTCTGCCTCAAGGTCTCAAGGGTGGGACACTCTCTCTGTCCCTGACAAAACTCCTCTCTGGAGCGTCCACCGGCTCCTGTCAATTCTTCCATATCTGACAGACCTTGCAGGGATGGAATACTTTCCTCAGAGGTCAGATCCTCCCCTTCAGGGTCACATTTGCGCTCCACCTCTGGAGTTGTCTGGGTTGGCTCACCAGTCACATTTCCCATTGCCTTGCCTTTGGATGCTTGGCCGATTGTTCCAGGGCCCAAGTGTCCAGCATTTCCCTTCTGGGTTGTCTGTGATCCTGGTCACAGCACATACCCACTCAGGGAGATCCAGCATCCTTGCATGGACCATTCTCTCTACCCCTGACCAGTCAGACGCTTCAAGATCATTTCCCAGTAGACATTCTACTGGAAGTGCAGGAGACACAACTACCTTATTAGGGACTGTCACACCTCCCCATTCCAAATTCACCATTACCATGGGATGGAGTTTGGCTCTGCTGTCTGCATAAGTTACCTGGTGATACACACCAGGTATGATCTGCCTTGGAGAAACCAGCTTCTCCTGTATCTCTCAGAGTCGCAACCTCTGTTCTATTGATTTTAGGCCTCTGCCTGTAGCTCTCCATGCTGGGAGGCAAGGCGGCCAGGGTTGCAATACCCACCCCACCCAAGGACACTGAGGTTGCCTCTGTCAGACCCTTCCCCATCTCTGGGACAATCTGCACCCCCAAACCTACACTAACAATCCCCTGGCATTGCCCACCAGTGGGGGACTTTTTGTGCGGACAGCATCTCCTCTCTTGTACCCTGGCTGATTACACTCAAAGCATTTCCCCACCTTTGAGGTATCAAAGAACCCCTTGAAGTTGGATTGGCTCAGGCCCCCCCTCCTTGTGCTGGTTTTTGTGGGTCTTGGGAGGACTCTTTCTGGTACTGACCTTTTTCCACTGGGCTTTCACTTGCTGGGGAGACCAGTCCTCCCTTCTTCTGATCACTCCCCTGGTGCTGATTGGAAACCCGGTTCTCAACCACTCATAAGCTAACTCCCCCGGCTCTCTGGGGCTAGTCAGCTTAGTGTCCACTAGGTACTGGTGTAACAATTACTCACTTTGTTACCTTCCATCCAGCCCTCTAGTGACTTCACCGAGATGTCCACAAAGGACACCTAGGATTGTGTGTTAACTTTCTGGGCGTCCCTGAACTTTACCCTGTACTGCTCTGGGGTCATGCCAAATTTCTTGACAAATTTAGAAAAATCTAAAATATAGATAAAAAATCAGTTTACTCCAAATTTCAAAAACTAAAAAATCAAAAGTTTTGTACTAAGTCAATTTAGTGGATTTTTAAAGATTTAAACTTAATTTGCTTTATGGTGTAATTTAAACACAAGTACGTATCCTCACACTGAACACCAAAGATTGGAAAATGGATCATTAGTAGGGATAAGTAGTGACTTACGACTAGTAATAAGGCCACAAACACAATAAAAGGGACACTTGAGGTCTCAATATATTATTCCCTTGCTCAACCCTTTGTAGCTGTCAACGAGCAGGTAGACGTAACTTAGGAGACAGGTGTGTAAAGCATTTAAAAACACCAATACACTAAATAAGTAAGACCCAACACACAATAAAATTGCAACCCCAATTTATAAAATTAGGTTGTATTTTTATGAACAAATAGACACCGAAAATATAAAAAACCAATGTAGGGAACCGGAGATATGAATTTTTAAAGAATAAACACTTTCTTGTGCTTAAAAACCAAAAGGGGCAAATTGGAATATCTGGTCACACTTGACCAGGACAAAGTCAAAGTTTGAGGCTGACCGTGTTGGAGTCCTGGTCGGTTACACTAAGCGGGAGGCCTTGGTCAAAATTTTACCTTCGCACCTAGTCATTTTTCTGGAGTTTTTCCGTCGACGTTGAGCGAGGCTCCTCTTCAGGCTGCATTCGTGTCTTTGGCTTGGTTTTCTGTGTGACTCCAGTCAAATCCTGGAAGTCTGGAGCTCTGGAGCTTTCAGCAGGACAAACCTGAAATCCAGGCCGGGTCGCGGTTGAAGGTCGCCGGCTTGACTCTCGATGTCGAGTCAGTCACCTTATGGAGCTTTTTTCCAAAAAGTTCCCAAACGTCACCAAACTTCTGGATCTTCTTCCAGAAGGTCTCCCTGAGGGTTCAAAATGTCCACAACACCAATACAGGGGTCTAGAATCTCTGCAATGGTCCTTGGGATGTTGGGATGTTGGGAGTACAATTCCCACAAGGCGCTTAGCCAAATCTTTAAGAGTCAATTTGGCACACTCCAGGATGGGGACTTCTTGGTGGAGATGATGCAGGTGGGCTCAGTTAACCTGTTGCTTGCAGGCAGTCCACTCCTTAATCCTTCTTGAAGCAAGGCAAAGTCCTTAGTTCTGTAGTTCCAGAATGTGCAGCATGTGCAGTCTTTCAGAGTGCAGACCTTTGGGGTACAGATCAGGTTTCCAGCAGTGCAGTGCAGTCCTTCTTCTCCTTGTAGTTTCAGGCAGCAGATCTGAGTTCCTTGGCAACTCTTTCATATTTATGTAGTGTTCCTGAAAGTCAAGCAGGGGTGCACCCCTGACCAATGGGAAGCAAGGTGCCACTCAGTTGTATGACCAATTCCTCCTAAGTGTGAAATATTCTTGCCCCAGAAAGCACCATTCTTCCAAAATCCAAAATGGAGAAAGTCTCTCCATGGAGGTTAGATCAAGCTAAGCCAACCCACTGGCATGGCTAAGATTCCCTAACATTCTCCTTCCAACCCTCTCCCTAATGTAATTACAGGGGCCCCTGTGTGGCCAGGGTGTCAGGATGCGGGGGTGAGCCTATGCTGCTCTAAAGTGTCATTATCCCTTTGAAGACCAGTTTGGCCACTCCACCCCCCTTCCTGCCAATAGCTTCTGCAGCTGCAGTTCTCCCCCCATAGGAAATCCATTGTTTCTCTAGCAGACTACTTCACACCTCATTAAGGCAGCTTGCCTCAGCCTGGCACAGGCCAGCCAATCAGGAGAATGCTGCTGGAAGGCTGGATTTCGGCTTACAGAAAAGAAAGTTTAATAACTTCTTTTCTGTGATAGTTATTATAAATCTTACAATGGCAAGTTGGTGGATTTATCATAACTAACATCTTGACACCTTGAATGATGTTTTATCTCTCTCCTGTCAATATTTATACTTAAATTAAATATTCCAAGGTTAGCCCATGGAGCTCATTATCTACTATGAGGAAAAGCAAATGTGGCAGTTTTTCTCTCACCAGGTCTTGTAAAACATCTTTTATAATCTCCCTGCTTATAGTTACATGGCACCCTACCCCAGGGCCAGCTAGGGGAGACCATAGGGGTGACATATGTAAAAATAAGGTAGATTAATACTTTGGAAGTACCTTTAACTCCAAAGTACAATTTACATATAATTTTGTTTTAAAGACAGTCTGCAAAGCAGAGATGCCTTAAAAATGACAGCAGACAACACAGCAGTGCACACTCCACTGCACAAAATCTACTGGGCCTCTAAACCTCCCTGCCCTATTAGATACTTGGGACTTACTGGTAGTTTGAATTCCCCTTGCCTTATTATATACTAGGCTGGGACTTACGGGGGTCTGTTACTGCCAATTGTAATTACTCTTAACCACCATATACCTTTAAAGCAGAGCCATGCTCTGGGTCTGGTAAGAAGAGCCCAAGGCACAATCAGAGTCAGTTACTACCAGTACCAATCGAAAAATGGGGGAGATCAGTGCCAAATGGAGGACTTTTTCACAGCATCCTTGCATACAATTTGGATGTGAGGATACATTCTGCGCTACGAACATAGCGCAAAATGCTGGTAGTAAGTTGAGGAAAATTCTTACACCAAGAGCACATTCAGATAGTGTAAGCTCTTTCTGTTCATGTTTTGTTGCATTGAGTGTTATTTCTTAGTGCAAAATGCATCCTCTCATTCATTTATGAAGCAAAGGGGCATTTTGTGCTAAGAAATAGCACTAAAAGTAGAATTATTCTTCTCGCTTAATTCTAGCATTATCTTGCTGAATTCTTACACAAATCTACACAGAAATACATGAGTTACACCCAGCTCTAATCAGAAGGGGGTCCACTAGGTCTGCCTATTCTTGTACTTTGTCTAAAAAATGAAGTCCTTGAAATGCCAGACTACAAAGCCCTGGTGGTAATTTTCAGAAATGTCACATTAGTCACGAGCCACTTTCTTAACAGGAACCATTTTTAGGGCCATCTTTCCTACTTCTTGAGTTGAGCTGAAGTCCAGATTCAGTGAATTCACATTGAGGGAATGACTGGACCTTTGATTTGTCTCACCTACCGGAAGGCAAGAAGAAAAAAGAATTCAGGCTATAGGACTTAGCCATTACAGCGAATAAAATGTATCATATAACAAAACGTAAAAGTACCATGTGTACTTAATATAGTAAGTAGATATAAACCCTTCATTAAAAGGTGGTTTTGTATTATTACCAAAACCTGCCTTGATTGTATTCTATGAGTCTCACCTATGACCACGACACTGACAGACACCTATGGAAAAGAGAGAGGTAATAAAAAAATAAATATTAATAAAGTAAAACACACAGGCAGCCAAGGGGCGATGCATGCCTTATGAAAAATGCCAGGAATGTGGGCAAACAGCGACAAATCTGTAATAATTTTTGCGGGCCATAAAAAGTCCCTATGGCCTCCCTGATCAGAAGCATGAAGATTGGTAGAAACTCAAAAAAATTCTGAAAAATATTATTTGTTGCATATGCAAAACACAAAGCATCATACCCCATAGGACAGTATGTAGTAATTTGGGAAAATCTGAAAAATCTGTAATAATATTTGGGAGCCAGACAGATCGCTTACTTCCTGGGTCTGTAGTGGAAAAACTGATACAATCAATAACAAAGTTTGTAAAAATATATTTACCTACATCTAGCACAAGACTCCATATACAACAGAATAATATGCCAGACAATTTAGAAAAAATAGAAACTATAGTATTATTATCTCAGGGTGGGAAAAGGGCCACCCATGGCACCATGGCAGTAGCATAGAGACTGGCGAAAAAATGACTACAATTCTGTGTAAAATAGTATCAGTTGCATACATACAACAGAAGGTCCCATGCACCTAGACAATATGGAGGAAATCAGAGGAGAAAATGGGAAAATTAGTAACACGTCCCCTACAGGAAGCCTAGCTTAAGCCTAAGTAAAATGTATGGCTTACAGACAACATAGGCCCACAAACATCAGCAGACTTTTCTGAAAGTTTGGACACAATAACTATTAATATCTGGGGGAAGCAGGGTTCCTAGTATCTCTGGACAGCAGCAGGCAGACTGAAAGTAATGCAGAATAGGTAACTATAACATCTGCGCCCTGCACGTTTTGGTGATTACCAGAAAAGCAGACTAGGACAAGGCAAGTAACATACCATACGCATTTGTAAGAAACGCGTTCACTCAGAAGAGTATCTTGCAGCTGACTAGGAGATGTTTATTTTACTTAATGGTACATGCTTTATGGACCGCAGAGAGATGAATGGCTGAGTTGACCTACTGAGGTTCATACCAGTGACCATGAGGTCAAAGACAGATCCCTGCAGCCAATACATTAGTCTCCTGAGCCACCATGCCTGCATGATTTTAAGTAAAAAGGCAGGCAGAAGAAAGGCAAGCAAGCAGTTTCAACTCATCACTAGAACCACAAAAAATGTAGTGGAAGGATTGCACAGAAAATATGATGAACTTGGTATAGTATCTTGGCTCATCCACAGGCTCCTAACTTTAGTAGGACACAAGCTGGACTTCGGTGACACGGAAAAATGAATTGAAATGATATCTCATATCTGTGACAACTTTAATGGCCCATGCCCAGCCATTAGAGCAACAAGGGGGCTGTCAAACATCATTTAAATGTGAATATAAAATTCATGGCCAACAGACACGTATCAAATCTATATAGAAAAAAACAGTTACATAACCAAAAATATTTGTGGGCTCCAAAACAACATTAAAACCACCCATATCCTCTAGTTAAAGCAGAATAAAAGTGGCAAAACATTCAAGGCATTTATAAACTCTTTCTCTCTAGCTCTCTCTCTCTCGCTCTCTCATTTTCTATCTCTCTTTCTCTCCTCCTCGCTCTCCCACACCCACACTCATTCTCTCTCTTTCTGCAGTTGACAACATGGCAGACGAGCACTGGGAATGAATGAAGACAAGGAGAGCAAAGAAGAATGGCTGACTGCCCTAGAGCTTCTCCTACTTTGTCTTTTTGTGGTGTTTCCATTGTGTTACTGTGTGTGTGTGTGTGTGTGTGTGTGTGTGTGTTGCACAAATACTTTGCACATTGTCTCTTTAGTTTAGCCTGACTGCTCTGTGCCAAGCTACCAGAGGGTGAGCACAGGTAAACTTTTAGTGTGTATCTTACTTACTCTCACTAGGATTGTGGTTCCTGCTTGGACAATGTGCATACCTCTGCCTACCAGAAACCCAATTTCTAACAGCCATTCACACATGGCTTGTGTTTTCTTGAGCGCCATCAGTGGTTCACTTAATGTGGCCAGGCTTGGTATGGAATGCACATAATAATTGCCCATGCCAAAGGAAACTCCCTCGTCCCACTGGCCACTGTGGGAGCAGGCACATTTCGTATGTTCTCTAATTTCTTCAAGTCAATGCTGATGACGTCCTTACAAAAACATACCAAAAGAACTGAATGCAATACTTAAACAACTCACATTTGTCCTTATGAAGTGTCAGACCCTGCTCTGACCACCTTTTTAAGGTGACCCTCAACTGATGCTGTTGTTCCTTCTTAGTTTTCAGTATATGAGGATATCATCACTGATATTTAAGACCTCGTCCAGCCTGGATAATATCATCCTAATGGCATTTCAAAAGACATCAGCAGCTCATGAAATACTAAAGATGAGTTCTTGACCTCCTGAGCCCCACATGATTTGAAAAGGTGGTTATATATTGGCTTGCTGGATCCAGGAGCAATTGGTGGTACCCAACATGGAGATCAAGTTTTGAAAACCATTGCACCCATTGAGGATGTCAATTATGTCATCCAGGGTAGAAAGGAAGTGGCGTACAATTTTTAATTTTGACGATAAACTTGAGTACAAACTGGCCTTGAAGGCCCATTATACAAAGATCCTCGATGCCAAAAAAAGCTATCTGAAAGCTAAAATAGAGACGTCCTGCAACAAAGGCAAGGAGATCTTTAAAATTGTGAAAGCCTTCTCCGCCCCGTCATCTTGCTAGGGCTTTACCCTTTGTCCTGAATGGACTAACCAACTAGCGACTTTCTTTCACGATAAAATTGTGACTATTCGGGACTCCTTCTCTAAGGGGTCTCCTGAGGACCATGAGCCTGCTGACCGTTTAGCCCCGGCGGCGCAACCCGCCTCAATCGGCTACCCGGCTCTTATACAGTTTCCTCTGCTACAACCGGAAGTATCCCTTGATATCATTAAGAGTCTGAAGTCAGCGTCCCCTACTGACCCCTGCCCAGCTAAACTGTTGATCACGGTGTCCACATCATTAAACCCTGTGGCAAACAAGATACTTAATTCTTCCCTTACTGCCGGCCATGTGCCTGGTATTTGAAAACGTGCTAAAATTCTCCCCCTGCTTAAGAAGCCCTCTGCTGACCCCTTAGTGTCAGCAAACTACAGACCCATCTCACTTTTGCCGTTTTTCTCCAAGGCCCTAGAGAAGTATGCCAATTCAGTGATTTCTGACTACATTGAAAAAAATAATCTCCTACACTCGAGCCAGTCGGGTTTCAGAGCCAACTATAGTACAGAGACTGCCCTGCTCGAGGTCTCGGAACATATTAAGGAGAAGCTGGATCAGGGGGGTAAAGCCATTCTGATTTTATTAGACCTTTCTGCGGCCTTTGATACCGTTCCTCACGCTAGACTCCTGGACAGGCAACAGGACTGTGGAATAGGTGGCACTGTTCTGAAATGGTTTTCCTCCTTCCTAGAGGACAGAAGCCAGGAAGTCTGGACCCCCCCTACATGGCCCCCATCCCCAGTCTGAAGGTTGGAGTTCCTCAGGGCTCTATACTGAGCCCTACTCTTTTCAACAATTAATCAATCAATCAGGGGATTGCAAGCGCACTACTCACCCGTGAGGGTCTCAAGGCGCTGGAGGGGGGGTTTCGCAACTCTGTTCAGTTGAAAAGCCAGGTCTTGAGTGTCTTCCTGAAGAAGTCCAGGGTGGGGGCGCATCTGATGTCGATTGGGAGCTCGTTCCAGGTCTTGGCCCCAATGTAGGAGAATGCACTTCCGCCTATCCTGTCTTTGCAGATGCGTGGGGTTTCGGCGAGTGTGAGGTCGGCGGATCAGAGGTTTCTCTTGGGTATGTGGAAGGAGATCCTCTCGTTGAGGTATTTGGGTTGTGGAGACATTTGTATGCATGGGTGAGTATCTTGAAGGTGACTCTTTTCTCTATAGGGAGCCAGTGGAGGTTGAGCAGGTGTTGGGTGATGTGTTCATGTCGAGGGATGCCGAGGCCGAGTATGGCTGCGGTGTTCTGTATGGTCTGAAGTTTGTGGAGCAGAAACTTGTTGATCCCAGCGTAGAGGGCGTTTCCCTAGTCCAGTCTGCTGGTTATGAGTGCGTGTGTGACGGTCTTCCTTGATTCTGGGGGGATCCATTTGAAGGTCTTTCGGAGGATGCAGAGGGTGTTGAAACAGCTGGAGGTGACGGCGTTGACCTGTCGGACCATGGAGAGGGAGGCGTCGAGTACGATGCCGAGGTTTCGGGTGAGGTCTGTGGGGGTTGGAGGGCTGCCGAGAGCGGTAGGCCACCAGGTGTTGTCCCATGCGGAGGGAGAGGGCCCGAGGACGAGGACCTCTTTTTTCTCTGAGTTGAGCTTCAGGCAGCTGCTGCTCATCCAGGATGAGACGTCCTTCATTCCTTCCTGGAAGTTGAGTCCGGTGGTGACGGGGTCCTTGGTGAGGGTGAGGATAAGCTGGGTGTTGTCGGCGTAGGATACTATGCTGAGTCCGTGCTGTCTGACGATGTCGGCGAGCGGGGTCATGTAGATGTTGAAGGGCGTGGGGCTCAGCGACGATCCTTGGGGCACTTCGCAGTTGATTTCCATGGGTTCGGAGAGGAAGGGTGGCTGTCTGATTCTTTGTGTTCTGCCGGGGAGGAAGGAGCGGATCCATTCGAGGGCGGTTCCCTGAATGCCGGTGTCGTGGAGTCTGGCGATGAGTGTGCAGTGGGAGACGGTGTCGAAAGCTGCAGATAGGTCAAGTAGGATCAGGGCCGATGGATGTCCCTGGTCGAGGAGGGAGCGGATGTTGTCTGTGGCGGCGAGTAAGGCGGTCTCTGTGCTCTGATTGCTTCGGAATCCGGATTGGGAGGGGTTGAGGATGGAGTTTTCTTCGATGAATGCTGTTAGCTGGGCATTGACGATCTTCTTAGTGACTTTGGCTGTGTAGGGGAGGAGGGAGATGGGTCGGTAGTTCTTCAGGTCCGTGGGGTCTGCTGACGGCTTCTTGAGCAGGGGTCTGACTTCTGCGCGTTTCCAGTCGTCGGGAAATGTGTCAGTCTTGAAAGTGGTGTTGATGGTGCGTCGTAGTTTGGGCGCGATGGCTGTGGCGGCTCTGTGGAGGATGTGCGGTGGGCAGGGGTCCGTTGGGGCCCCTGAGTGGATGCCTTTCATGGTCGAGGTGGTGTCCTTGGTGGTGAATGGGGTCCAGGAGGAGATGGTAGGCCGGCTGGTGTCACTGGAGAGGGAGAGGGCCCCCTACGCAGCCCCCATCCCCAGTCTGAAGGTGGGAGTTCCTCAGGGCTCTATACTGAGCCCTACTCTTTTCAACCTATATATGTCCCCCTTGGCACCACAGGTAGAGGCTTGTGGCGCTAAAATTATTTCTTACGCAGACGACATGCAGCTCCTTTTTACTTGCGACAAGGGAGCTGACTTTGAGGGTGAGATGATCAGTACCTGCCTCTCGAAGGTGTTTGCGTGGTTGAGGAGGAACCAGTTAAAATGCAACCCAGAGAAATCTGAAGTCATCTTTTTTGGCTCCCCGCCTGCAGACGAGTGGAAACACTGGTGGCCGCGGATATGTCCCCTCATCTCTCTGCACCAAACTCTGTTCAAAACCTGGGCATCATGATGGACAGCACTCTCTCGATGAGATCTCAGGTCCAGTCGGTAGCAGGCTCCTGTTTTGGGCTTCTGCGGATGCTTAGGAAATTCCTCCCCTTTTGCCTCTTGAACAAGAACCCTGATGTCCTCCACGTTGAGCCTGGCATCCGTCCCCAGGATATGCCGCGCACGATCTGGCGGCCGTTCCTTTCGGTTCCATGGAGCCCACGCCTGGAACCTTCTCCCACTGACTCTCAGAACGGTCACCGACTTAGCCGTTTTTAGGAAAATGCTTAAAACCTGGCTTTTCCTTAACTAATTCCTGGTCTCTCGCTTCTAGGGGTTGCAGAGGGTTTGATAGAGTCTTTTTAGCGCCTGGACACTCTTTCTGAGTAGCTGCGCACTCTATAAATGCTCTTTCATTTATTCATTCATTCATTTATTCATTCACATCCAAGGTTTCCAACTTGTCTAGGTACTTCTCTACCAAAAGTCTGAGGTGAAAGGGCCTTGGTGATGTCTTAAGCATATCTGTTTTATCATTTTATCTTTATGGAAAGTGATTGCGGTGTTTAGAGACATCCTAATCCCTGGAATAGACGATGGACTTCTACAAGATAAATTTCAATAGACAGTCTTTTACTTTGTTTTAAATAAATGAGTCACAGATCATTATCCCTAGTGCAACTGATTAGTATCCCACTGCCGTCCAGTGCCACATAAGATTTTGTGTCTATAGTTTGCACTTCGTGTCGTAGTTGGTCTGAAATACACTAACCAAGGGACTATGTGTGTCCCTCCTAATTGCATATATTCAAAACTTGGGATATCTCAGCATTGGTGCTGGAAGAAGTTCCTTGAATTTTCTTTGATTCATCACATTGACTGATGCTTCTGAGTAAGCCTGGGTGTAGTTTGCGTAGTAGCATTTCACGTAGCTACGTGAAGTACATTTTTAACTACACGTAGCTGTGTGCTTGACTGCACTGCACAATAATTGCCAAAAGCACCTTGTACAGTGCAAGTTAAGATAAAATAAATATCTCTGTCTTTATATGCTTAAAATGCATATAGTTACTACAAAAAAGTGAAAACGATAAATTAACAAGCAGTGAGAGAGGTGATGATTTTAGGATCCTCCCTAACCTAGGGGGAAAGCCAAGCAGATGCCTTGAAAACAAAAAACACATCTTTTGAACCATTCAGTGGTGGTCCCATCCTCTTAGGACCACCCCAAGCACAGTTATTGGCAAAAATACAATCCCAACCAAAGGCCCTGCAAAGCATTATGGGACGAGATTAGCAGTGGGCAGTGAATATTATAGTATCCAATATCAAAATAATTCTACAAAGAGCTGCAGTTCCACTAGTCGTTACTAGATGTCCCTCACGAGTCAAATGCAAAAGCCTCATGAAAGATTTTCAATACTTTTGCATTTGACTCGTGAGGGACATCTTGTAACGACTAGTGGAACTGCAGCTTGATGTATTAATAATTTCAATGCTTTTGCATTTGACTCGTGAGGGACACCTAGTAACGACTAGTTGAACTGCAGCTCTTTGTAGAATTATTTTGATATTGGAAACTATAATATTCACTGCCCACTGCTAATCTCGTCCCATAATGCTTTGCAGGGCCTTTGGTTGGGATTGTATTTTTGCCCATAACAGTGCTTGGGGTGGTCCTAGGAGGAAGGGACCACCATTGAATCGTTCACATGATATGCTTTTTGTGTTCAAGGCATCTGCTTGGTCCTCCCCTAGGTTAGGGGGACTCCAAAATCATCACCTCTCTCATTGCTTGATATTTAATTGTCAAAATTCATTTTTGAGAATTGGTTATATGCTTTTTAGCATAGAAAATTGCTTTATCAAAGCATTTGAAGGTGTTTATTTTACTGCTGCTACGCTACGTCAATTAGCACAGTTATTCACTCTGCTACGTGCAATTTGCATAGTGCGTAGTAGCACAAACTTTGCATGATCCGTGAGCGTAGCGAAGTATTATGCCCAGGGTTACTTCTGAGTCAGTGAGTGCATTGATTCAATGACCTTGGACGTGCACCTTTCCGTTATGGACATAGTGGTAGATTCCAGCTGGCTATCAGCTTTTCTCAGCAGATTCCTCACGGCTGATGCAGTAGCCATTCTCTCAGCCATATTCCTTCCTTTTCCTCCACTACAGCAAATTTGGGTGAAGTGGTTGGCTTTGTCACACTTAGAACATGCTTTATCTTGTACGGGGCTCTTCGCTGGGTGGTGTGATTCCATGTCACAATTGCTGTAATGAATGGTGCTGCATTTCAGGTTGCCAGGGTTCATTCTGGATGGCCCTCATGGCTATATGACATAAACCGTCTCTTGTTTAATCTGAGGTGTACTTTCTGGTTCTATGGGCTAGGGCTGTTTCAATTTGCTCTGCACTACTATGGGAGACTTCATGGGACTGAGCTACTACTGTTGTGCCCTCAAGCTTCATCACTGGTTCTAACTGAATGAGTCTCTGAAACATTGACGACCTGTACCCTTGGATGATTTGAGCGTGAATCTCTTTAGTCAGATCGTCGTTGGTGCATGTGCTGGCTAGCTCAAACAATCTATGGGTTCCTCTTCATGTTGTCCTGCTTGTTGCAATTTAAATCTCTCGTAGCCTGGGTTAATCTGGAGGTCAAAATGACAATTAAGTAAAGCCACCACCACTTCATAGTACTGTTTAGCCCTAATATTGGTTTTTATACCATGAATTGAAGCAGCAATGACTGTTTTATAATGCCATCCATTCCACAAGTTGCCCTAAAGTAGTCCTTGAGCCTTTCCAACAACTTTTTCCCTCTGGGTTTTGCAGTCGCTGGATCTACTTTTTCGCTAAATGGCAGCAGTGAAATTACAGATGATTGCAATGATGGTCCATCTTGAACTGGAGCCTCCTGTAGGGGGACTTCAACATACAACCCCAGCAATGGGTAGTTTTGCTTACTGCTGTTCACCAGCCATTTTCGTTGCAGTCCTTCCTCCGACTTCTTGCACTGTCCATAGTCTTTCTTTTATTTCTTTCCTCTTAAATTGTGATAATGCCTCTTAGCAGTGGTGTGCACTTGTCTATTGCACAATTGTCAGGCTTTGTGTAAATGAATATTACAGTCAATTGCAATCAGACAGTATTTGATGATCTCTAGTTTTTTCTGCTCCCCCACTGTGTCTTTATTCATTCCCCAAGCTTCTCTATGCATTTCCAATTCACACAGATGCAGTCGCAGCTGCTAATTACTAGGGAGCAATTAGAACACATACCCAGCTCTCAGACCGATGATGGGCTTTTCGCAACGCTGTTTTTTTTCTACACTTATAATTCTAGTCACTCTGGAAATGTAATTATGATCTCAGATCAATGGGCCAACCAAACCGATCCCGCCATGGATCGGTTTGGTCGGCCCATTGATCGAAGATCATAATTACATTTTCCGAGTGACTAGCATTACATGTAGTTGGAATGATTGGAGCCCTTTGTGCAGAAGTATATGTGACAAGCTAGCAAGTACTTACAGACTTTACTCCTTCTCAACACTGATTCCTGATTATGGACTTGCGGACCTGTTGTGCCATTTGAGACCAAAACATCAATAGTCTGTCCTCTGTAGCATCATAAGTGACACCGGATGGTGCTTTCAGTCCTTCATTAAAAGTTGAAAGATGATGATTTGTATGTCATGGATTGTAATGGATTGTGGTATCTTGAGCCTACATGGTTAGGAGGATGTTTGCGCTTCCTTGGATCCCCAAATTGAATGAAGGTTACTATTGGGATCATAAGGTGGTGTCAGTGTTGTTTTGTTGATGTACTGGTGTATATGCTATATTTGTACTGTAATTATGTGCAATGGATATGATTTTTTGATGATTGACTCTTCATAAATATATTTTTGCTGATAATACGTCACTGATACTGTACATGAGTGATTTATTGATGTCATTGGATCATATTTATGACTAGTATAATTATAAGTTGAATAAAAATAATTCCTCCAGGAACATATTTTTTTGTAGATTACATTACCCGGTTCCTTGGGGGAATACTGGGTTGCCCTGTCTTAATAAATACTTTTAGAAAGTGGGCTTTTCTCTATGCTTATGATTCTTTGTGCTTTGCAAGCTGACTCCAATCCATGTCTACGTAGGGTGACAGCTACACTTGGTGCTTACTTTCCAGACAGTCCCCTTACAGGAAGGGCTGGGTGTGACAGGGATTAGATCTGCATATTGACGGTCTTCCTGGACTGGGAGAGAAAGGGTGTTCACACTTTAAATTTGTATAGGTAGCGTCCTGCCCTCACACAACGAGCTGATTTACCACCTACTGATGTCTGGAGCCAGGATCGGGTTGAAAGGGGTGTTGTGCACTTCTAAAGGTTCTTTTGCAGTTGCCCCTTGAACAAAGGCAATTTTGAGTATAAGTACAGGGGCTCTGACCCCATGTTTTTAGACACTGCATGGGACTTGTAACCAGATGCTGCTGGCTGTACATACTGCACCAGAGGACTGCTGTGCTGCCAGGAGGTATCACCATTTGTACCACTTACTTTGTGTGCTAACCTGCTGACTGCTGGGTTGCTGGAGGGACTGCCACTCTGCAAAGTGACTCTGTGTGCTGGCCTGCCTGCCTACTGCTCTCTGATGCTACACAGTGTTCTCCAGGGGCTGGGTGGCTTGTCCCCCCCCCCACCGTTCTTGCCATCATGAAAATTACTTCCAGTGTGTTGAGAGCTTGTTGAAGGCAATATCAATTAGATTCAACAATATCAATTATTTTTTTTGTGGGAGGGGAGGCTATGGGCCAAATTTATCGAAGAGTTTCGCAGCCCTTCCACCAACTGGGGCGCAAGAGCAACGCAACTCTTAAGTTAGATTTATCAAGCCACACAAGGCTGCCTTGCATGGCCCTGATTGGCTTGATAAATCTGAAGCATTGCAGTGCAGATTACTGCGCTGCGTTACTCTGCCCCAGGGAGGCGTTCCATGAGTGGAGCATGGGTGTTCCCACGTATCCACCATGGATTTTGGTGCATTCCCAGATTTCCTATTACTGGTAGACCTGGGAATGCGTCAAAATGCTACGCCTCGCCAACTGAGGCGAAACAAAGAGAAATATCTTTATTTCTCCTGGTTCTTTTCTCTTTCTATGTGTGCTGCATTCTGCAGCACACAAAGAAAGAGGAAAATGCCCCAGGGGATTGTTTTTGTGCAGGACACAAACACAATCCTTGCTTGCAATGCAGGCACTCTTGTACCATGATGCAAGGGTCCTTGCGCTGCCACTAGGCAGCACATTATGCATCAGTGCAGGAAAAAGACAGGAATGCGGCGTTTAATGTTAAATACGGCGCATTCCTACCCTTTCCCTATCACGCAGCGCAGTAAGATGGCTTGCTTCGCTGCATGAGTAGTTGATAAATTAAATATGCCCCAAAATGTATTACAAACTTTAAGTAGCTGTTACCATTCAGAGACATTTACAGTGAAGACCACGCATTCTAATCAGTTTACTATCTAAATAACTTTGTGTCCACCACAACAGGGGATGGGGGCGTGTGGCATGGCCCCGGTGTTTATAAATCACACTTGCATACCAGTCTATGCTGATATGTATAACTAGGTACTTGGGATTCAATGTATTTTTGATGCACGTCCCATAAACTATATACAAACGCAGACGGACACACGCATACCCCACCCCTTGTAAAACTCAGAGATTTAATTGAAAGTACAAGCCAATTCATTTTTCAGTCTTCGAATTTGCTTTAAATTGGGGTGCTTTTCGATGGTAAAATAGACCTCCTGCCTCCTTAAGAATTCTTCTCCTAAAAACGACTTGAATCGTCTTATGTATTCAGAATCTAAAAATTAAGACTGCTAGTAAAATGAACGGGGTCATCTCCGCTCTGGAGGATGGGGCATTTACAAAGCTCTCTTTGTTCATTCTCACGGGATTAAAATTTTGAATGCCACATGTGTTTCATCTAAAAAGTAAATATGCAATACTTAAGCAGTGAACACTATGAATGAATCAGTTGAAGTGCCATTTCGTAACATTTTATTGAACACAGGACTTCAACTCATCCCATAACCCTCAACATAGATGAGTTCTGGGTGTCAGTATTTAAAAAACGATAAATATTAGGATTTTACACATTGGTCTATTAAATGCTGTATCAGACACAACATTTCAAATAAATAAGTACTTTAGAGTACAAATAAATAAGGGCCTTATCTTCGCTTTTTTGGCTTTTAAAGCCAAAAAAGCGGAGATAATCTTTTCGCCCTATTTGTAAGCCGGTGCTAACATGCATTAGCGCATGCTATCAGCCGTTTTGCCGACGCCTCGCTTTGCATCTCTAATGAGATGCAAAGTGGGCGTCACTGGGCGTAACCCTGACGGACTACCTTGTAAATTATCGCTAAATGCACATCGCGATATTTACAAGGTGGCCCTCAGGATTTTAGCAGACGTTAGTTTTTGGCGAAAACCGCGGTTTTCGCCGAAAACTAACGTCTGCTAAAATCCTGACTATTGTATGTTGACAATGGGAGGTGGATTGATGTGTTACGACCACAGGGTCGTATCATCAAGCATATCGCCGTTTGCAGGGAACATCGCTGGAAAACCAGCGATGTTCCCTGCAAAACCGGCGATTTCCCGCTATCGCTGGATTATATATCGCCCTTGAGTTATGCGTTGATGATAACGCGCTAACTCGGCGATTTAATTCAGCGATAGCCGGCGTTAGGGAAATCAGCGCTAGGTGCGCTGGGCGATAATTATCGCCCTCGTTGTTGATATGCCCCTAAGTACTTTAGAGTTGTGAGTAGCGACCCACTGTAGCTACTTGGATATTGACTATTGTTTGTGTATTCAGGTGCATAAATAAAGGTAAATCAACTTCATATAAAACCACAACCAGTGGCATAGCTATCAATAATGCAGCAAGTGCAGTGACACCGGGGTAGTAGCAGATGTATTACAGAAGAGGCCTGGGCGCACCAAGATTGGCACAGTTGAGGTGGGTATTCATGCATTATTGAGTGTGAAGTTTTCTATGTAATAAAGTACTTGTCTTCTGTACAAATAGATGCAGTGGGCTGGACATTGATATTATTGTGCTGCTCGGGGTGTGATATTGATTCTTGAGTCTGAGTAACCCCACAGTAACCTCCCTGAGAAGCTTGTGACTGCTCGGCCTCGCTACTCCTGAGAGTCAAGTGAAGAAAGGGTTTTGCTTGGCCCAGTGTGCAGAGCCATAGTAGGTCAGGCCCCAGGACAGCACGCATAAAAGGCTTCAACCTCCATGTTGTGTCCCAGTAGCCCCTGCCTGCCTCATTGGCTCCTGAGTGAGTCTGGCAGTAGTAATTGCATGAAAGAAAAACAAGCATTTGCAATGCAATAGGTCTATCATTTCTGAAAGTTTGAGCCATTGGCGCTGCATTATTATTTGCAGCCTCAATAGCTTAAACTTTCAGTAATGCGAGACTTACTACATTGCAAATGCTTGTTTAATTTGTAGTCCTGCTTTGTCCACACTGAATACATTCCAGTGAAACTTAACTTGGTAATAACAGCTTGCTTTGTAAAAAGCACTTCATACTGAACCTGCCGTTTTTAAGGGCTGTAAACATCAGGAGGCGCTTTTACCAATTTAAAGTTCTCCGTTTCTCTTATTCCGAACTAATAGAGGCAGAGTTGGTCTTGCTGGGATTCGAGCTAGACTCATATCAAAAACCGACGATAGCAGCGGTGAGAGTTTAACTCAACGATCCATCGTCATAGCTTCTATAGCTCTATTAAGAAATATGTCACCAACCCCGCCTGGCTAACGCCATGACCTCTGCTCCCGGCAGTAGGGCTGGCTGTGCACAGAGAGAGAGGAGGAGAGAATCTTCCGTTCTGTCACAATGCCAATAGCTCAAACTAATGCAAATGCAAGACCTATTGCTGCGTCAAAAGTAAAGAACTAGAAAAAAAATGTATTCTATTTCTTTACTTTTGATGCAATCACGGCACCCTCGTGGGTTCCGCTATCGCATCAAAAGTAAAGAAATTGAAAAGCATGGCTACTTTTGGTAATTATGCATAATAGCAGTAACACGACTTTTATGAATAGATTTAAATTAAACATGAAAAAAAAAACTAATATCCTTTACGAGTTTGGTGATGGAACCACAGAACAGTCCTCTAATTTAGGGAGAATACTTTCGTTTACCACTTACGTAACATTATTAATTAGCTTCTGTAATGTCCCTGCGGCCCAGGGCTTACATGATGCCACCCACCCCATGTGTTTCATATCACGCTTGTTATTCTGGAAAAAGTGAGACCGGCAGAGGCGTGGCACAGTTTCCATACGTTAATCTCATAAGAGGGTGCACTGTGCGCTAGCTGTTGCCTGGTAAAGTTTACTGTCAGTTCTTGAGGCTGTGCTCCTCAATCCTCTTCGGATTCGATCATCTATATATGTTTATGTATATATATTACTTTTATCTGTCAGGGACTCTTCCCACTTCCTCACCCCTTCCAGCTAATGCAATCGCGGCACCATGGTTTTTTATTTCTTTACTTTTGATGCAATCGCGGCAGCCACGCAGGTGCTGCGATTGTAACAATAGTAAAGAAATAGAAAAGAAATTGCAGGACGGCTGTTTTCAGCATGCCGCTTGCCGCGCCGGTTAAAAAAATAAAATAAAAGCGTTGGCAGAGAGAGTTTCGGTGCCGCAAATAAGAATAAGAGAAAAAGAAAGACGCAGTCGCCATTACTATAGCTGAGGCTGCCAAGCCAAATAAAAACAAGCATTGGTCAATGCAGGAAAATATGCTACAGCTAATCGAACTGGAGGAAAATTAAGTGGTCCACACAGGAACCAATGATAAGCCAGGAAAGAGAGGGGGTGGTATGTAAACCCTTTGCAGGGATAACTGAAAAACAAGCCCAATCCCCCTTAATAGGAAGCCCAATCCAAGCAAACATCCTACTAGGAAAAGCCCAAATGATGGTGGAGATCGAAAAGTGCAAAAAGCCTAATTAAAAAAATACAAGTAACGGAGCAGGAGCCACGGTGGGAGAGGCAGCAGTAAAAAAAGGCAGCAGAAACACAACTGTGGCATTAGGAGGACGTGGTAGGAAGAATGCTATATTTGATTGTAAGCAGCTAGGGCGCTGAAGCTAAACACAGACAATTAGTAACAGAGCAGGAAACCAAGGGAAAAACCATAGCGGAGTGAGACAGTGCTAAAGTCCCTGCTCTGTGGGAGGAACAGAAGAGAGAAAGGAGGGACAAAGAGGCAGGACTGACAACTAGCACGCAAGGGTTTTTAACGGACCCTGACATAGACAAATGGAAAATAATGGCAAGAAAGGGGATAGACTTGAAGTCCACTGACTGATTACAGCAGCTAGGTCTCGAAGAGACAGCGCATGCGCTGTCTAGTTCCACCTAAAGATAAATACAGCTGCAAAAAGCTACTAATCCACCCCTTCCTGTGTTAGCTTAGTGCAGTGTTGCACCAATGACATGCTCTATGGTAAGTGTGCAATGGCATGAATTATGGGTACAACCTAGCATTTAATGCCTTTTTACTGTGCAATTTGTAAACGTGGAGCAATTCGGAATACAGTTTGTTTTATGTAAAAAGCCACTTTTTAAAAGTATTTGTGTACTCGAAACAAGGCAACGTTAATTACTGCCAGCAGGTTATGCTCCCTTTATAGTAGAGCACAAACTGGGCAAAATCCTGCCTCTGCAGCTCTTAGGAATAGAAAAAAAGCAGCATCAGCCAGCGTGCCTTGTTTAAACCAGCACTTGAAATCATCTGGAACCATAATGTCTCCTGAAAGACCGCCAACCTTCCAGAGTGGGAAGGCGAATGGAGTTTTAGGCTTGGAATAAGAAAAGAGCTGACATCAATGCAGTCCATATATAGAATATAACATTATATATTGCCTGTGAAAGTAAACGTTGTCCAACAACACATAATATTTGGAACAAGTGTGCTAAAAAATACCGATTTTCACATTTACATCAACAATGCCAAATTCCATTCTATTAAAGCAGTACAATCTTACTGACTAAGTAAAATAATTTGCGGTTGCCTCACATGATGATGATGATGATAATGCACATTTATAGCATGCATGTCTTCTTATGAAATGTCCCAGTGCTTGGAATCTGACTGAGGGCAGCCTTAATATAGATGCAAAGATTAAAATTAATTGAAAAGCCAAGTTTTTAGTTGTCTTCAGAAGGCTGCTTATGAAGAGATTTTCTGTTGCCTAATGGTATGTTATTTCAGATCTTCGGGGGAACGGGATCTAAAAGTACCATCCCTTACTCTAATTTTATGGATCCTACGTACGAGTGCTAGCCGAGAGCATCAGGATCACAATGATCTTTCAGGGGTGTAAGGCTTTATTAAACTTGAAGGTAGCTGGAACGGCATGGTCATGGCGGTCCTCACCTGGCATATGGGGGTGACTTCTGCACATGGGCAGAGAAAAGATCGGTGCACAGCCATTTCCCCACCTGTCTCTTAGGAAGTCCTCTTGGTCGGGTTCCCCTCTCGACCTTGCTACCTCCAACCCTCTCCTCTGCCTCATAGGGCACACTGGTCTTGGCAAGCAGGCAGGCACTGATGCTCCAGGGCAGGTGATCTTGGTTTTCCCTGGGTGATGTCCCCTCACCCAGCAGGGAGACTAGCAGATCTTTGCCCCTAGTCCTGGTCACAGGCTAAGTCTTTCAGAGCTTTCCTTCTTACACAGCTCGTCTGGCTGCTTGACAGATGACCAATTTTGGGATCTCAACCTCCCCTTCTTATAGTGCATTTAAAGACACTAAATGTGATTTTGAGGTCTGAGTCTTTGAAGTTTTATGTTGGGCTTCTGCTTCTTTTGAAGTGTACAATTTTCCTTTTCTTCTTTCCTCTTGAAAGGCTGTCTGTCACAGCAAGAAAAACTCTGAAGTTGATAGACTCACAACACAGTTCAGGGGAGTATCCAGAGATCACATCTGGCTGTCAACCACAGTGATATGTGCATCAATAGTTTAATCCTGGTCTCCCAGCCCTACTCTTTGAGATTCCCTATCCCCTTCCTGAGAAGTGTGTAAGTTCCTTCCTTGTGCTCTATCACTGAATCACAGAGCACACTTTTGAAGTGTAAAGGAGAGATATCTTCATACCTTCCTCCAGTGTGTGTCCCATGCCAGCTCACAAGAATGCAGCAATCCACAAATCTGTCTAGAGGGATTCCTCTACCCCACATGTTTTCACCAAGCAGGCCTGGGTTCCCAAAATGGAACCCAGGGTTCTCCATGTAATGTACCATTGCAGGCACACTTGCACTCAGTGTACATTCACAGCACACTCATTGTACAGCACTGTTACTTCCATGCATTGTGCCCTTACAGACACACACACATTCAGCACACCCATTAAGTTATGCACACTGTTCAGTACTGTAGCTTGTCTGCATTGTACTATGGTGTGCTATTTGCAAACACATGCACTTCCAGAACGCACACTCACCATGTGCGTGGTGCACAACATTTCACCCTTCATGTATTGAACTTCACGCAAGCACACATACACCCAGCACATACCTCCATTGCTCATGCACTGCCCAGCACTACATCTCTCCTGTAATATATGCCCCGCTAGCAATCATACACCCAGTGCATGCACTAACCATACATATACTCCACAGGTGTGCTCTATCCCTGTACTGTACCCTTTCCAGGAACACATACATCCAGTACAGAGTCACAACTCCTGCGCTGTGCAGCACTCCACATCTTCCTGATGTAGGCCATGGGTGAGTTAAGAGCACAGCAGTGAAACTTTCAAAAAGGTGAGCGAGCCTGGAGGCCTCACTCCAGTGACACAGGGTAAAAATAACCTGTTTACTACTCCTGATCACTACACTATTTGCTGCAACCACAGCACTCGTGCTTCTTAACTCTAGGTGAAGGCAGAAGCCTTCCACCACTATGAGACTAGCACTATGGGTGCCCCTCCAGGTCCAAGCCTGCAATCCGTGAGTCAGGCCTATGTCCTGACGCACACACATGAACAGAACATTGTTTGTCTATGACACAAAATCAGCATTGGGGATTCAGACAACAGTACAGTTGGGCACTCAGGACAGGGGTACACATCTTTAACCATCCAGAGGATCTTTCCATCCCAACACACAGCATGTGTTAAATGTTGCATTGCTATCTGTGAGAAGTTGGCCTGGTATATGCTGTCCACTAATTAAAGTGGGCACCTTGCACCAGTCCAAACAACCCTTAGGTGATTTAAGAGGTCAAAGATAACCTTAGAAAGCTATCCAAGTGGTAGCTGTGGAGAGCAGCCTTCAGGCTTAGTCTTGAAGGAATGTTAAGCAGCTTGTTTTACCAGAATGCAATCTTATAGTATTGGTTAAATGAAAGGAGAACCACACAGCAGTTATAAAAATATGTATTTATTAATATAACAGTATCTAGTATGACACAGTATCTCCTACACAGAGATAATCACAAAGCACACAATACTTAAGCACAGAAATTACAGTAAATAGCACTAATACACAGTGGGCCCCAGGGGGACCAAACCATATACTAAAATAGTGGTATAAGAACCACAACTCGAGTCAAGACAGTGTCGAGAGGCCGTAAAATTGCTGGGACCCCAAGGCACCACCCAAGGTGAGTTGATAGGGACCCCATGGAGCGCGTGCAGTGTGGGAACACGACCGCGTGCTCCGTACAAGTCTATGGGGAAGTCGCAGTTGAAGTTTTAGAGTTTAAGGACCCTTCCTAGTGGACTTCGAAGAAACCCCGTTGAAGACAGAAGGTTGGAGAGCCACCCCACCCGTGGATACTGAGGTACCCAAGTTACCTATCCCAGGGAAGCCGGGTGCATAGGTCTGAAGTGGCATTGGAAGCCGCTGTCGAACCCAATGGAGGACTTCGAAGAAGAGCCGCTGCTGGAAGGAAGAAAAGTGTCTATTGGAATCCAAAGGTGGATTCTTGTTGAGAAGTACCTGAAAGCAGAGGGGACAGAGTCTGGGTCACTCAGGAGTGCCCAGGGGCTCAGAAGACGAATGCCCATCGATGTTGGGTGCTTCAGGTTGGTTGATGGAGTCCTTGACTCTGCAGCTGAGGGGACCAGGAGATGTCGAGGCCAACCAGGAGCCGGATGCGAGCTGTTCCACAAAGGATGTCGAGTGCTAAGGGGTCGGTGTCCGGCGGGAGCACCAACAAGCCTTGGCAACAGCAACCCATGCAGAAGGTCAAGGAGGGGAACGATTCAGACCAGCAAGATCCAGGAGACTCACCACACACAGGAGAGTCAGGGCAAGCCTGGAGCAACCAGGGGAGCCCAAGAAAAGCAAAGTTGACCCTCAAATGGACCCACAGGCCGGAGGCCCAGGAGTCGCGAGAGGACCTCGAGCGATTTCACCAAACAACAGCCCACAGAGCACTCAGTGTGAGGAGGTCAAAGTTCTTGGTAAAAAATGGTGCCAGAGGTTGGGGCTACTTGGAGGCCAATGCACTTGTTCGGAAACGCCAACAAGCATATGCACTTGTAAAAGTACACAGTGCACAGGGGTTCGGGTATTGTAGCCCCACAAGGGATTCTGACCTCAAACTTGGTGAGAGGTCAGCTCGGGCCTCGAGGGATGTAGAAACTCACCTCCTGTGTTTCTGGACCCTTCGGAGTCCGTGGAAGCTTGGGATCAGCAGACCGGTCAGCAGTGTTGAGGTGCCTGCGAATGCAGGGGAGTGACTCCTTCACTCCAAGGGAGATTATCTTTGGTTGTCCTTGATGGTCCACAGGTCCTACACAGATCCTGTATGGTGCATGGGCACAGACGATGCAGCAGACTGAGTGGGAGACGAGTCGGGCCCAAACGCAGTCCAGCAAAGTCCAGAGTATCCAGACAGTCGAAGTGCAGTGGTTTCCTGTTCAGAATCTTGTCCATGTTGAATCTAAGGTCCTACAGCCAGGTAAGCCCTTAAGTACCCAAGGAAGAGGGTTGGCAAGATTCAGGGGACCCTCCCAGGGGAGGGTCTGGACAGTGGGGAGGTTACTCCCATGTCCTTTGTGCAGTTTCGCGCCAGAGCGGGAGCCAATGGCTCCCAGGACTGGTTTGAACTGGACTATGCACAGGGACACCAAATGTGCCCCTCATGCAGACTTGCAGTCGCTGGCAAGCGCACCCAACCAGTCCTAATACACTAAATCCTGTCTGAAAGGTGGTGTGGTCACTCCTCCCTGTGACAGGATGCCTATTGTTGTGCCTTCCCCTGCTCGAGCTTGGCTCAGCAGCAGGAGGGCAGAAATGTGTCTCTGGTCAGCAGCAACCATTTTGTACTGTCCGGAGTTAGAAGGCTGGTACCGGGAACACCAGGGACCCCACGAAGCTCGCTTCTGAGGGGTGGAAACATACCTCCCACACCGGTTACCGGTGTGGGGGTATGATTTCAACATGTTTGACACCAAACACAATAGGGTTTGTTTCAGCCGTTTTAGAGTTGGTCATCACGCGGTCGCATAATGCCCCTCTATATGTCGTATATGGCTGTATCACTGACAACCCAGGAGAATGGACTTCATAGGCTGCAGGGGGGTTCTGCTCATGCAGTGGCACCCTCTCACTTAGAACCACGCACCCTGCATTCAGGATTGTAAAGGTCTGCTATAGGGGTGACTGATAGGTTTTAAGTGCAGTAACCCTTAGATATAGTAAACCTATATCTTAAGTAAATGGTGCATGCACCATCTTACACAGGCTGCAATGGCAGGCCTGTAGTTCCATTTTGCATGGACTCTCATGGGTGGCATAATACATGCTTCAGCCCATGGAGGCCTCTGGGGTACCTATGCCCTGGGTACATGGGTACCATATACTAGGGACTGACAAGAGTACCCCAGTATCCAATCTGGAGTGTACCTAAGTACATAACATAACAATTTAGGGAGAAAGCAGATAGACTGGGGTCCTGATTAGCAGGATACCAGTCAGACTAGTCCAGAACAGTATTACATTTAGCAAAAAGTGGGGGTAACCATAAGAAGCAGATCCTACTTTCCTACACTATCTGCAATGTAACACACAGGAAAATCAACAGATCTGCACGTGCATGTGGGTAAACAGGTAAAAATTGTTCCGAGGGCACTGAGTTGTATAAATTAAATGATGTTTGTATATTATGTGCAGTGCAGTACATGGGGTTGTATGTGGAAAGGGCATTGGTTATTTAAAATGAAAAGAGTATGTTGAGGTAGATAATGAAAGACTATTTCTAAAGTAATACACAGCAGACATAGCATATGGCCAGCAATTTCGGATGCCTGATTAGCACACATAGGTGACCTTTTCCTGCTGTTGCATATACTGTACCTACTCAATATGAAGACGAGTGCGCAAGAGTAGAGCACCCACAGAACAGGTGGATGTTAGAAATGGGATCTCTGGTTGGCTGAGGCTTGCGCCAAAGCCAGGCAGAGACCACCACTCTAGTCAGGGCAAGGAAGTTACACGCCGAAGATAACCCCTGCTCACCCCCTTGGTAGCTTGGCACGAGCAGTCAGGCTTATCCCGGAGGCAATGTGTAAAGCGTTTGCGCAACACACACACAGCACAACACCCAAGGCACACTACAAAAGGAACTCCACACAAGGTTATATATAAAAATAGCCTTTGTATTATCATAAAACACATTAGAATAGTACTCACATACAATACACTGTACCAACTGGCACGGGACAATATTTACAGGGGATTATGTACACATGACAGGGCCACGTGGACCACTGTCAGAACCATCACTTAGTAAAAGGTAATAGATGTAGAACACATAATAAAGGTAGGACATATCAGAAACGTACAACCAGTAATCACTGGCAACCACTGTACTTAGCCTCAGCCTGTAACATAAACCACATTATGCACAGCATCACATTAGGCGCAAAACATTATGCGCCAACCTCACCAGCATAAACACATTATGCAAATATCTCTCCAATCTAAACGCATTAGACAATAACATCCTAAGTATAAATCACATTAGGAAATAATCTCAGGGGAAAATAACTCACAACCTAAACGCATTAGGAAGTAATAACCTCACAAGCATAAAAACCACATTTTAGAGGTAACCAAAACAGGGTGCGTAAAACATACTACATGCATTACATTTCCTAGCACCACATACTCACAGTAGCACATAACCTCATAGTAGACAGAACCATAGCAGAGGTATAAATCACATTAGCCTATAAATCCTAGGAAAGAAGCACACTAGGGCCTGGCGCCCTATAAACCTAACAGTCCCCCTGGCCAACTGGCCATCTCAAGAAGGGGCTCAAATGCCCTATGTCCCAAAGTCAGGGCGCGCTGCCAATGCAGCGACAGTCAAGGGTGCGCACTTTGCGCAGGCCTAAACGTAGCAGCTGGCACTAAGTGCTGCGCAGCTGTGAAGGAAAGTACGGGGGCAGAGGAGTGCGTCTCACTCCTAACTTCAACATGTCCCCCAAAAGAAAGAATAACCTAAATGTTGCAGCTGCCCACTACTTGCTGGGCAGCTGTAATTATTCAAATGAGGCCGGGGCTCTCAATGGCCCTAAAAACAATTGTGCGCGAAATGCTGCAGCTGCCCTCTGTCAGGTGGGGCAGCTGGGAAAGAAACAAACTGAAGGGGCCCTGGTACAGCGGTGCCCTCGGGGCCCCAAGGGGCCTTTGTAAACCTATGTGCCCATCGTTGGAGCGCACTGGCGCTTTGAAATAAACATGCCTACGTTGGAGCGAAACTCGGGCCCCCTCTCTGGGGCTCTGTAATTTATAACTGAAACTGCCCCCAAGCGTTGGAGCCATGTGGGCTCTAAAACAAACATGCCCGCTGTTGGAGCGGCCCGCTGCCAGACGGGGCCACTCAGGAGAACCAACCTGGTGCCTTGAGCCGGCAGCACACCATGAGCCATTACTCACCGGCTCTTGTGTGGGGCTGCTCTGGTCTCCTCTTCACTTCGCCCGGGCACTCGTGGGACTGGGCGCTGCTCTCTGCGGTCGGCACGGGGCTTCCCTCACTCACGGGAGCCCCGCGAGGAATGGCCCGTCTTCCGGTCTCATCCGGGCTTCACCCGGGTCCCCTCCTGGGACCCGGGACTTTGGTGGGCATATGCAGGGCTTCCCTTAGCTCACGGGAGCCCCGCGAGAGCTGGACAGTCTTCCCGGTCGCCTCCTCCCGGTCGGGTGGAAGACGGAAGTGACGCCCGCGGGGCCCCGCCCACGATCAGGCGGCACGCCTGACTTCCTTTTACGGCTCGGGCCGCGGCGGTGATTTCTTCACTCGGCGGTCAATGAGGGGTAGGCTCCCTCGTAATTTAAAATATAAAGCGGGGTGGGCACCCGCTAAAAAGGCAAATACGCGGGGCGGACTCCCGCTCGCTCACGGAGCACGGGGGAATCCCTACACTGGGGATTCCTCCTCCCAGGGCTGCAGCGCCGCGCTGAAAAAGCCCACGCTCCCTCTCAGCAGCAAAGAGCCCGGGGCTCTTACAAGTAAAAGCAAAGCGCTCACAGGGCGCAGGAGGTAGCACAAAGTGCTGGAAGAGTCAAAGCAAGGCAGAAGGGTCCCAAACAAAAGTCCTCACAGATGCAAAGGGCAAGGCAGGGCCCAGGGAGGCAGCCCCCCCCTGGGCCCCCAGCAGCAGCACGCCCTGCAGGATTAGGTCCAGGAAGAAGAACATTTTCATGGGGTCACAGCCCCTTCTTTTATACACAGTTTTTCCTTTGTCACCCAGCACAGGGCTGGGGGAAAACCAGATGCAACTGGTTTGGGGGAGCTTTCGAGCACTTTGTTTTGCTCAGCTCCTCTCTCCTTTCACAGGACAGGCTAGGGACATCAGACGCACCACAGGGGGTGGAGCCAGCATTGTGGAGGGAAGGCCCAGCCCTATTCAGGTCCCAGGTGCACTCCTCCCACCCATCTGCATGGAGATCTCTCTATTCACCACTGGGCTGATTCACCTTGGCTCCTGGAATTCCCCACACCATCCAGTACCTGTCACTCACAAAGCCAGACATGCAATCCACATCAGGCAGGCAGGCAGGCACAGAGCACACATACATGCCAACTTCTAAAAGTGGCACTTCCACACCAGCCATAATAAATCTGCGCACACCATTGCGCAGCATTTATTCTCACGAATTCACCCATACTAAACTTGACCACACTGCTCCTCTCATACCAGGAATTACCACTGGCACACAGACCCTCAATGCATTCCTATGGGAGGGCAGGCCAACCTTACAAATGTAACACAGAGCGCACGCACTTTACACTGGGACGCAGTGCTAAAGTGCCTAGAGGCCTAAAATCACCAACATTACATAGGAAAAAGGCTAAGAGACAGGCAAAAAGTTCAGGGGTGAACCTGCCAAAAGGGCCAGGTCCAACACAACCCCCTTCCAGCCAAAACGCAGGGTAGACCAATCACCACCGGGATGGGCTTCCCTGCTTGGGGCGAGAAAACACGGACGCGGGCCCGCACTGCAGGGACACCCTCCCGTCCTACGCCACTTGGAACCCATGGGGGAAAAAAAAAACGGAAAAAAAAACTCAGGGCCAACTAGGCTACCCCACCGGTACTCCTTAGTTGTCCACGGCCAGGACCAGGCCCTAGGCCACCCAGATGCCACTGGTCCTTGCCAATCCACCGAGTGGGGGGCAGTAACCCCTGGCATACAATAGCCATTCTCCACTCTCCCTCTCAGTGTAGTTCCAAACTCCCACTGACCCTTCAACCTAGGGTCCGCACCCTCAGGTTGACCAGAGGTCACGGGCAAGAATGCCTCACCCTACCTCTACTTCTGGGGTTACGCACCCTCCCAGGGGAAGCACCCACCAGAACACAACTCTCCCACCAGTTCAGGACCTCTCTCCATCAACTGGTCTACCACCTGGGATCCACATTCACCGGCTGCACCGGGGTCAGAGGCGAGGACTCCTCCCTCTGCACCCCCTTCCCGACTCCGATACCCTCCCAACTGGAGTGGTACCCCTAGAAGGCAAACCGGCCAGGACACTGACTACAGTCGCCCTGCCGTCCAGATCCGGAAACACCGGCTACTGGCTCCCTAACCCAGGGACGTACCCTTTGGTCAGATGCCTGGAAAACCAGGACTTCACAAGGGTGACACATCCCTAGCGTGTCGTGTGACAGTCTGCCTGGCGCAGAGCTCACGACCTCCTGTCCCTCTGACAGTGTGTGAAGATGCCCCAGCAATCTGGCGCAGAGCTCACGACCTCCTGTCCCTCTGACAGTGCGTGAAGATGCCCCAGCACAGAAGTGGCGTCACCATGGCCAATCCTATGAGGCTCAGCCCTTCTGGCTGGCCCCTGACCCACTGGTTCTTCCACTGGGGACTCTTTCCCCTCTCACCCCTCACTCTGGACTTCTGCACCCTCCCAACTGGAGCGGTATTGCCAGACACTAGAACTGCTGGAGGTCTGATTACAGGCACTCCCAGCTCACCTAAAACGGGAAAAACCACCTCGAAGAACGGTCCAACAGGACAGACTAGGCTCCCTACCTGGTGTTCCCTCATGGAACCAACCAGTACTGGAGACTGAGGTGCGGGCACTTCGGGACACAGCCCAATCTCACTCCTTCTCCTGCGAGACAGGATGTGAGTCCCTACAACCTCCTCACTATAAGGGTACCTAGCTGGGCTACTCTGAACCATCTTAGACCGCGAGGGTTATCGAGACACCTGCACCATTCTTCTAGGGTCACTCCCAATGCAAGCTCTCTACAATCAAAGAACTCACACACTAACACCATTTACTCAAACGTCCAGTGCATCACAACATTCATCCACACTCCCCCCACAAGACTGGTGAGACAGCATCTTACTGCCCCTGAAACACAACCCGTCCCCCTCTTAACCGGGAACTAGGTACCATACTATGGGAACTGGGAATGGGACTTCCTGCACTGGACTACATATTGCTGCCACCACTGGATCCCATCCTTACTGGGAATTCCAGAAAACTCACACTGCACTTAGGGGATAATCTACCCCCCCCCGAGCTAGTTACTCCATGCCAATTAAGTCACCACTGTAGGCCAACCCTAGAAATAGCAGACAGCACAGGGGCAGTCAACTCCTTCAGCTTCAGGCCAACCCAAGAAATAGCACGATGGAACAAGGGCAGTCACACTCCTTCAGCTTCAGGCCAACCCAAGAAATAGCAGTCTGCACAAGGGCAGTACAAAACTCCTTCAGCTTCTCTGGTTTCTGTCCTTGGCAGGACACCCAACTCATAGTGCACAAGAACACATATTTCAGAAAAAAATGACCCTTAAAAAAAACTCAGAAACAATAATCCCTTTCCATGTGACTATCTAAAATGCAGAATTTTGTAGTGCAGCCAGTTGTCGCTGTGGTACTGCGCAAACGCAAGTCCTAATCCCACCGCTGATCACCAATGTTAGAAATGGGATCTCTGGTTGGCTGAGGCTTGCGCCAAAGCCAGGCAGAGACCACCACTCTAGTCAGGGCAAGGAAGTTACACGCCGAAGATAACCCCTGCTCACCCCCTTGGTAGCTTGGCACGAGCAGTCAGGCTTATCCCGGAGGCAATGTGTAAAGCGCTTGCGCAACACACACACAGCACAACACACAAGGTACACTACAAAAGGAACTCCACACAAGGTTATATATAAAAATAGCCTTTGTATTATCATAAAACACATTAGAAATTCTCACATACAATACACTGTACCAACTGGCACGGGACAATATTTACAGGGGATTATGTACACATGACAGGGCCACGTGGACCACTGTCAGAACCATCACTTAGTAAAAGGTAATAGATGTAGAACACATAATAAAGGTAGGACATATCAGAAACGTACAACCAGTAATCACTTGCAACCACTGTACTTAGCCTCAGCCTGTAACATAAACCACATTATGCACAGCATCACATTAGGCGCAAAACATTATGCGCCAACCTCACCAGCATAAACACATTATGCAATTATCTCTCCAGTCTAAACGCATTAGACAATAACATCCTAAGTATAAATCACTTTAGGAAATAATCTCAGGGGAAAATAACTCACAACCTAAACGCATTAGGAAGTAATAACCTCACAAGCATAAAAACCACATTTTAGAGGTAACCAAAACAGGGTGCGTAAAACATACTACATGCATTACATTTCCTAGCACCACATACTCACAGTAGCACATAACCTCATAGTAGAAAGAACCATAGCAGAGGTATAAATCACATTAGCCTATAAATCCTAGGAAAGAAGCTCACTAACACACAAATCACATTAGGGCCTGGCGCCCTATAAACCTAACAGTCCCCCTGGCCAACTGGCCATCTCAAGAAGGGGCTCAAATGCCCTATGTCCCAAAGTCAGGGCACGCTGCCAATGCAGCGACAGTCAAGGGTGCGCACTTTGCGCAGGCCTAAACGTAGCAGATGGCACTAAGTGCTGTGCAGCTGTGAAAGAAAGTACGGGGGCAGAGGAGTGCGTCTCACTCCTAACTTCAACATGTCCCCCAAAAGAAAGAATAACCTAAACGTTGCAGCTGCCCACTACTTGCTGGGCAGCTGTAATTATTCAAATGAGGCCGGGGCTCTCAATGGCCCTAAAAACAATTGTGCGCGAAATGCTGCAGCTGCCCTCTGTCAGGTGGAGCAGCTGGGAAAGAAACAAACTGAAGGGGCCCTGGCACAGCGGTGCCCTCTGGGCCCCAAGGGGCCTTTGTAAACTAATGTGCCCATCGTTGGAGCGCACTGGCGCTTTGAAATAAACATGCCTACGTTGGAGCGAAACTCGGGCCCCCTCTCTGGGGCTCTGTAATTTATAACTGAAACTGCCCCCAAGCGTTGGAGCCATGTGGGCTCTAAAACAAACATGGCCCCTGTTGGAGCGGCCCGCTGCCAGACGGGGCTGCTCAGGAGAACCAACCCGGTGCCTTGAGCCGGCAGCACACCATGAGCCATTACTCACCGGCTCTTGTGTGGGGCTGCTCCGGTCTCCTCTTCACTTCGCCCGGGCACTCGTGGGACTGGGCGCTGCTCTCTGCGGTCGGCGCGGGGCTTCCCTCACTCACGGGAGCCCCGTGAGGAATGGCCCATCTTCCGGTCTCATCCGGGACTTCACCCGGGTCCCCTCCTGGGACCCGGGACTTTGGAGGGCATATGCAGGGCTTCCCTTAGCTCACGGGAGCCCCGCGAGAGCTGGACAGTCTTCCCGGTCGCCTCCTCCCGGTCGGGGGGAAGGCGGAAGTGACGCCCGCGGGGCCCCGCCCACGATCAGGCGGCGCGCCTGACTTCCTTTTACGGCTCGGGCCGCGGCGGTGATTTCTTCACTCGGCGGTCAATGAGGGGTAGGCTCCCTCGTAATTTAAAATATAAAGCGGGGTGGGCACCCGCTAAAAAGGCAAATACGCAGGGCGGGCTCCCGCTCGCTCACGGAGCACGGGGGAATCCCTACACTGGGGATTCCTCCTCCCAGGGCTGCAGCGCCGCGCTGAAAAAGCCCACGCTCCCTCTCAGCAGCAAAGAGCCCGGGGCTCTTACAAGTAAAAGCAAAGCGCTCACAGGGCGCAGGAGGTAGCACAAAGTGCTGGAAGAGTCAAAGCAAGGCAGAAGGGTCCCAAACAAAAGTCCTCACAGATGCAAAGGGCAAGGCAGGGCCCAGGGAGGCAGCCCCCTGGGCCCCCAGCAGCAGCACGCCCTGCAGGATTAGGTCCAGGAAGAAGAACATTTTCATGGGGTCACAGCCCCTTCTTTTATACACAGTTTTTCCTTTGTCACCCAGCACAGGGCTGGGGAAAACCAGATGCAACTGGTTTGGGGGAGCTTTGGAGCACTTTGTTTTGCTCAGCTCCTCTCTCCTTTCACAGGACAGGCTAGGGACATCAGATGCACCACAGGGGGTGGAGCCAGCATTGTGGAGGGAAGGCCCAGCCCTATTCAGGTCCCAGGTGCACTCCTCCCACCCATCTGCATGGAGATCTCTCTATTCACCACTGGGCTGACTCACCCTGGCTCCTGGAATTCCCCACACCATCCAGCACCTGTCACTCACAAAGCCAGACATGCAATCCACATCAGGCAGGCAGGCACAGAGCACACATACATGCCAACTTCTAAAAGTGGCACTTCCACACCAGCCATAATAAATCTGCGCACACCATTGCGCAGCATTTATTCTCACGAATTCACCCATATTAAACTTGACCACACTGCTCCTCTCATACCAGGAATTACCACTGGCACACAGACTCTCAATGCATTCCTATGGGATGGCAGGCCAACCTTACAAATGTAACACAGAGCGCACGCACTTTACACTGGGACGCAGTGCTAAAGTGCCGAGAGGCCTAAAATCACCAATATTACACAGGGAAAAGGCTAAGAGACAGGCAAAAAGTTCAGGGGTGAACCTGCCAAAAGGGCCAGGTCCAACAGTGGAGCATACGGAGCAGCTGGGCATGCCTCCCCCTCCACACAGAATGCAGGTACTACATGGATATAAGAAGCACTGACTTTCTTTGTACATATAGATAAGGTATTTTGTAGGGGTGGGCGTAACTCGCATAATTCAGTGTAACGTAATCACGCAAAATTACTTAAAAACTCTGCGAGATTACACTTGAATTACACGTGAAGAGTAATTCTGCATTCACCGATATTTCGAAGCACAAAAATGCCCCCTCGCATCCAAAATGGATACGAGGATGCATTTTGCTCTAAGAAACAGTGCTAAATGCAACACAACAGGAATAGCGAGTGTGGGAGGGTGCTTGGGCTTGTTAAATGTGCTCTTGGGGTAGGATTTCCTACAAATTTACTCCCGACATTTAGCGCTATATTCTTTGCACAAATTGCACCATCACATCCAAAAATAACGCAAGGATGCATTTTCCACCAAGAAACAGCTCTAAATGAAGCAGAACACGAATAGCAAGCCCAAGTGGCCACTTGCGCTCGTTAACTGTGCTCCTATGTTAGGATATTTCCCCCCAACGTACTCTAATTACGAGAGTAGGAATAGTTGCATAATTATAGGTACTTTTGCGCCAAAGAGTAACACAGAATTACCAAAATGACTCCAATTACTCTGGCGTAATTGAAACTCCGCCCAGGCCAAGTATTTTGCTGGCAGCTGTACATATGCAGGCACTAACAAGTGCAATCTGAGTATCAGCAACGCAAACACAAGTTTCCCATGGGTGACTGGCTGTATGTGTTTATGCACAAGTGCTTCCATTGGTGTTGTCTGAGTGAATGGGATCCAGTGGGTGTGAAGGCCAGTGTGTGCAGACACAGAGTTTTTTGCTGGGTGTTGCCTGCAAGTGTTGCTCTGATCGCATGTCTTACAAAGAAACAAAAACATTACCCTGTAATGCTTGCTAAAATATGGAGCTGGGAAGAAAACGTGCTTGCGGATAACAAGCAATTTTTGACAGTCCTAATTGCCTTCCAGAGGTGCTCAGCACACGTGACATGTGACTGACTGTTCAAGCCCTACAGGTTTTCATTCAGCAGGCGTGTGTGATATTTGATGGATACCCTGCGTCCTCTCCGCCTGCTCGAATGTGTCTGGCAATTAGACTGACATTGCCCCAGTCCTAATGGCTTGTCTGCAGTGAACCAGGCATGTGCCTCATTCTGCTCCAGTTCGGATCTAAGGCATGTCATGTATTTCTACAACGGTCTTGCTGTATGTTATTTATTTATTTTTATTTATTTGAAAGGTTTTATATAGCGAGAACATGGCCCATCAGGGTATCAGAGCGCTGTACATGAAAGCAAGCAATTTAACCAGGAGAAGAATGAAGAATAGCCCAGGTCATGGGAGGTACACAGTAGTATAAAGTGCATTGTAGGACATTACAAAAACAGTGCAGTAAGCAGGAAGTACAGCTTGTTTGTGTGGTTTCAGGACTATTATTGCAAGTAGTTTTTCAGGAACAACCCTTTGACTTCTTTTTTTAATGTGGCTATCAAGGGGTTAGTTCTGATTTCGGGAGGAAGAGAGTTCCATATTCTTGGAGCAAGACCAGAGAAGGATCAGTTGTAAGTTCTCTTTTTGTTGAATTTTTGAGGCTTCAGCAGTAGATTATTCGAACTTCTTAGGGCTCGGTGCAAACCAGATAGTTCAAGCTTTTTTGCCAGGTAGACTGGAGTGTTGTAGTGTAGTGCTTTGTGTGTCAGGCAGGCTATCTTGAGATGAATCCTTGCTTCGAGAGGGAGCCACTTGAGCTGAATTAGGTCCGGCTTGATGTGATCGCGTTTTCTAGAATCTTTGATGAGTCTGGCAGCAGAGTTCAGGGTAGCCCGTAAAGGGGCTAGACTAGCTTTGGAAAGCCCAGCCAGGGTCACAATTCCATAATCCAAGCGGGAGATAACAAGGGACTCGACTGCTAACTGCATATCATCGGGAGGCAAGAACGGTTTGATCTTCCTTAAAGTATTGAGTTGATGATTGGTTCCTCTAGTTGTTGCACTGATGTGGTCTTTCATGCTCAGGTGTTTGTCCAGCATTATGCCAAAAGATCTAGTAGAATCCACAACATGTGGAGTGCAATTGAGGGCCGTTAGCTGTTTGAGCCAGTCTTGAATGGGCATTGGATGATTGTGGGGGGCAATCAGTAGGAATTCTGTCTTGAGGGTATTTAGCATAAGGTGATTGTGAGTTAGCCAATGTTGAGTTTTCACAAGGGCAGAGTTAAGAGCTTTGATATTGTCAGGTGAAGAGATTTTTAGGTATATTTGAGTGTTTTCTGCATACATGTGATAAAATATGTTCGAGCGGTACAGAATTTCTGCAAGTGGTTTCCATGTACAGGTTGAAGAGCGTGGGTGATAATGCAGATCCTTGAGGGACCCCAATTGAGACCAGGGTATTGTTAGAAAGGGAATGGTTGACTTTGAGTCTCTGTGATCTATTGTGTAGGAATGAGGCAAACCAATTTAAAATGGTGCCTGATAAGCCCATCCTTTTTTAGAGAAGATCAATAAGGTTATCATGCTTGACCGTGTCGAACGCTGAGGAGAATAAGTAGGCAGTTTTCATTTCGGTCAAGAAATCTCAGAGCGTCATCAGTAATGTGTGTCAGGGCAGATTCAGTGCTGTGACCCACTCAGAAACCTGATTGGAATTGATCAAGGAGTTGAAGCTGATCGATGTGACTACACAGTTGTGTGTGAACGCATTTCTCAAGTAGTTTGGCTAGGGTCATGATATTGGAAATGGGCCAAAAATTGTTAGGATCATTTAAGTCTGCATTTGGCTTTTTAGGTATGGGGGTGACTTGGCCAGTCTTGAGGCAATCAGGAATCCTGCCTTGAGGGAGAGATTCATGGACAATCTTGGACCAGAGTGGGAGTACGGAAGGTATAAAAAACTTGACGGGCAGAGGATCCTTGAAATGATTTGAAGTTTTTAATGAGTTTATAGTTTTGAGTAACTCAGCATCGTCTGGTAGAATAAAGGAATTCCATAATGCCTGATTTTTTGGTGAGTGAACCATGGAGCCAGAGGGAGAAGAACTCAACAATGGGAATGGCGGGACAATGGACTGGGTTAGGCCCAGTGTGTTTGGTGAGTTGCGCTGTAAATCTTGTTCGATCTTTCTTATCTTTTCGATGAAGTGTGCAGAAAAATCTTCACTGCTAGGGGTTAAGTCATTGAGTGTAGAGTGTTGATTAGTTGAGTCGTTGGCTTGTTGTTTGATAATTTCAAACAGTTTCTTCGGCCTGTTTTTGGCATGGTCAAGCTGAGACCTGAAGTGAGCAGTTTTGGCACTACGGATATGTTTGTTATAGGTGCTTCTTATCGTCCTCCGCTGCTTAAGGTTTGTTATAGAGGGAGAGTTTCTCCAAGACCTTTCCGCCAGCCTCAGTTTACGTCTTTCCTCATTAAGGGAGCAACGGAACCAGGGTTTGGAGGGTTTTCTGGGTGTTCTTTTGAGTTGCTTTGGAGCAACTGAGTCAAGTATATCATTCATGGAGTGAATGTAATGTTCGGTAAGGACATCTAGATTTGTCAGGTTAGAGGACGGGCGAAGTAGGTTATTACTATTGTTGGTTAGCTCAATTATATTGATGTTTCTTAAGTCACGTGACCATTGTTTGGCCTTGCGAGGTTGACCTTGTCTGGTTAACACCCTTTCCAGGATGAGAAATGAGATTAAGTAATGATCCGACCAGTCACAGGGACTTATGGCATCCATTTGAATAACTGTGTCTTTGGCAATGATTATGTCAAGGGTGGATCCCTTGATGTGGGTAGGTTCATTGCAGGACTGTGTGTGGTTTAGGTCAGAGAGGAATGCTATAAAGGTGCACAGTAAGGGATCATTAGCGTCGTTCCAGTGAAGGTTGAAGTCCCGAAGGAAGATATGATTTTGTTGTGGGTCGGATTGGAGGCTATGGTCTCCATTACTTGTTCTATGAAGAGAAGATTATTTACTGGGGGTGATAGATCATGTGAAGAGTACACACTAACTTGTCATTGTTCCAGATTTCAATGTCCATGTGTTCACAGGTGGACATTGGAACCGTCTAAATATGTCTCAGGGTGAGAGTTGCGCGAGAGATGCCAGCTATGCCTCCCCCAACTTTGTGAGGTTTGTCCAATCTGATTATGTCATATTCAGGGGGAACTAGAATGTCCAAAATTGGTGAGGAGGAGTCATTAAGCCAAGTTTCTGTTAGGATCAGGAGGTCCAGATCTTGCGAGAGTGTGTGGTCGGTTGTATCCTCAGCATGCCTAACCGCTGACCTTCAATTCAAAAGCATTGACTTGATGTGGATTTGGTAACCACAGCTTCTTGGGGAGATGTGGAAATGTTAGAGATGCATCTGATACATGCCTGACTCTGGCCAGCCCTACACCATATCAAAACTGCATCTGGCATGTGACTAGCTCTGCACCTGCCATACTGGCATATCAGAGATGCAAGCAATTCTTTCTCTAAGATGCATCTGGTACGACTGACTTTTCCCTAGCAGTACCATGCCATCAGATATGTGTGTGCTGACATACTCTGCCGCAGCCTTTTTACCCTTTCAGCTGCATGTATTCATAAGACTGACTGTGGATCTTTTAGCCTTTTCAAATTGTGCCTGCCATAATACTGATGCTGCTCCAGGCTAACTTGCATTTCAGAAGCATATCTCTCATGTGGCCGACCCTGCACGCAGGCCTGCTGTCTTCTCTGAGTCACACCTGTCATGTAACAGAGCTTGAGCCAGACTATTGGCTTTTAACAGGAACTAGGCTGGTAGAAATTCTCCCGGTCTCCCTGTGGCCTGTCTGCTACTTTTAACTGTTTGCTCTCCGGATCTGTAGAGGCTCTTACGGATGCTGCAATATCCCATAAAGGTTCATATATTATTTAAACCAAGACAGGTTAACTTTCACGGTGTGAAAGGGGCTGAGTGGCTTCTCAATCCGCATGAAATATAAACAAATATCATATTTTAATGGCACGTTTTGCCATGTTTCTGTTCTAAGAGAAAAAAGGTTGATTCCAACGAATAACAAGCAGAAACAGGAATGTAAGTGCTTAGAAGTACGCATGCCGTCTTCTTTTCCAAAGTCTTCGCCACCTAGGCAAAGCTAAGCAAAAAGAAAACAAGCACTCATCCGCTGCATTGCACATAAGGACTGCGTGCACGCCACTGCTCGTTCCCGAGGCAATACTCCAGGGGGAGTCAACTTTAAAAAAAAAGGTGGAACATGCACCATTATTAGCCAATTGGAGGCTACGATTTTTAAATGACACATTAAAAAGCCAATCCAGGGCATGGGAGGTGTCAGACTCGGCAAAACAGATACAACAGATCGGCTTACAGTGCAAGCGCTGAAGGCTTGACCTTAAAAATAGAAAGAAGGAGACTAAGGGTGAAGACAGGGATGAGGAAGAACCTGCAAGTGCATATAAGACAAGGGAGCTGAGCCAGATGACAAAACATTTTTGACTGGCGCTATTTCATGTTCTTGGTGATAAGTTAAGGCAGTGCGTGATGCAAACACATCTCACCACTATATTATGAAAACAATGGCAAGAGATAGTAATGTGTGAAAATGTTTATCTACATTGATTGTTCATCATTTTGTTGTGAGGATGATGCGTTCTGTTGTTTTTGTCCTAGCTGCATTATAGCATTGTGATGTTGTGTTGAAATGCGTTCTGTTTTGACTGTTTAGTTGTGCCCTCTTATTTTTAATTTGTTGTTATGTTGCTTTGTGTATGTACTTATGTTGTGTTCTGTTGTTTACTTTAAATATATCAACAAATGTTGCTACATTTTCCGCCAGTACCAGCTCATGCCTTTCAAGTTCCTGTGACAAGCAATAATTTACCCCTGTCTTAATGTGGTAAAATAGCACTGCTTCCTCTTTTCAACTGTTGAATACATCAGTCAGCTCAAAACTGTGGTAGATACCAGGGGTCTTATTACGAGTTTGATGCTCCGTGGACTGCTGTCCGAGCAGTGGCGGTTCAATGGCAGTGAGCCGTCTGCCATATTACGAGTTGGGAGTGATGTAGCGGAAGCGGTGGGTAATAAATATTCATCACTTACTAACCACACCAAGATCTATAATAACTATAATAACATATTCATAATGTCGGGCCCATAAGTCATTATTCCACATGTAACTGTAACAAAGGTCCTCCGAAGGATCTTTGGTAGAGTTAAAAGGGATTGTGTATTTGAAATTACGGTTATGCTATTTCCCCATGAGGACCTAGAATGAAGGAAATACGCTAGACAATATAATCCATATAATTAAACAAGTATTTATCTATCTCATGAATAAAGACAAACACCTTTTCTTTGATTATCTCTTGTTATTGGAATAATGAATGGTCAATTACAATGTCCAAATAGAATGACATCTCAGTACACAAATATTACAGATTATCGCAATATGGCAAACAGTTTCAAATCACAATATCAGATTCATCAAGAATAGGGGAGAGAGAACAAAAGAAGAAAACAGCAGCAGTGAAAATACTTCACCTATGAACGGAAATTCTAATGCTCATTCGAACATTAGAAGAAATCTATTCCCTCGGCGGTTAGGAAACAGCAAAATCAGCACCATCAGCCGATGATGTGCAAAGTCTTAGGTAAGTTCAATGGATCAGCAGGTTTGCCAGCCAGAGCAACAGAAAATCAGCACAGCATGCAGCTTACACCACGAACGCAGGACGAGTCCCCAGCAGTCTTGAGAACAAGCCGAATAACATCTTCCCAAAAAAGTCTTTTATACATAGAGGCTTCCTTCTCTCGGTTAACATTGTATCACTCTTCTCTCTCCATGAACATTTTCATTGGCTAAACATGATGGTGTGGCAGCCTTCTGACTTTGACCTAACCATATTTTCTAAACACCCTTTGTTTAAACTATTCTCCAGCTTCCGAAGAAGGAAGTGAAAGTAACCTGGCTACAATTGTATTTTTACTAACGAAACAGTAACTTCTTAACATCCGTCTACTCTCACTTCAGACAGGAAAGAACGCAATAATTTCAGACAGATTTAGACTAATATCTACACTCTAGGAAGTAACTGGTAACACGTGAAGGCCTAAGCTAAGGACAGCATTTATTTTACAAGAACAGGAGTACGTGAACACATCCCCTAATATTTCTAAGGCCTGCATTTTATTTAGCAAAACAAGAATTATTTCTAAAAATCCTACTCTATACTTTCACGAAGAATTATGCTTTCTCTTTGTCGTTTTAATTCTCTGCAGCAAAAGAATCAGAATAACACATATTAGAAATTGCATATAAACTATATTATTTCCATTTAGTCCTCATTGTGTTTCATTTCATTTTATTAAGCAGGACAATTATCGTGTTTTTGAACATTTTTCACGTTGTACACTATTTAGGTTAACGTTAGTAGTTTTTTACCGAACATTAGTATTTTTGTCACCCCAACAGGCGGATTTCATTGAGCGGATTTTATTACAGAAAATCATGCTCCTTCAGGAGTGCTGCCTATGCAGGGTCCGCCACTGGACCACCTGCACCGCCAGCACACCGCTGACCGCTGGGTTCGCGGTTGGGGGAAGGCAGCCTCCATTGGGTGGTACAGAGGCACAAGACCGCCGTCAGTATTACGAGTTGGCTTTCCCACGAGCTGACCGCAGCAGTCCGACCGTTGGCTAAAGGTCGACGGAGACAAAGGATTTGGGGTGCATACTCACCCCTTTCCTGTTTTTCTATCTGAATCCCTTTCTTCAGGCCCTGCCCTACACAGCATCATCTTCACCCTGAGGAATAAGAAACTGTCTGTGATGAAATACAGGTAAGTGCTCTTCATACCATATACCCATTACTGGGGCTGCCCACATATGTATCGGACTCCGGCAATGGGTATGTGGTATTTTCCAACATATATCATGCATATGTGTACATCCAACACATATGCAGTCCAAATGTACACACATGCATTGATATACATCAAAACACATTGTCCACCGCCACAAGACCGAAGCAGCCACACCGCCGGCCGCTCAGCAAACTCGTAATACTGTGGTCGGACTGCAAAATGCGCAGTGATCTCCTAGCAGTCACAGATGAGTTCCGACAGTGGTTGGACTGCCAAACTCGGAATAAGGCCCCAGTCTTAAATTAGCACCTGCAATGCTCACTTTTGATACAGCCGCTGAAGTGTAGAGTGATGGATGAAAGGCTTGATCTGTAATCAACTAGTCAGCCATGGTATTCGGGAGCACCAGTTTCTGCAGCACTGGCAGTCGGCACCTAAGACAAACTTTGAACCCCTACCCTTATTTTCTCAAATAGAGTCCTGGTGCAATAACTTTAAATAATAAATACATTTTAATAGTTTCCCTATAAGCAACAGAACACATGGGGGCATATTATCAAGGCTCATCGCCACTTTAGCGGCACTTTTTTGACGCTAAAGTGGCGATATTTTTATCTCCCTATTAGCAAGCTGTCGCTAACAGGCGTTAGCGACAGCTTTCCGGCGATAGCACCCGTTTTGTCTATTGCCTTGCATGCCAGCGATATTTATCGCTAATGACATGCAAGGTAGGCGTTCCTTCTCTAAATTTAGCAAAAACTCCAGCTAACCGCACTTTACCCTGTTAGCAAGGATAGGCCGGACCCGCGAAGCGATAAAAAAAGTTGCGCTAAGGCCCGTTAGCTGCAGGAACTTAAGACCAGAAAATAGCTGGTCTTAAAAATGGGGACAAGTCTTGGGACCACATCTATGCATGTTTTTGGTGCTGGACAGCGCTGCAAGCAATGTTGCAGCGCTGCCCTGCGACAAAAATACAGTGCAGGAATGTGCACCATCAATAAGATAGTGCGCATTCCTGGGCCCCAGTCATGAAAATTGTTGCTGCGCTGCGACAAGACAGCGTTGCAACACTTCTCATTATGCCCTCCTTGCAACAGCATGGATGCGCTGTACTCACTGGACAGCGCTCCATGACGCAAGTAATGACAGATACGTCCGGAATCCTGATGTATCTGTCTGCGCTAAAATCACGCATTGCTGCAGTCGTGTCACAACCATGATGCAACTCCAGCAATGCATGGGGCCAGCCTATCCCTGTGGCACTGCCTCACCCTCATGCCAGCCATCAGGCAGGCGGAAGGTACTGACGTAGTGCTGTTCATGAGGGGTGCCCGAATGTCGGCACAGTAGGAGATACATCGGTGGTGGTTGGGCCCTGCGGTGTCATCGTTTGGAAGCATTGGTGGAGTGTTGGTGCGGAGGGAGTTGACAAGATGTTCTTCAGTGGCCTTGATCCAGCTGCGATGATGGCTGTGGCGTCCGGTGGGCAAGTTGAAGACGTGATGTTACCAATGATGGTCGGTCCAGGAAAGTCCGGTGTTGTGGCTGCACTTAAAGTTCACACTGGCAGAGGTGACGTGCTCGACCATGTGTCCTGCTATGTGGCTTGTTGCAGTGACTTGCTGCTTGCGTCTGATGTAGGGGACTTTCCCCATGTGTGGGTGGTGTCCTGGTCACTGGGGTTCTCCAGGTGGAACCTGAGGTCACCGAGTAGGATGACGTCGGTGGATGGGAGATCCTGGGGTGCAATGAGGTCTAAAATGGTATTGGAGAATGGGGGGGGCATTGCCCAGGGGGCCTGCACATGAGGGTGCCGCAGAGGATGCACCTGTGCCTGGTCCGGATCATGGAGTTGACGTGGTCCATGGTCATCCTTGGGTCATTAGAGTGCGTGGTCAGTCGGAGTGTGCTTCTGTAGGTGATGGCAATGCCTCCTCCCTGACGGTTGGGGTGCTCCTTGCGGGTGAGACTGCAGCCATCAGTGATGGTGATGGCGATGTCCGGTCCGGAGCAGAGGTTGGTCCTGGCAGGCGAGGTGTTGTCCAGGGTTGATGGCGAGGAGGCTGCTGGCATCATATCGGTGGAGTGTCCAAGAGGAATGCTCCTTGATGCTGAGCGCGGTCCAGGGGCAGACGGACGCAAACGGCGTAGCCTATGGGTTGCCTTTGGCACGGGAGATGACCATTACAATGCAGGCAGTACATCGTTAACAATGCAACTCTGACAACGCAGGTGCCTTAACATCGCATTTGAATACAACGCATTGTGAGGTCAGTAGTGGGGTAATTTCAACTTTTTCAGGTGTGCATGGGTATTGGATGTAAAACATGAAAAATGGGGTGTTTTTGGGGGTAAAATATGAAAAATTGGATGTTTAAAATATGAAAAATGGGGTGTTTATTGGGGTAAAACATGAAAAATGGGGTGTTTTTTGGGGTAAAAGATGAAAAATTGGGTGTTTTTTGGGGTAAATTTTTAAAATTTTGTGTGTTTTTTTGGGGTCAAATTCCTAAATCCTGGGTGTGTTTTGTGCCAAAATAAAGAGAAATTTGGGGGTGCATTTGTCTCAAATGTGACCTTTTGGGTGTCTTTTGGGGGTTCAGAAATGAATTCCAGGGTTCACGGTAGGGTCTGTTGTGCAAAGGTTATTCTTGGGTCGCACTCACTGTAGTGGGAACAGTGATCGTCATGTCTCAGCTATGCAACACCTACTCTACTGTTGCAATGTGCCTAGTATTAGTATGTAATAGAATGGAATGCGATGTCATGGCATGCATCGCAACTACATATGTGCCTTTGGCACACGAGTGGTACGCCCGCTGTGCATGGGCGCACAGCGGCCACCATTGAGAAGTGCGGAGGGTGTCTGGACAGCTGTGAGGTGGTAAACCCCGTAATGAACACTGGATGGTGTGTGGCCGCTGGGATGTGTGTGTGAGTGTGTGCAGTTAAAAATTAATTGAGGGAAGTCTCACCTCTAAGCCGTGTCCCGTGTCTACGTAGCTCCTGCTCTCCTGCGTCTGCTTCCAGGAAAAGGAAGTAGGCAGCCAGCCTCCCTCGCATGAGTCATTCACAACGCTGCGATGCGGCGGTGGTATTGTTATTTGGCAACGGGACAAGTCATGCAGCCAGGGGCCGGAGGGGTGGGCATGTTCTCCATGCAGGATGCAATGCAGCCTGCATTGCGAACAGAGAAGTGCGCATGTCTGCATTGGGTGGCCTGAGTGGGCCGACCAAACAGTCATTGCGCACTTGAGTGTGCATGCCAATCCGCACATTCCCTGCTCCGTGTTTGGAGCAGTCCTACCCACCCGCCCAACCCCTGAGGATACATAGCATGATTACATTCGTTATTTATCCCTTGTTTGTCCCTTTTTTAACTGTTTCATTGGCTTCTCTGAGCCCGCACTACACGCTTCCCGCCGCTGCTGCCCCTGCGGCCCGCACCCCTGTCCTCGCACATTCCCGCCTCTCAGCTGATCGTTCCTCCACCCTCCTCTACTTAATGGCGGATGCTGCGCAATTGCGCAGCGGACAGGCGCTGCTGGCGCGCAGAAGGCGCACCTAAGACAAGCCCGTCTGCGCACGTCTGCAACCCAACCGCTACCAGCGCCAGTAAGCCTGAATCACGGGCCACCCACTGCTATGGCACAGCCACCCTCCACGCACTCAAAACCGGGAAAGTCAGAGACTGACAACAGGCCTCGGCAAACATGACCCACGGCCAGTTCTCCTGCCTCCACTGCCGCCAGAGCTTAACCACCACCCCGGACTCCAACACAGCCGACACCAGCACCGGCAACACCCTAGGATGCATCCCCCTCAACGGGCGCTCTGTGCACATACACGCCGTGGAAATCTGAAACCTACTCGACTCTCTCTCTCCCGACATCACCTTCTTCACGGAGACCTGGACCAACGCCTCCTCCGCCCCGACATCAAGACCACCATCCTGGACGGATACAAGATCCAGAGGAAGGACCGCACCAACCACTCGGGAGGGTGCCTCGCCATTGCACACAAGAGCACCCTCCACCTCACCACCCCCAGCGGAACCTTTCCCTCTGCCAAACACCTGCACTTCCAGATCTAGACCAGCCACAACTCCACACTCTGAGGAACCCTCGTCTACAGACACCCCGGGCCCGGACACACCAGCCAGCCCACCATCTCCACCTGGACGCCAGTCACAGCCGAAGACACAACCTCAACCATGAAAGGCATGCACTCGTGGGCCCCCACCATCCCATGCTCTCCCACATCTACAACAGAGCAGCGGCCACCATCACACACGAACTGCAATGCACCATCAACACCACCTTCAAGACAGGCACCTACCCAGACGACTGAAAGCGTGCAGAAGTCTGGCCCCTTCTCAAGAAGACCACAGCTGACCCCACCGACCTCGAAAACTACTGGCCCATCTCGCTCCTCCCCTTCGCAGCCAAAGTTGCAAAGTTGCAGAGTAAACAGTCAACAGGGAAGTGACACGATTCATTGATGACAACGCCATCCTCGACCCGTCCCAATCCGGATTGCAAACCAACCACAGCAACGAGGCCGTCCTACTGGCCGCCACAGACAACATCCGCACACTCCTGGACCAAGGCCACTCCGCAGCCCTCATCATACTTGTCCTTTCAGCGGCCTTCAACACCGTCTCCCACCAAACACTAGTCGCCAGACTACATGACGCTGGCATACAAGGAACAGGCCTCGACTGGATCCGATCATTCCTCCCCGGAAGAAGCAAAAGGATCAGACTGCCAACCTTCCTCTCCAATCCCACGTAAATCACCTGCGGAGTCACAGAGGGTTCATCTCTGAGCCCGACCGTCTTCAACATCTGAGTGGCACCCTCGACGCCAACGTCCAACAACACGGCCTCAACATCGTATCCTACGGTGATGACACCCAGCTCATCCTCTCCCTCACCAAAAAGACCACCACCGCCAGACTCAACTTGCAGAACGGAATGCAGGACGTCACAGTCTGGATGACCAACAGCTGCCTGGAGCTCAACGCCGGGAAGACAGGAGTCCTTGTCCTTGGAACCACACCTTCAGCATGGGACAACACCTGTTGGCGTTCGCCCTCGGAAGCCCACCTACCCCCTCGGACCACTCCAGAAACCTCGGCATCGTACTCGACCCATCCCTCACCATGAACAGACAGGTCTACGCCGTCACCTCCAGCTGCTTCAACACCCTCCGCATCCTCTGCAAGACCTTCAAATGGATACCCCCAGAGTCAAGGAAGAATGAATGAATGAACACTTATAAAGCGCGTGGTTACCCAGGGGCATCCCAGCGCTAAGACGTCCAGTAGGCTACGAGAAAGTAAGCTATGAGAAAACTAAGGAAAAAGAAAAGTTTTCAAAAGTTTTCTAAACTTAAGATGTTCAGATTCGGAACGTATGTGTAGAGGCAGACCATTCCAGAGTCTAGATGCATTATATGTGAATAGTCGGCCTCCACTACGTGCACGTTTAATCTTCGGTACACAGATTAATCCTTTTTCCCCGATCTAAGGGCTCTATTGGGTACATAAGGTTTGCTCCAGGAACGGATCAAAGCGGGCCTTTTCCCAAAAGGATTTATGGGTGATGCACAGAGCCTTAAATTGCACTCTTTCCTGAACGGGCAACTAATGCAGGGTAGCAAGAGCAGGCCTTGCAGAGGAGCGTTTGGGTATATTCAGGAGTATCCGGGCCGCACAGTTCTGTACTGTTTGCAATCTTTTAATAGTGGCCTGAGGAGCTCCCAAATACAGGGCGTTGGCATAGTCAAGCCGTGAGAGCACTAAAGCCTGCACCAACAGTCGTCTCGCCAAAGGCGGGAGCAGGGGAAGTAACTTTCTGAACCTTCTTAATCTTAATAGACCAAAGCAACTCGCCGCCACTATGCGTGATTGCTCTCTAAAATCGAGATTGCAGTCAATCCATACTCCTAGACTCTTTACTTGTTTTTTAGGAGCAGGAGGGGAGCCAAGGCATTTGGGCCACAGGTGCTCCACATTTAAGGGAGCAGACTTCCCCAAAAGCAACAGTTCAGTCTTAGATCCGTTGAGTTTAAGAAAAGAATTGCTCATCCAATTAAAAACTTTTTGAAGACAAGTAGATAGATCAGGGTCTGGTTGATTGTCTTGTTTCAAAGAAACAATTAGTTGTGTGTCATCGCCATACGTAATTATCTGTACCCCAAATGGGAGTACTAATTCAGCCAACGAACTGTTGAACATCGTTGGGCTTAGGGAAGATCCTTGCGCAACCCCACAGGTCCAAAAAATGGATTTTGAAGAACATTCCCCTTCGAAAACCGAATAAACCCTGTTCAAAAGGAAAGACTGTAACCACTTTAGTGCCAATCCAGTCACTCCAGCGTCTCTCAGTCTTCGTATCAAAAGTTGGTGATTGACAGTATCAAAGGCCGCGCTGAGGTCCAACAGGATAAGCGCAGCGCAGCCTCCGTTGTCAAGAGTCTTCCTCATTTCTTCCACTGCAACCAATGTAGCCGTCTCAGTACCATGTTGGGGTCTGAAACCAGTTTGCGTGGGATGTAAACGATTATTGTCTTCCAAAAAGGCTGATAAAATTGAATTAATTTATTTTTCAGTGAGTTTACTGACCCCTGGCAGTAAAGAGATTGGACGATAATTACCCCAATTGTCTGGGTCAAGGTTTGGTTTTTTCAGGAGCGCTTTCACCCGGGCATGTTTCCATTGCGGTGGCGCAATCCCGGTTCTAAGTGAAGAGTTGATACACTCCAGTATAACCGGTGATACCACCTCCGCAATTTTGTGAAGAATGATGGGGGGGCAACATCTAGGGGGAACCCGATTTGAGTTCTTTAAGCAAACTATGCAGGGTGTTAAGATCCAAAGAATGGAATTCCTCCAACAAAGGAGGAACATCGGAAAAGTTTATATCACTTGAACCACACACTTGTGGAACAGTCATTTGAGGGAAGGAGTTATAGATGGTTTGTATCTTTTCCGAAAAAAAGTCGGCAATTTGTACACACCGCAATTGAGCATTATTATTGTCAGTAGGAGAGGTAGGGGAGGTAAGAAGAGAGTTGGCAATTTTAAAAATCTCCCTTGAGGAGTTTGAGGCTAAGATAATTTCTTGATAATAGAGGGCTTGAGAATTTTTAATTTCATTTTTATATAATTTAATAGCCTCTCGGTATTTAATTCTTCTCGCCACTGAGAAATCCTTCCTCCAGCTTCTTTCATGCCTTTTACAAATTTGTTTAAGCTGGCGTAATTTTGGGGAATACCAAGGGTTTGTTTGTTTCCCCACCCTTTCCAACATTTCCTTTTCGGGAGGACACAATTAAGTGCAAGATCAAGCCAATTATTGAAATTATCATTGGCAACAATAGGGCTAAGATGAGAGTGGGGAGCAGTATCCTGTAGGGTGCTAATAAAGGTATCCAAGGGGAGTTTCGACCAATTGCGAGCAATTTTAGTAGCTCTAACAGTTGGTATATTAGCGTCTGGTAGAGTCCAATTAAAAGGGAGTAGAAAGTGGTCTGACCATGGAATAGGAACAGCATCCTCTACCACGAGCTGATTTATGTTGGAGAAAATAGGGTCCAACAAATGTCCCTTAATATGGGTCGGGCTATTTGTTTTTAACATGAATTGGAACATTGCCAATTCATCAACTAGTTCCACTGTGGACCCAGATAGGTCGTCATCAAAATGCAGGTTAAAATCACCCAAGATTGTAAAATTAGGGGAAGCGCTGGCTAAATTTGCACCCAAATCTGGTAGATCCTTCCTAAAGAGCCCTAACGGGCCCGGTGGACGATACACTAGGATCCCTGAAAACGTATACGTGGGAGCTAAATCAATCACAAAGGACATACTTTCACAGTCAGGGACAGAGTTTGCCATTGTTCTGCAAACATAGTTGTCCTTGTGGATGATGGCTAACCCACCTCCACGCCCTACACAGCGGTCAAGCCATTGAATAACATAATTAGAAGGAAGAGATTGGACAACATCAAAATCCAAATCACTGTTTAGCCAAGTCTCAGTTAAAAATAAACCATCGGGGTTTCTCTCTTCAAGGAGAAGATATATTTCACTAGAATGTTTGGGGAGCGAGCGACAGTTAAGTAGCAACATCTTGAACATTCTTTCATTAGCGATATCCAAAGGAACATGTATGGAAGTTTGAAAGCTAAATTTGCAGTTGGTACAATGTAAATTAGCCCTGTCAGGCAGCATAGCATGGGCACACTTACTGTCAGCCTCTGTTCTCAGGGCGTAAAGTTGGGCAGGATTAAAGATAATTTTTTCCCTCTCCGAACCAACAGAGGTTCCTGCCCCTGTCCCCGTCTGGGCGCGGAGGGGCGCAGACGGGCTTGCCTTAGGCACGCCAGCGGCGCGCCCGCTGCGCGCATCCACTGCGCGGTCGCGTCATCGGCCAATTTATCGCGGCCGGAATGACGTGCGTTAGCGTAGATCAACTGAACCGCTAACCTGTGCTCAATGATTCTTCCCCCCGAGCTATAACACAGCTCAAACAGTGCAAAGAGCAATTTAAAATACAGAGTCTTCCCCCCGAGGTATAACACAGCTCAAACAGTGCAAAAGAACAATTGGAATAATGAATTAAACTTTTAAAACACAGATCAATAGATTTGCTAAAACCAATTATAAAATATGATGAGGCTAAAAAGAGATTGCATTAGCTCTCGTAGAGTCCCCAAGAGGCGCCAAAGCGCGGTCGCGTCATCGGCCAATTTATCGCGGCCGGAATGACGTGCGTTAGCGTAGATCAACTGAACCGCTAACCTGTGCTCAATGATTCTTCCCCCGAGCTATAACACAGCTCAAACAGTGCAAAGAGCAATTTAAAATACCGAGTCTTCCCCGAGCTATAACACAGCTCAAACAGTGCAAAAGAACAATTGGAATAATGAATTAAACTTTTAAAACACAGATCATTAGATTTGCTAAAACCAATTATAAAATATGATGAGGCTAAAAAGAGATTGCATTAGCTCTCGTAGAGTCCCCTAGAGGCGCCAAAGCGCGGTCGCGTCATCGGCCAATTTATCGCGGCCGGAATGACGTGCGTTAGCGTAGATCAACTGAAACGCTAACCTGTGCTCAATGATTCTTCCCCCGAGCTATAACACAGCTCAAACAGTGCAAAGAGCAATTTAAAATACTGAGTCTTCCCCGAGCTATAACACAGCTCAAACAGTGCAAAAGAACAATTGGAATAATGAATTAAATTTTTAAAACACAGATCATTAGATTTGCTAAAACCAATTATAAAATATGATGAGGCTAAAAAGAGATTGCATTAGCTCTCGTAGAGTCCCCTAGAGGCGCCAAAGCACGGTCGCGTCATCGGCCAATTTATCGCGGCCGGAATGACGTGCGTTAGCGTAGATCAACTGAACCGCTAACCTGTGCTCAATGATTCTTCCCCCGAGCTATAACACAGCTCAAACAGTGCAAAGAGCAATTTAAAATACCGAGTCTTCCCCGAGCTATAACACAGCTCAAACAGTGCAAAAGAACAATTGGAATAATGAATTAAACTTTTAAAACACAGATCATTAGATTTGCTAAAACCAATTATAAAATATGATGAGGCTAAAAAGAGATTGCATTAGCTCTCGTAGAGTCCCCTAGAGGCGCCAAAGCGCGGTCGCGTCATCGGCCAATTTATCGTGGCCGGAATGATGTGCGTTAGCGTAGATCAACGGAACCGCTAACCTGTGCTCAATGATTCTTCCCCGAGCTATAACACAGCTCAAACAGTGCAAAGAGCAATTTAAAATACCGAGTCTTCCCCCGAGCTATAACACAGCTCAAACAGTGCAAAAGAACAATTGGAATAATGAATTAAATTTTTAAAACACAGATCATTAGATTTGCTAAAACCAATTATAAAATATGATGAGGCTAAAAAGAGATTGCATTAGCTCTCGTAGAGTCCCCTAGAGGCGCCAAAGCGCGGTCGCGTCATCGGCCAATTTATCGCGGCCGGAATGACGTGCGTTAGCGTAGATCAACTGAACCGCTAACCTGTGCTCAATGATTCTTCCCCCGAGCTATAACACAGCTCAAACAGTGCAAAGAGCAATTTAAAATACCGAGTCTTCCCCCGAGCTATAACACAGCTCAAACAGTGCAAAAGAACAATTGGAATAATGAATTAAATTTTTAAAACACAGATCATTAGATTTGCTAAAACCAATTATAAAATATGATGAGGCTAAAAGGAGATTGCATTAGCTCTCGTAGAGTCCCCTAGAGGCGCCAAAGCGCGGTCGCGTCATCGGCCAATTTATCGCGGCCGGAATGACGTGCGTTAGCGTAGATCAACTGAACCGCTAACCTGTGCTCAATGATTCTTCCCCGAGCTATAACACAGCTCAAACTGTGCAAAGAGCAATTTAAAATACCGAGTCTTCCCCTGAGCTATAACACAGCTCAAACAGTGCAAAAGAACAATTGGAATAATGAATTAAACTTTTAAAACACAGATCATTAGATTTGCTAAAACCAATTATAAAATATGATGAGGCTAAAAAGATTTTGCATTAGCTCTCGTAGAGTCCCCTAGAGGCGCCAAAGCGCGGTCGCGTCATCGGCCAATTAATCGTGGCCGGAATGACGTGCGTTAGCGTAGATCAACTGAACCGCTAACCTGTGCTCAATGATTCTTCCCCCGAGCTATAACACAGCTCAAACAGTGCAAAGAGCAATTTAAAATACCGAGTCTTCCCCCTGAGCTATAACACAGCTCAAACAGTGCAAAAGAACAATTGGAATAATGAATTAAACTTTTAAAACACAGATCATTAGATTTGCTAAAACCAATTATAAAATATGATGAGGCTAAAAAGAGATTCCATTAGCTCTCGTAGAGTCCCCTAGAGGCGCCAAAGCGCGGTCGCGTCATCGGCCAATTTATCGCGGCCGGAATGACGTGCGTTAGCGTAGATCAACTGAACCGCTAACCTGTGCTCAATGATTCTTCCCCCGAGCTATAACACAGCTCAAACAGTGCAAAGAGCAATTTAAAATACCGAGTCTTCCCCCCGAGCTATAACACAGCTCAAACAGTGCAAAAGAACAATTGGAATAATGAATTAAATTTTTAAAACACAGATCATTAGATTTGCTAAAACCAATTATAAAATATGATGAGGCTAAAAAGAGATTGCATTAGCTCTCGTAGAGTCCCCGAGAGGCGCCAAAGCGCGGTCGCGTCATCGGCCAATTTATCGCGGCCCGAATGACGTACGTTAGCGTAGATCAACTGAGCCGCTAACCTGTGCTCAATGATTCTTCCCCCCGAGCTATAACACAGCTCAAACAGTGCAAAGAGCAATTTAAAATACTGAGTCTTCCCCCGAGCTATAACACAGCTCAAACAGTGCAAAAGAACAATTGGAATAATGAATTAAACTTTTAAAACACAGATCATTAGATTTGCTAAAACCAATTATAAAATATGATGAGGCTAAAAAGTGATTGCATTAGCTCTCCTAGAGTCCCCTAGAGGCGCCAAAGCGCGGTCGCGTCATCGGCCAATTTATCGCGGCCGGAATGACGTGCGTTAGCGTAGATCAACTGAACCGCTAACCTGTGCTCAATGATTCTTCCCGCCGAGCTATAACACAGCTCAAACAGTGCAAAGAGCAATTTAAAATACCGAGTCTTCCCCCAGAGGTATAACACAGCTCAAACAGTGCAAAAGAACAATTGGAATAATGAATTAAACTTTTAAAACACAGATCATTAGATTTGCTAAAACCAATTATAAAATATGATGAGGCTAAAAAGAGATTGCATTAGCTTTCGTAGAGTCCCCAAGAGGCGCCAAAGCGCGGTCGCGTCATCGGCCAATTTATCGCGGCCGGAATGACGTGCGTTAGCGTAGATCAACTGAACCGCTAACCTGTGCTCAATGATTCTTCCCCCGAGCTATAACACAGCTCAAACAGTGCAAAGAGCAATTTAAAATACCGAGTCTTCCCCCGAGCTATAACACAGTTCAAACAGTGCAAAAGAACAATTGGAATAATGAATTAAACTTTTAAAACACAGATCATTAGATTTGCTAAAACCAATTATAAAATATGATGAGGCTAAAAAGAGATTGCATTAGCTCTCGTAGAGTCCCTAGAGGCGCCAAAGCGCGGTCGCGTCATCGGCCAATTTATCGCGGCCGGAATGACGTGCGTTAGCGTAGATCAACTGAAACGCTAACCTGTGCTCAATGATTCTTCCCCCGAGCTATAACACAGCTCAAACAGTGCAAAGAGCAATTTAAAATACCGAGTCTTCCCCCGAGGTATAACACAGCTCAAACAGTGCAAAAGAACAATTGGAATAATGAATTAAACTTTTAAAACACAGATCAATAGATTTGCTAAAACCAATTATAAAATATGATGAGGCTAAAAAGAGATTGCATTAGCTCTCGTAGAGTCCCCAAGAGGCGCCAAAGCGCGGTCGCGTCATCGGCCAATTTATCGCGGCCGGAATGACGTGCGTTAGCGTAGATCAACTGAACCGCTAACCTGTGCTCAATGATTCTTCCCCCGAGCTATAACACAGCTCAAACAGTGCAAAGAGCAATTTAAAATACCGAGTCTTCCCCGAGCTATAACACAGCTCAAACAGTGCAAAAGAACAATTGGAATAATGAATTAAACTTTTAAAACACAGATCATTAGATTTGCTAAAACCAATTATAAAAAATTATGAGGCTAAAAAGAGATTGCATTAGCTCTCGTAGAGTCCCCTAGAGGCGCCAAAGCGCGGTCGCGTCATCGGCCAATTTATCGCGGCCGGAATGACGTGCGTTAGCGTAGATCAACTGAAACGCTAACCTGTGCTCAATGATTCTTCCCCCGAGCTATAACACAGCTCAAACAGTGCAAAGAGCAATTTAAAATACCGAGTCTTCCCCCCGAGCTATAACACAGCTCAAAGAGTGCAAAAGAACAATTGGAATAATGAATTAAATTTTTAAAACACAGATCATTAGATTTGCTAAAACCAATTATAAAATATGATGAGGCTAAAAAGAGATTGCATTAGCTCTCGTAGAGTCCCCAAGAGGCGCCAAAGCGCGGTCGCGTCATCGGCCAATTTATCGCGGCCGGAATGACGTGCGTTAGCGTAGATCAACTGAACCGCTAACCTGTGCTCAATGATTCTTCCCCCGAGCTATAACACAGCTCAAACAGTGCAAAGAGCAATTTAAAATACCGAGTCTTCCCCCGAGCTATAACACAGTTCAAACAGTGCAAAAGAACAATTGGAATAATGAATTAAACTTTTAAAACACAGATCATTAGATTTGCTAAAACCAATTATAAAATATGATGAGGCTAAAAAGAGATTGCATTAGCTCTCGTAGAGTCCCCTAGAGGCGCCAAAGCGCGGTCGCGTCATCGGCCAATTTATCGCGGCCGGAATGACGTGCGTTAGCGTAGATCAACTGAAACGCTAACCTGTGCTCAATGATTCTTCCCCCGAGCTATAACACAGCTCAAACAGTGCAAAGAGCAATTTAAAATACCGAGTCTTCCCCCCGAGGTATAACACAGCTCAAACAGTGCAAAAGAACAATTGGAATAATGAATTAAACTTTTAAAACACAGATCAATAGATTTGCTAAAACCAATTATAAAATATGATGAGGCTAAAAAGAGATTGCATTAGCTCTCGTAGAGTCCCCAAGAGGCGCCAAAGCGCGGTCGCGTCATCGGCCAATTTATCGCGGCCGGAATGACGTGCGTTAGCGTAGATCAACTGAACCGCTAACCTGTGCTCAATGATTCTTCCCCCGAGCTATAACACAGCTCAAACAGTGCAAAGAGCAATTTAAAATACCGAGTCTTCCCCGAGCTATAACACAGCTCAAACAGTGCAAAAGAACAATTGGAATAATGAATTAAACTTTTAAAACACAGATCATTAGATTTGCTAAAACCAATTATAAAAAATTATGAGGCTAAAAAGAGATTGCATTAGCTCTCGTAGAGTCCCCTAGAGGCGCCAAAGCGCGGTCGCGTCATCGGCCAATTTATCGCGGCCGGAATGACGTGCGTTAGCGTAGATCAACTGAAACGCTAACCTGTGCTCAATGATTCTTCCCCCCGAGCTATAACACAGCTCAAACAGTGCAAAGAGCAATTTAAAATACCGAGTCTTCCCCCCGAGCTATAACACAGCTCAAACAGTGCAAAAGAACAATTGGAATAATGAATTAAATTTTTAAAACACAGATCATTAGATTTGCTAAAACCAATTATAAAATATGATGAGGCTAAAAAGAGATTGCATTAGCTCTCGTAGAGTCCCCTAGAGGCGCCAAAGCGCGGTCGCGTCATCGGCCAATTTATCGCGGCCGGAATGACGTGCGTTAGCGTAGATCAACTGAACCGCTAACCTGTGCTCAATGATTCTTCCCCCGAGCTATAACACAGCTCAAACAGTGCAAAGAGCAATTTAAAATACCGAGTCTTCCCCGAGCTATAACACAGCTCAAACAGTGCAAAAGAACAATTGGAATAATGAATTAAACTTTTAAAACACAGATCATTAGATTTGCTAAAACCAATTATAAAATATGATGAGGCTAAAAAGAGATTGCATTAGCTCTCGTAGAGTCCCCTAGAGGCGCCAAAGCGCGGTCGCGTCATCGGCCAATTTATCGCGGCCGGAATGACGTGCGTTAGCGTAGATCAACTGAAACGCTAACCTGTGCTCAATGATTCTTCCCCCGAGCTATAACACAGCTCAAACAGTGCAAAGAGCAATTTAAAATACTGAGTCTTCCCCCGAGCTATAACACAGCTCAAACAGTGCAAAAGAACAATTGGAATAATGAATTAAATTTTTAAAACACAGATCATTAGATTTGCTAAAACCAATTATAAAATATGATGAGGCTAAAAAGAGATTGCATTAGCTCTCGTAGAGTCCCCTAGAGGCGCCAAAGCGCGGTCGCGTCATCGGCCAATTTATCGCGGCCGGAATGACGTGCGTTAGCGTAGATCAACTGAACCGCTAACCTGTGCTCAATGATTCTTCCCCCGAGCTATAACACAGCTCAAACAGTGCAAAGAGCAATTTAAAATACCGAGTCTTCCCCGAGCTATAACACAGCTCAAACAGTGCAAAAGAACAATTGGAATAATGAATTAAACTTTTAAAACACAGATCATTAGATTTGCTAAAACCAATTATAAAATATGATGAGGCTAAAAAGAGATTGCATTAGCTCTCGTAGAGTCCCCTAGAGGCGCCAAAGCGCGGTCGCGTCATCGGCCAATTTATCGTGGCCGGAATGATGTGCGTTAGCGTAGATCAACGGAACCGCTAACCTGTGCTCAATGATTCTTCCCCCGAGCTATAACACAGCTCAAACAGTGCAAAGAGCAATTTAAAATACCGAGTCTTCCCCCCGAGCTATAACACAGCTCAAACAGTGCAAAAGAACAATTGGAATAATGAATTAAATTTTTAAAACACAGATCATTAGATTTGCTAAAACCAATTATAAAATATGATGAGGCTAAAAAGAGATTGCATTAGCTCTCGTAGAGTCCCCTAGAGGCGCCAAAGCGCGGTCGCGTCATCGGCCAATTTATCGCGGCCGGAATGACGTGCGTTAGCGTAGATCAACTGAACCGCTAACCTGTGCTCAATGATTCTTCCCCCGAGCTATAACACAGCTCAAACAGTGCAAAGAGCAATTTAAAATACCGAGTCTTCCCCCGAGCTATAACACAGCTCAAACAGTGCAAAAGAACAATTGGAATAATGAATTAAATTTTTAAAACACAGATCATTAGATTTGCTAAAACCAATTATAAAATATGATGAGGCTAAAAGGAGATTGCATTAGCTCTCGTAGAGTCCCCTAGAGGCGCCAAAGCGCGGTCGCGTCATCGGCCAATTTATCGCGGCCGGAATGTCGTGCGTTAGCGTAGATCAACTGAACCGCTAACCTGTGCTCAATGATTCTTCCCCCGAGCTATAACACAGCTCAAACAGTGCAAAGAGCAATTTAAAATACCGAGTCTTCCCCCGAGCTATAACACAGCTCAAACAGTGCAAAAGAACAATTGGAATAATGAATTAAACTTTTAAAACACAGATCATTAGATTTGCTAAAACCAATTATAAAATATGATGAGGCTAAAAAGAGTTTGCATTAGCTCTCGTAGAGTCCCCTAGAGGCGCCAAAGCGCGGTCGCGTCATCGGCCAATTAATCGTGGCCGGAATGACGTGCGTTAGCGTAGATCAACTGAACCGCTAACCTGTGCTCAATGATTCTTCCCCCGAGCTATAACACAGCTCAAACAGTGCAAAGAGCAATTTAAAATACCGAGTCTTCCCCCTGAGCTATAACACAGCTCAAACAGTGCAAAAGAACAATTGGAATAATGAATTAAACTTTTAAAACACAGATCATTAGATTTGCTAAAACCAATTATAAAATATGATGAGGCTAAAAAGAGATTCCATTAGCTCTCGTAGAGTCCCCTAGAGGCGCCAAAGCGCGGTCGCGTCATCGGCCAATTTATCGCGGCCGGAATGACGTGCGTTAGCGTAGATCAACTGAACCGCTAACCTGTGCTCAATGATTCTTCCCCCCGAGCTATAACACAGCTCAAACAGTGCAAAGAGCAATTTAAAATACCGAGTCTTCCCCCCGAGCTATAACACAGCTCAAACAGTGCAAAAGAACAATTGGAATAATGAATTAAATTTTTAAAACACAGATCATTAGATTTGCTAAAACCAATTATAAAATATGATGAGGCTAAAAAGAGATTGCATTAGCTCTCGTAGAGTCCCCGAGAGGCGCCAAAGCGCGGTAGCGTCATCGGCCAATTTATCGCGGCCGGAATGACGTACGTTAGCGTAGATCAACTGAACCGCTAACCTGTGCTCAATGATTCTTCCCCCGAGCTATAACACAGCTCAAACAGTGCAAAGAGCAATTTAAAATACCGAGTCTTCCCCCGAGCTATAACACAGCTCAAACAGTGCAAAAGAACAATTGGAATAATGAATTAAACTTTTAAAACACAGATCATTAGATTTGCTAAAACCAATTATAAAATATGATGAGGCTAAAAAGTGATTGCATTAGCTCTCCTAGAGTCCCCTAGAGGCGCCAAAGCGCGGTCGCGTCATCGGCCAATTTATCGCGGCCGGAATGACGTGCGTTAGCGTAGATCAACTGAACCGCTAACCTGTGCTCAATGATTCTTCCCGCCGAGCTATAACACAGCTCAAACAGTGCAAAGAGCAATTTAAAATACCGAGTCTTCCCCCGAGCTATAACACAGCTCAAACAGTGCAAAAGAACAATTGGAATAATGAATTAAATTTTTAAAACACAGATCATTAGATTTGCTAAAACCAATTATAAAATATGATGAGGCTAAAAAGAGATTGCATTAGCTCTCGTAGAGTCCCCAAGAGGCGCCAAAGCGCGGTCGCGTCATCGGCCAATTTATCGCGGCCGGAATGACGTGCGTTAGCGTAGATCAACTGAACCGCTAACCTGTGCTCAATGATTCTTCCCCCGAGCTATAACACAGCTCAAACAGTGCAAAGAGCAATTTAAAATACCGAGTCTTCCCCCGAGCTATAACACAGCTCAAACAGTGCAAAAGAACAATTGGAATAATGAATTAAACTTTTAAAACACAGATCATTAGATTTGCTAAAACCAATTATAAAATATGATGAGGCTAAAAAGAGATTGCATTAGCTCTCGTAGAGTCCCCTAGAGGCGCCAAAGCGCGGTCGCGTCATCGGCCAATTTATCGCGGCCGGAATGACGTGCGTTAGCGTAGATCAACTGAAACGCTAACCTGTGCTCAATGATTCTTCCCCCCGAGCTATAACACAGCTCAAACAGTGCAAAGAGCAATTTAAAATACCGAGTCTTCCCCCCGAGGTATAACACAGCTCAAACAGTGCAAAAGAACAATTGGAATAATGAATTAAACTTTTAAAACACAGATCAATAGATTTGCTAAAACCAATTATAAAATATGATGAGGCTAAAAAGAGATTGCATGAGCTCTCGTAGAGTCCCCAAGAGGCGCCAAAGCGCGGTCGCGTCATCGGCCAATTTATCGCGGCCGGAATGACGTGCGTTAGCGTAGATCAACTGAACCGCTAACCTGTGCTCAATGATTCTTCCCCCGAGCTATAACACAGCTCAAACAGTGCAAAGAGCAATTTAAAATACCGAGTCTTCCCCGAGCTATAACACAGCTCAAACAGTGCAAAAGAACAATTGGAATAATGAATTAAACTTTTAAAACACAGATCATTAGATTTGCTAAAACCAATTATAAAATATGATGAGGCTAAAAAGAGATTGCATTAGCTCTCGTAGAGTCCCCTAGAGGCGCCAAAGCGCGGTCGCGTCATCGGCCAATTTATCGCGGCCGGAATGACGTGCGTTAGCGTAGATCAACTGAAACGCTAACCTGTGCTCAATGATTCTTCCCCCGAGCTATAACACAGCTCAAACAGTGCAAAGAGCAATTTAAAATACCGAGTCTTCCCCCGAGCTATAACACAGCTCAAACAGTGCAAAAGAACAATTGGAATAATGAATTAAATTTTTAAAACACAGATCATTAGATTTGCTAAAACCAATTATAAAATATGATGAGGCTAAAAAGAGATTGCATTAGCTCTCGTAGAGTCCCCTAGAGGCGCCAAAGCGCGGTCGCGTCATCGGCCAATTTATCGCGGCCGGAATGACGTGCGTTAGCGTAGATCAACTGAACCGCTAACCTGTGCTCAATGATTCTTCCCCCGAGCTATAACACAGCTCAAACAGTGCAAAGAGCAATTTAAAATACCGAGTCTTCCCCCGAGCTATAACACAGCTCAAACAGTGCAAAAGAACAATTGGAATAATGAATTAAACTTTTAAAACACAGATCATTAGATTTGCTAAAACCAATTATAAAATATGATGAGGCTAAAAAGAGATTGCATTAGCTCTCGTAGAGTCCCCTAGAGGCGCCAAAGCGCGGTCGCGTCATCGGCCAATTTATCGTGGCCGGAATGACGTGCGTTAGCGTAGATCAACTGAACCGCTAACCTGTGCTCAATGATTCTTCCCCCGAGCTATAACACAGCTCAAACAGTGCAAAGAGCAATTTAAAATACCGAGTCTTCCCCCGAGCTATAACACAGCTCAAACAGTGCAAAAGAACAATTGGAATAATGAATTAAATTTTTAAAACACAGATCATTAGATTTGCTAAAACCAATTATAAAATATGATGAGGCTAAAAAGAGATTGCATTAGCTCTCGTAGAGTCCCCTAGAGGCGCCAAAGCGCGGTCGCGTCATCGGCCAATTTATCGCGGCCGGAATGACGTGCGTTAGCGTAGATCAACTGAACCGCTAACCTGTGCTCAATGATTCTTCCCCCGAGCTATAACACAGCTCAAACAGTGCAAAGAGCAATTTAAAATACCGAGTCTTCCCCCGAGCTATAACACAGCTCAAACAGTGCAAAAGAACAATTGGAATAATGAATTAAATTTTTAAAACACAGATCATTAGATTTGCTAAAACCAATTATAAAATATGATGAGGCTAAAAGGAGATTGCATTAGCTCTCGTAGAGTCCCCTAGAGGCGCCAAAGCGCGGTCGCGTCATCGGCCAATTTATCGCGGCCGGAATGACGTGCGTTAGCGTAGATCAACTGAACCGCTAACCTGTGCTCAATGATTCTTCCCCCCGAGCTATAACACAGCTCAAACAGTGCAAAGAGCAATTTAAAATACCGAGTCTTCCCCCGAGCTATAACACAGCTCAAACAGTGCAAAAGAACAATTGGAATAATGAATTAAATTTTTAAAACACAGATCATTAGATTTGCTAAAACCAATTATAAAATATGATGAGGCTAAAAAGAGATTGCATTAGCTCTCGTAGAGTCCCCTAGAGGCGCCAAAGCGCGGTCGCGTCATCGGCCAATTTATCGCGGCCGGAATGACGTGCGTTAGCGTAGATCAACTGAACCGCTAACCTGTGCTCAATGATTCTTCCCCCCGAGCTATAACACAGCTCAAACAGTGCAAAGAGCAATTTAAAATACCGAGTCTTCCCCCGAGCTATAACACAGCTCAAACAGTGCAAAAGAACAATTGGAATAATGAATTAAACTTTTAAAACACAGATCATTAGATTTGCTAAAACCAATTATAAAATATGATGAGGCTAAAAAGAGATTGCATTAGCTCTCGTAGAGTCCCCTAGAGGCGCCAAAGCGCGGTCGCGTCATCGGCCAATTTATCGCGGCCGGAATGACGTGCGTTAGCGTAGATCAACTGAACCGCTAACCTGTGCTCAATGATTCTTCCCCCGAGCTATAACACAGCTCAAACAGTGCAAAGAGCAATTTAAAATACCGAGTCTTCCCCCGAGCTATAACACAGCTCAAACAGTGCAAAAGAACAATTGGAATAATGAATTAAACTTTTAAAACACAGATCATTAGATTTGCTAAAACCAATTATAAAATATGATGAGGCTAAAAAGAGATTGCATTAGCTCTCGTAGAGTCCCCAAGAGGCGCCAAAGCGCGGTCGCGTCATCGGCCAATTTATCGCGGCCGGAATGACGTGCGTTAGCGTAGATCAACTGAACCGCTAACCTGTGCTCAATGATTCTTCCCCCGAGCTATAACACAGCTCAAACAGTGCAAAGAGCAATTTAAAATACCGAGTCTTCCCCCGAGCTATAACACAGCTCAAACAGTGCAAAAGAACAATTGGAATAATGAATTAAACTTTTAAAACACAGATCATTAGATTTGCTAAAACCAATTATAAAATATGATGAGGCTAAAAAGAGATTGCATTAGCTCTCGTAGAGTCCCCTAGAGGCGCCAAAGCGTGGTCGCGTCATCGGCCAATTTATCGCGGCCGGAATGACGTGCGTTAGCGTAGATCAACTGAACCGCTAACCTGTGCTCAATGATTCTTCCCCCCGAGCTATAACACAGCTCAAACAGTGCAAAGAGCAATTTAAAATACCGAGTCTTCCCCCGAGCTATAACACAGCTCAAACAGTGCAAAAGAACAATTGGAATAATGAATTAAATTTTTAAAACACAGATCATTAGATTTGCTAAAACCAATTATAAAATATGATGAGGCTAAAAAGAGATTGCATTAGCTCTCGTAGAGTCCCCTAGAGGCGCCAAAGCGCGGTCGCGTCATCGGCCAATTTATCGCGGCCGGAATGACGTGCGTTAGCGTAGATCAACTGAACCGCTAACCTGTGCTCAATGATTCTTCCCCCCGAGCTATAACACAGCTCAAACAGTGCAAAGAGCAATTTAAAATACCGAGTCTTCCCCCGAGCTATAACACAGCTCAAACAGTGCAAAAGAACAATTGGAATAATGAATTAAATTTTTAAAACACAGATCATTAGATTTGCTAAAACCAATTATAAAATATGATGAGGCTAAAAAGAGATTGCATTAGCTCTCGTAGAGTCCCCTAGAGGCGCCAAAGCGCGGTCGCGTCATCGGCCAATTTATCGCGGCCGGAATGACGTGCGTTAGCGTAGATCAACTGAACCGCTAACCTGTGCTCAATGATTCTTCCCCCCGAGCTATAACACAGCTCAAACAGTGCAAAGAGCAATTTAAAATACCGAGTCTTCCCCCGAGCTATAACACAGCTCAAACAGTGCAAAAGAACAATTGGAATAATGAATTAAATTTTTAAAACACAGATCATTAGATTTGCTAAAACCAATTATAAAATATGATGAGGCTAAAAAGAGATTGCATTAGCTCTCGTAGAGTCCCCTAGAGGCGCCAAAGCGCGGTCGCGTCATCGGCCAATTTATCGCGGCCGGAATGACGTGCGTTAGCGTAGATCAACTGAACCGCTAACCTGTGCTCAATGATTCTTCCCCCCGAGCTATAACACAGCTCAAACAGTGCAAAGAGCAATTTAAAATACCGAGTCTTCCCCCGAGCTATAACACAGCTCAAACAGTGCAAAAGAACAATTGGAATAATGAATTAAACTTTTAAAACACAGATCATTAGATTTGCTAAAACCAATTATAAAATATGATGAGGCTAAAAAGAGATTGCATTAGCTCTCGTAGAGTCCCCTAGAGGCGCCAAAGCGCGGTCGCGTCATCGGCCAATTTATCGCGGCCGGAATGACGTGCGTTAGCGTAGATCAACGGAACCGCTAACCTGTGCTCAATGATTCTTCCCCCCGAGCTATAACACAGCTCAAACAGTGCAAAGAGCAATTTAAAATACCGAGTCTTCCCCCCGAGCTATAACACAGCTCAAACAGTGCAAAAGAACAATTGGAATAATGAATTAAACTTTTAAAACACAGATCATTAGATTTGCTAAAACCAATTATAAAATATGATGAGGCTAAAAAGAGATTGCATTAGCTCTCGTAGAATCCCCTAGAGGCGCCAAAGCGCGGTCGCGTCATCGGCCAATTTATCGTGGCCGGAATGACGTGCGTTAGCGTAGATCAACTGAACCGCTAACCTGTGCTCAATGATTCTTCCCCCGAGCTATAACACAGCTCAAACAGTGCAAAGAGCAATTTAAAATACCGAGTCTTCCCCCGAGCTATAACACAGCTCAAACAGTGCAAAAGAACAATTGGAATAATGAATTAAACTTTTAAAACACAGATCATTAGATTTGCTAAAACCAATTATAAAATATGATGAGGCTAAAAAGAGATTGCATTAGCTCTCGTAGAGTCCCCAAGAGGCGCCAAAGCGCGGTCGCGTCATCGGCCAATTTATCGCGGCCGGAATGACGTGCGTTAGCGTAGATCAACTGAACCGCTAACCTGTGCTCAATGATTCTTCCCCCGAGCTATAACACAGCTCAAACAGTGCAAAGAGCAATTTAAAATACCGAGTCTTCCCCCGAGCTATAACACAGCTCAAACAGTGCAAAAGAACAATTGGAATAATGAATTAAACTTTTAAAACACAGATCATTAGATTTGCTAAAACCAATTATAAAATATGATGAGGCTAAAAAGAGATTGCATTAGCTCTCGTAGAGTCCCCTAGAGGCGCCAAAGCGCGGTCGCGTCATCGGCCAATTTATCGCGGCCGGAATGACGTGCGTTAGCGTAGATCAACTGAAACGCTAACCTGTGCTCAATGATTCTTCCCCCGAGCTATAACACAGCTCAAACAGTGCAAAGAGCAATTTAAAATACCGAGTCTTCCCCCGAGCTATAACACAGCTCAAACAGTGCAAAAGAACAATTGGAATAATGAATTAAATTTTTAAAACACAGATCATTAGATTTGCTAAAACCAATTATAAAATATGATGAGGCTAAAAAGAGATTGCATTAGCTCTCGTAGAGTCCCCTAGAGGCGCCAAAGCGCGGTCGCGTCATCGGCCAATTTATCGCGGCCGGAATGACGTGCGTTAGCGTAGATCAACTGAACCGCTAACCTGTGCTCAATGATTCTTCCCCCCGAGCTATAACACAGCTCAAACAGTGCAAAGAGCAATTTAAAATACCGAGTCTTCCCCCGAGCTATAACACAGCTCAAACAGTGCAAAAGAACAATTGGAATAATGAATTAAACTTTTAAAACACAGATCATTAGATTTGCTAAAACCAATTATAAAATATGATGAGGCTAAAAAGAGATTGCATTAGCTCTCGTAGAGTCCCCTAGAGGCGCCAAAGCGCGGTCGCGTCATCGGCCAATTTATCGTGGCCGGAATGACGTGCGTTAGCGTAGATCAACTGAACCGCTAACCTGTGCTCAATGATTCTTCCCCCGAGCTATAACACAGCTCAAACAGTGCAAAGAGCAATTTAAAATACCGAGTCTTCCCCCGAGCTATAACACAGCTCAAACAGTGCAAAAGAACAATTGGAATAATGAATTAAATTTTTAAAACACAGATCATTAGATTTGCTAAAACCAATTATAAAATATGATGAGGCTAAAAAGAGATTGCATTAGCTCTCGTAGAGTCCCCTAGAGGCGCCAAAGCGCGGTCGCGTCATCGGCCAATTTATCGCGGCCGGAATGACGTGCGTTAGCGTAGATCAACTGAACCGCTAACCTGTGCTCAATGATTCTTCCCCCGAGCTATAACACAGCTCAAACAGTGCAAAGAGCAATTTAAAATACCGAGTCTTCCCCCCGAGCTATAACACAGCTCAAACAGTGCAAAAGAACAATTGGAATAATGAATTAAATTTTTAAAACACAGATCATTAGATTTGCTAAAACCAATTATAAAATATGATGAGGCTAAAAGGAGATTGCATTAGCTCTCGTAGAGTCCCCTAGAGGCGCCAAAGCGCGGTCGCGTCATCGGCCAATTTATCGCGGCCGGAATGACGTGCGTTAGCGTAGATCAACTGAACCGCTAACCTGTGCTCAATGATTCTTCCCCCCGAGCTATAACACAGCTCAAACAGTGCAAAGAGCAATTTAAAATACCGAGTCTTCCCCCGAGCTATAACACAGCTCAAACAGTGCAAAAGAACAATTGGAATAATGAATTAAATTTTTAAAACACAGATCATTAGATTTGCTAAAACCAATTATAAAATATGATGAGGCTAAAAAGAGATTGCATTAGCTCTCGTAGAGTCCCCTAGAGGCGCCAAAGCGCGGTCGCGTCATCGGCCAATTTATCGCGGCCGGAATGACGTGCGTTAGCGTAGATCAACTGAACCGCTAACCTGTGCTCAATGATTCTTCCCCCGAGCTATAACACAGCTCAAACAGTGCAAAGAGCAATTTAAAATACCGAGTCTTCCCCCGAGCTATAACACAGCTCAAACAGTGCAAAAGAACAATTGGAATAATGAATTAAACTTTTAAAACACAGATCATTAGATTTGCTAAAACCAATTATAAAATATGATGAGGCTAAAAAGTGATTGCATTAGCTCTCGTAGAGTCCCCTAGAGGCGCCAAAGCGCGGTCGCGTCATCGGCCAATTTATCGCGGCCGGAATGACGTGCGTTAGCGTAGATCAACTGAACCGCTAACCTGTGCTCAATGATTCTTCCCCCGAGCTATAACACAGCTCAAACAGTGCAAAGAGCAATTTAAAATACCGAGTCTTCCCCCGAGGTATAACACAGCTCAAACAGTGCAAAAGAACAATTGGAATAATGAATTAAACTTTTAAAACACAGATCATTAGATTTGCTAAAACCAATTATAAAATATGATGAGGCTAAAAAGAGATTGCATTAGCTCTCGTAGAGTCCCCAAGAGGCGCCAAAGCGCGGTCGCGTCATCGGCCAATTTATCGCGGCCGGAATGACGTGCGTTAGCGTAGATCAACTGAACCGCTAACCTGTGCTCAATGATTCTTCCCCCGAGCTATAACACAGCTCAAACAGTGCAAAGAGCAATTTAAAATACCGAGTCTTCCCCCGAGCTATAACACAGTTCAAACAGTGCAAAAGAACAATTGGAATAATGAATTAAACTTTTAAAACACAGATCATTAGATTTGCTAAAACCAATTATAAAATATGATGAGGCTAAAAAGAGATTGCATTAGCTCTCGTAGAGTCCCCTAGAGGCGCCAAAGCGCGGTCGCGTCATCGGCCAATTTATCGCGGCCGGAATGACGTGCGTTAGCGTAGATCAACTGAAACGCTAACCTGTGCTCAATGATTCTTCCCCCGAGCTATAACACAGCTCAAACAGTGCAAAGAGCAATTTAAAATACCGAGTCTTCCCCCGAGCTATAACACAGCTCAAACAGTGCAAAAGAACAATTGGAATAATGAATTAAATTTTTAAAACACAGATCATTAGATTTGCTAAAACCAATTATAAAATATGATGAGGCTAAAAAGAGATTGCATTAGCTCTCGTAGAGTCCCCTAGAGGCGCCAAAGCGCGGTCGCGTCATCGGCCAATTTATCGCGGCCGGAATGACGTGCGTTAGCGTAGATCAACTGAACCGCTAACCTGTGCTCAATGATTCTTCCCCCGAGCTATAACACAGCTCAAACAGTGCAAAGAGCAATTTAAAATACCGAGTCTTCCCCCCGAGCTATAACACAGCTCAAACAGTGCAAAAGAACAATTGGAATAATGAATTAAATTTTTAAAACACAGATCATTAGATTTGCTAAAACCAATTATAAAATATGATGAGGCTAAAAAGAGATTGCATTAGCTCTCGTAGAGTCCCCTAGAGGCGCCAAAGCGCGGTCGCGTCATCGGCCAATTTATCGCGGCCGGAATGACGTGCGTTAGCGTAGATCAACTGAACCGCTAACCTGTGCTCAATGATTCTTCCCCCGAGCTATAACACAGCTCAAACAGTGCAAAGAGCAATTTAAAATACCGAGTCTTCCCCCGAGCTATAACACAGCTCAAACAGTGCAAAAGAACAATTGGAATAATGAATTAAATTTTTAAAACACAGATCATTAGATTTGCTAAAACCAATTATAAAATATGATGAGGCTAAAAAGAGATTGCATTAGCTCTCGTAGAGTCCCCTAGAGGCGCCAAAGCGCGGTCGCGTCATCGGCCAATTTATCGCGGCCGGAATGACGTGCGTTAGCGTAGATCAACTGAACCGCTAACCTGTGCTCAATGATTCTTCCCCCGAGCTATAACACAGCTCAAACAGTGCAAAGAGCAATTTAAAATACCGAGTCTTCCCCCGAGCTATAACACAGCTCAAACAGTGCAAAAGAACAATTGGAATAATGAATTAAACTTTTAAAACACAGATCATTAGATTTGCTAAAACCAATTATAAAATATGATGAGGCTAAAAGAGATTGCATTAGCTCTCGTAGAATCCCCTAGAGGCGCCAAGCGCGGTCGCGTCATCGGCCAATTTATCGTGGCCGGAATGACGTGCGTTAGCGTAGATCAACGGAACCGCTAACCTGTGCTCAATGATTCTTCCCCCCGAGCTATAACACAGCTCAAACAGTGCAAAGAGCAATTTAAAATACCGAGTCTTCCCCCGAGCTATAACACAGCTCAAACAGTGCAAAAGAACAATTGGAATAATGAATTAAACTTTTAAAACACAGATCATTAGATTTGCTAAAACCAATTATAAAATATGATGAGGCTAAAAAGAGATTGCATTAGCTCTCGTAGAGTCCCCTAGAGGCGCCAAAGCGCGGTCGCGTCATCGGCCAATTTATCGTGGCCGGAATGACGTGCGTTAGCGTAGATCAACGGAACCGCTAACCTGTGCTCAATGATTCTTCCCCCCGAGCTATAACACAGCTCAAACAGTGCAAAGAGCAATTTAAAATACCGAGTCTTCCCCCCGAGCTATAACACAGCTCAAACAGTGCAAAAGAACAATTGGAATAATGAATTAAACTTTTAAAACACAGATCATTAGATTTGCTAAAACCAATTATAAAATATGATGAGGCTAAAAGAGATTCCATTAGCTCTCGTAGAGTCCCCTAGAGGCGCCAAGCGTGGTCGCGTCATCGGCCAATTTATCGCGGCCGGAATGACGTGCGTTAGCGTAGATCAACTGAACCGCTAACCTGTGCTCAATGATTCTTCCCCCGAGCTATAACACAGCTCAAACAGTGCAAAGAGCAATTTAAAATACCGAGTCTTCCCCGAGCTATAACACAGCTCAAACAGTGCAAAAGAACAATTGGAATAATGAATTAAATTTTTAAAACACAGATCATTAGATTTGCTAAAACCAATTATAAAATATGATGAGGCTAAAAAGAGATTGCATTAGCTCTCGTAGAGTCCCCTAGAGGCGCCAAAGCGCGGTCGCGTCATCGGCCAATTTATCGTGGCCGGAATGACGTGCGTTAGCGTAGATCAACTGAACCGCTAACCTGTGCTCAATGATTCTTCCTTCCGAGCTATAACACAGCTCAAACAGTGCAAAGAGCAATTTAAAATACCGAGTCTTCCCCCCGAGCTATAACACAGCTCAAATAGTGCAAAAGAACAATTGGAATAATGAATTAAATTTTTAAAACACAGATCATTAGATTTGCTAAAACCAATTATAAAATATGATGAGGCTAAAAAGAGATTGCATTAGCTCTCGTAGAGTCCCCTAGAGGCGCCAAAGCGCGGTCGCGTCATCGGCCAATTTATCGCGGCCGGAATGACGTGCGTTAGCGTAGATCAACTGAACCGCTAACCTGTGCTCAATGATTCTTCCCCCGAGCTATAACACAGCTCAAACAGTGCAAAGAGCAATTTAAAATACCGAGTCTTCCCCCGAGCTATAACACAGCTCAAACAGTGCAAAAGAACAATTGGAATAATGAATTAAATTTTTAAAACACAGATCATTAGATTTGCTAAAACCAATTATAAAATATGATGAGGCTAAAAAGAGATTGCATTAGCTCTCGTAGAGTCCCTAGAGGCGCCAAAGCGCGGTCGCGTCATCGGCCAATTTATCGCGGCCGGAATGACGTGCGTTAGCGTAGATCAACTGAACCGCTAACCTGTGCTCAATGATTCTTCCCCCGAGCTATAACACAGCTCAAACAGTGCAAAGAGCAATTTAAAATACCGAGTCTTCCCCCGAGCTATAACACAGCTCAAACAGTGCAAAAGAACAATTGGAATAATGAATTAAACTTTTAAAACACAGATCATTAGATTTGCTAAAACTAATTATAAAATATGGTGAGGCTAAAAAGAGATTGCATTAGCTCTCGTAGGAGTCCCCTAGAGGCGCCAAAGCGCGGTCGCGTCATCGGCCAATTTATCGTGGCCGGAATGACGTGCGTTAGCGTAGATCAACGGAACCGCTAACCTGTGCTCAATGATTCTTCCCCCCGAGCTATAACACAGCTCAAACAGTGCAAAACAACAATTGGAATAATGAATTAAACTTTTAAAACACAGATCATTAGATTTGCTAAAACCAATTATAAAATATGATGAGGCTAAAAAGAGATTCCATTAGCTCTCGTAGAGTCCCCTAGAGGCGCCAAGACAGTCACCCATGCACTCATCACCAGCAGACTGGACATTGGAAACGCACTCTACGCCGCCATTTACAAGTCCCTACTCCGCAAACTACCGACATTACAGTACACCGCCGCCAGACTCATCCTCGGCATCCCCCGGCACTAACACATCAGCCAACACCTACATAGACTCCAGTGTCTCACCGTGGTGATAAGAGTCACCTTCAAAATCATCAATCACGCCTACGAATGCCTACACAACAACGTAACCAAATACCTCAACAACCGAATCAACTTCCACGCACACAAATGAGACATCCGATCTTCCAACCTCGCACTGTCCGAAACGCAGCGCATCCACAGAGCCAGAGCAGGTGGGAGATCCTTCTCCCACATTGCATCCAATACCTGGAACGAGCTACCGGCAGACATCAGAGGTGCCCCCTCCCTGAACACCTTCAGGGAGACCCTCAAGACCTGGCTCTTCAGCTTACAGATCTGCGGACCCCCACCTCTCAGTGCCTTGCGACCCTCACGGGTGTGTGGCGCGCTTACAAATCCCCTGAGTGATTGATTGATTGAGTTATCATTTGATGATTATTCCTCTTCTGCACTGCTTGAGGTGGTGGGGTAACGCTCTTCCAACATAGCGGCAGACCCACCACTGGGGGTGCGTCATCTACGTGTGATAGGTATGAGCGACTCCCCCCCGGCCCTCCTGCTCTACGTGTCCCACCTTCTCCTTACCTGGACATTGACCCCGTGGCGCAATCCACTGCACTCTCTCTACATCTGTGACTCCGCCAGCAGGAGCCTGAGCCAGGTGTTCTTTCACTGGGCTGGGTACAGCAGTCACCGCGTAGTCAGCTGGTGGACCGCCCGATGCAGTTGAAGCAGCAGGGCTCCCTTAGGCGTGTAGTTGCAGCGCTCATTCCACACAAGTTCGGTGTTGCACAGGGGCCTCACCCTCCAGGGCGTACGGCCAGCCCAACATCATCCGGCCTGTGATTCAGGGAGACGGCACACACCGTTGGTAAGCCTCTCCGTGCACCCCGGTGTAGTGGTGGATCGTAGTATGCGATGGGGACCTCACTACATTGGTGCGCAGGAGCGCCTCTACCATTAACTGCTCCAAGGGGCGCAAGGTGGGCTTCTCACAAAGGTCAGCTACGTGGCTCCATGCGACCTGCCAGACTTCACCACCAGGTACGGCTGATCGCCGCACATCAATGTCTCTCGCCACGGCTCATCGACTCCACATCTACTCCACATCCCACTCCAGGCCACAGACGCAGGTCCAGCGAGGGATCCAGGAACCAGACGCAGGTCCAGCAAGGGATCCAGGAACCAGACGCAGGTCCAGCGAGGGATCCAGGAACCAGACGCAGGTCCAGCGAGGGATCCAGGAACCAGACGCATGTCCAGAGAGGGATGCAGGAACCAGACGCAGGTCCAGCGAGGGATCCAGGAACCAGACGCAGGTCCAGCGAGGGATCCAGGAACCAGACGCAGGTCCAGTGAGGGATCCAGGAACCAGACGCAGGTCCAGCGAGGGATGCAGGAACCAGACGCAGGTCCAGCGAGGGATCCAAGAACCAGATGCAGGTCCTGCGTGGGGACCAAGATCTCATCCTGGTCAACCGGGATGTTGGGTGGCTTAAGGGGGTTGTTGGTGTGTGCTGCACTATGCCCAATGCTGCTCAAATCTGCATTAATCCTTTTTTTTGGTGCATCTTTTATGTTGGCGGTGTCCAGATAGGCTAAGTCAGAAATTGCGGGTTAGCGTGCCTTTTTCTATCGCTAAGGGCTTATCGCTGGATTCCACCCGCTATCGCCGGTTCCATTAACGCCGTCACGTTAATGTCAGCGACGGTTTTCACCGCAGATCCCTGCAGCTATCGCCTGTTAGCAAAACGTTGCTAATACGTCGCTAACAGGGCGATAACTTGCAGGGATCGACGGCAATAGAAAAACTAGCGCTAACCTAGGTTAGCGATAGTTATCGCCATTTCTTGCTAATATGCCCCATATTGTTTCTCCACTCATGTAATCAGAAGAGCAGCTGTGACATGAGGTCACAACATTTATGCTCTCAAAGGAACTTTACCCCTTGAACAATCTGCACAAAATGTCAGAGGCTTACATGCATATCGTCTGAGCATAAAGTTGTTATTGTTTAAAAAATGTAATGATTTTCTGCGTTCAGATGTAATTAAACAGTTGTTATCGCAATTGTATGTATATCAGAAAAATAGACGATATGGTTAGGATGCGAACCCTAAAACCTAAAGGGGTAACAGACCGTGCACAAGCCCTTTGATGAGTCTGAAGTGTTTCTAAAGCTCGAAAAAACTCCTTTCCCCATGATCAACAACCTCTAGATAAATGGCCAATGCTTTGGCTACACCCTGTGTGTAACACTCCGAACCATAGACATCACAGGGATTGTCGTCAGCATTCTTAACCTGCATTCATCATCCTTACTCTCAATAACTACTGTACATGGTCTTCATCCATATCAGTGATCACTAGGTCTAGGGCTGGCCTTTGGCCATGATCTGCAAGGAGGTTGCTTTGTCGAAAAGTCACTTGGACCATTATTCATCCCTCCTCAGTGAGACCTGGGTGGAGGCCAACTAGTCTTTTCTTCTTCCGGAGTTTTATATAGCGCGAACTTGACCCGAAGGTATCAGAGCGCTTTACATGAGCACCAGTTGCATTACAGACAGACCACCAGTTGCATTACAGACGGACACATTTATTTTGGTAGACACAGAGAGATTAAGGGGCATATTTACAAGGGCTTTATCTCCGCTTTTTTGGATTAAAAAGCCAAAAAAGCGGAGATAAAACTATCGCCCTATTTACAAGAGGTGCTAACATGCATAATCGCATGTTGGCACCCTTTTCCCAAAGCCTCCCTTTGCATCTCTAATGAGATGCAAAGTGGGCGTACCCGGATGGACTACCTTGCAAATATCGCTGATGTTCACATCGCGATATTTACAAAGCTGCTCAACATTTTAGCACACGTTAGTTTTTGGAGAAAACCGCTGTTTCTCCAAAAACTAACGTCTACTAAAATGCAGACTTACCTATCCCTAACATTGGGGTGGATTATGCTGATACGACCCTGTGGGTCGTATCAGCAAGGTTATCGCGTTTGCAGGGAACATCGCTGGAAAACCAGCGATGTTCCCTGCAAAACGGCGATAACCTCGCTATCTCTGGAATTTTATCGCCCTGGAGAAACGCGTTGTTAATAACGCTACCAGGGCGATAAATTCCAGAGATAGCCTGCGATAACAAAATTATCGCTAAGCACGGCCAGCGATAATTATCGCTGGCCGTTGATAATATGCCCCTAAGTGATTTTCCCAGAATCACAGGATGTTTAGCGTCCCTGCTGAGACTCCAACTCGGTTCCCCAGTTTCGAGATCGACTGCTCTAGCTGTTAGGCCACATCCTCTAGTCAGATGTTGAAGTTCCAGTTTGTATCATCACCTACCAGGAATCAAAGAGCTGGGTAAACATAATATGTCCTTTATATAGGTTTCCTCACAAGTTGCAATTCCAGTTAATCTTCTAATGCCAAAAGATCTGCCCCATACATACAGAGACAACTTCCCGTGTGAAGTTTTTTAAAAGGTGGATAACTTAAGATCCTCCAGAATGAGTTTTGAAATGAGAAATATCCCCACTGTATAAAGAACTTTGTTGTTGTCAATGCTCCAATACTCCTTCCAGCTGATGAGCTTGAAAGAATCATGACCGAATACTTATGTTCCTAGACGATATCTAATTTCTAAATACAAGTCACCATTTAAAATGTTCGTCTTTCATCCCAAAAACACTTTTCAGAATTTTTAATTATCTTGTTCGTAGCTCAGAAGCAATTTAATTCGTCTAATCTGCTGACGACAAACAGAATAGTAATCATTCAGGAATAGGTTGTCAATGTATAATATACATCCACTATGGGCATTACCAATTTTAGGAGAACAAGTTTTGACTGTTCCATTATTCGGGCAAGATCTTCCAAACACAGACTAAAAAGAAAAGTGGTAAGCACACATCCCTGCTTTATTTAGTCCATTACCAGTTCCGATGTGCTTAGACAGTCCACCTATCATGTCTATCCAGAGTCGGCTGCCCCATTTGAGCAGAGGAGCGTCACCACACAAGCCCCAGAGCTGAAAAATAAAATGGTAATCAAGTTTATTTATTACCATTTTATTTTTCATTAACCCATCCTGAACTAAGTGTCAGGACGGGGCAGGACCAGCGCTGCTGAGTGGCAGCAGCAGGGAGCTGTGTGCTTTAAAATGTGCATGTCTCTTTGGCTGGCCGTCTTGAGATGGCCAGCCAGACATTCGTTTTTTAAAGTTCTCTAACCTAGCTGTCTTAGACAGCTGGGTTAGAAAAAAGCGCAGGCATCCAGGGCTCTTAGAAGCACTGGGAGAGCCTGCTCTATTCAATCCTGGCTCTGCTTTCATGCTGTGTGAGCAGCGCCAAGATTGGGTAGTGCAGTTTCCTGCATCAAGAGGTTCCTGCAAGACAGCCGAGGGAGGAGGACGTCGCGCTGCAAAGCTAAGTGATTTTTTTTTTGTACCCCTCTGCCTCACCACCCTTTGTAAAAGCGAGCCGCCACTGCTTCTATCTTTATTTGTACGCCGTTACTGGTGTACAACGCTTGCAAAATTGACACCAAAATTGGGGTATGGCACATTTCAGAAGCATTTTGCACATAATTGTATGGTGTACCAATTCAAAGGCAATTTGGAAATCATCGAAGTAGCAGCATAACCTACTTGTCTGTTCCAAGGACCACGATCAAGATCTGACAGAGCAAAACAATGGTCTTTTGTGGAATGATCCTAGCAAAAATTGCACTATTTTCAGATATTCATTTATTGAAAGAGAAAAATATTTGTCTACTTTTAGCTGAAATGTCCATAACATAAATCAGTTTGTTGTCTGAGGAAGGCAAACATCCTATTCGCATAATCCATCTAAAAAATTGAACTATTTACATACTTTATAGTTGGAGTACTGACTGTAGCTACTTGTATATTGTCAGAGCAAGCCATTGTGCTCAACATCTTTGAAAGAATCACCTTTTTATGGTACCTTTCAAATTTAAATTAATCTGATTCTCATCTACAGCATCAAATAATCCAGACTGAGGCATACTTGGGTGTATCTAATAAATCAAAAAAGTACACAAATCAAGATGCTTTGGGGATTATGCATTCAATGGATTTCAAAGGACTGCAAAGAATTCACTATTCACCAAAACCTGGTTCTATAATGGCACGTATTGCCTCCCAGTACTTGAAAGAAGCTAGAGTTTTTTCGCTTTTATCAAGCATTTATATTTGCAGTCCTATATTCCGCCAATAGGGCAGCATCTTTGCTTTCCCGATATTCAATTAAAGTGTTCCCTGCCACTTTCTTTCAAATAGTTTTTTCATAAAATGTCATTCACTATCAAACCAATAATGTATAGCTTTCGGAGGAACCACAGTGTGCCACTGCATTACATAGAGGTAGTTATTGGGGCTTGTACCTTATATTTCTAAATTTGGATTTCCTTCATTTACACAGTGATTTTGTAGTACATAAAATAGTACTATAATAGTACTACCCAAGTACTACGAAATGCTGCCCACAAACCTAATGGTCATATCTCTGCTTCGCCTACCTTTTCTATGCGGAGATCTCTGCCATGGTGTCGGGGATCTCCGCACACATAGGGGTAAGTTTCAGGAGTAAATGTGGGAGGGACAAGGGGAAGTGGTAGGAAAATAGGGAAGACTAACTACTAATAGGAGACATTTACAGATATTTAAGGAGGTGATTAAGAAGGGACATGTTAATACAAACACACACCACAAAACAGTAAGACCATTGCTCCTCAAAAACGACCATTCTAAAGTTACTACTTCCCTAACAGCGTCAAAACTGGTGTAAATGTACTTCAATCCAGTAAGTGAAGCATCACACATGGCCATTCAGAAGTACTGCAACAGCTCCTGGAAAACATCATGAGCAGGCAGGATAATAAAATAACACCCCATTAGAATAATTACACTATTTCAACTTTTAAAAATAAATGTGTGCTTATTTTAATCTTAAAAGACTACATATAATTAACAAATATTCATTTTCTTATATAAAACATAATAATAAACAATTTTTAAAAACGACATTAAATATTTAAACTAATTAAAAACATTTAAAAATGTAAACTAGTTAAACAGTTAGGGGTCGATTCCGATCTCGGCCGGTAGGGCTCCGAATCGGACTCGGCATTACCGGATCCGATTCGGAGCCCTGATTCCCGACCGAGTCGGACGTTCGTCTGGGCGAGCGAGTACGATGCGAACGTGCGCGAAATCGCCGACCGACTCGTTTGCGGGACCCAACCGCTCCGACCGACTCGTACGGACACAACTCGCACCACGCAATAGAGACGTTCCCCGGCCGGGTAAGTACGATGCGCGCCGCGAGCAGTCCGACCGACTCGCGCCGACCGGCTCGAAAGAGCAGTCGGAGCCGCACTTTGGGGGTCCATGTCGGACCCCCCTGTACGCCTAGCCGCGTGAGTCGCACACAGAGGGGACCCATGGGTCCCCCCTACCTGTGCGTGTACGGCACGACCCGCTCGACGCGTACCCGCTATAGGGGCGCCCTTGTTCGCCTCGCACCCATTGAGTCAATGGGAGCCCGCGTACTGCGTTGTACGACCGGCTCCCATTGACTTCAGTGGAGTCCGACCGAATCGAGTCCGATAGCATGCGAACGCATCGTACTCGTTCGGTCGGACTGCTAGTGTCCGATTCGGTCGGAAATCTCTCCGGGTCCGGCTCGGTCGGAGAGATTTCCTGCCCGAATCGGAATCGGCCCCATAGTATTACCAACTGTTACTACATATTTAATAAAAAATAATGTTAGTAAGGGTTGATTTTTTTGTTTAAATATTGTTTAATAATTTAAATGTATAATTAAAATAATATATTTAAATTAATTATTTAATACACTTAATTCGATGAGTTAATACGCTCTAACATTTACTTTATTAGTCCTATGTTCAAATGAAATATTTCATATTAATTTACATTTATATTCTACGTTAAAATATTGAATGATAAACTTTTATAATTGTACTTTTACTTTCCCAAAGGGAGATCTCTGCCACAGTGTCAGAGATATCTGTTATGACCTGAGTCCCTTCCCTTGTCTTGGGGGTTATGATTGCGCTATGCCCTTCTGGAGTGTCTGGGGATTACGCATCGTTTCTTGCTGTTATCTTACTGTTGGGTTTCTTGTTTCCTTTCCTGCCCTTCTCACGATGGGCGTCTTCCTTTCTGGTTTCCCTCTGAGGGATCGTATTGGGTGCAACCACAATGGTGTTCTATGGGCGGTAGCAACGAGTATTTAGGGGCCGCCTACCTGCTGCTCGTTGCTTGGTTTCATTTCCGGTTCCGGCCCCGGAAGGATTCTTGCCCTTAGCGTTCTGCTGGCACAATGTTGATTTTCCTTCCCTGAACCTCCTCGGATTACTTCTTACCAAGTCACGGACAACTCTGACATCCCTGTTACGTGTTGGTGTTCTGGAGGTATAACATCCTTCCTAAGTACTTGGACTCTCTGTATTTGCTGGGTTTTGATACACCCGACCTTCCCTTTACTCTTATTTTTCATGTTGTTCAGTGCACTGATACCATTTTGCCCCTTTACCAAACAACAAGAACTATTGTTGTTCTTTCAGTTCTGAGTGCGAGTTTTTTACCTCATTGGCTTTTTCCCGCTTTTCTTTGTATTGTGGCGTTAAAGGATTCCTGCCCTATTTAGAAGGACTTGGATACTCTCTCTCTTCTGGAACGACACCTTTGTGGATTACAACTCCGGATTTCTTTTGAGTCCCTGAAAGGATGTAAAAGGGTGAGCCAGTCCTAAGTAGTATTCACGCTTATTCCTTGTGACTAGTGAATGGTCTTTCTAACTTTTTCTTTTGTGCTAACCTTTATCTTTTCTTTACTTCTTTTTGAAGACGCTGGTGGCTTGTCTGCTCCCACGATATACTGGAGAGAGATTTCAAGTGTCTACCTACATCTTCCCTTGTTTACCTGCCTTCCCCGGTGCCTTTTCCGCTCATGTCTGTTTTCTTCTGGGCATGAAGGGACAAAGCACAGGGTGAGTGACGGGACATTCTTCGTTCCTGCAGTACCTGGTTTTCAGGTGAGTGGGGTCGGAACAATATCCACCTACATGTGTAAATTTAATAGTAGTAACTTTACATTCATAGGGCCTGACTCTCAAAGTAAATTTACCCTTTATAGTAAGTTTATTAATTTTCGATATTCACAAACAACATGCAGAGTTTTATGACTCCGCACTCCCTATACTGATGTGTGCGTAGCTATATGCACCCGAGACTTCGTAGTCGGGGCGGAGAACTTTGCGCACATAAGTATAGGGTGTGCAGAGACGCAAAACTCTTCACGTAGTTTGTGAATTGTATTTTGTATTATGTTTTGAGCACTAACAAATGTTATACAAAGAACAGTTTTAGAGTCAGACCCATAGATCCTATTGTAGGACACTCCACCGCCTGATCTGAGAGGGTCGATGCTTGCAAGTCTACACCTAAGTGTAAATCTACACTTGGAAATGGTGTATAGCAAAAAAGTGACCTATGTGAAATAGTAAATATAAATTTGAGTAAACATACACAAGCATAGTTAACTTTGTGACAAATCTCACCTTATATATCAATTATATCAGGGGATGTCACTGAGTGACATTCAGAACAATCTCTAGGACTGTCATTTGCTCCAAACACAATATGGTCTCTTACTCTAACCTACATACTCAACAAGTATTGGCAAAGCCAACAGAGCTCACCTTTGAGACCCATTGACAATGGTTTAAGCAATATGTTACTGTATATACAATTCATATCTTACTTAACTAAATGCTGTGATGTTGTTAACATTTGTAAACTCCTTTTGCTTTAGTGCATTTTGTATTGCAATTGGAATTTACATTTACTGTATTAGCAAAGCTAAGAGGTCGCAGCTCTAAAAGGCTGAGCTATTGAGTTTTTCAATGTTTATAAGGTACATGTGAGCTGAGTTACATTTAGGTGTCCGGGTGAGTTCTGCTTGTGGGAGGGTGTTCATAATGGGGCACAATTGAGAGCTCTGAAGGCAGTGTGAGTCAGTAGGCCATAACAGTGTTCAGATTGTATACATAGTTATGGTCACAAATGTACAATTTGTCATTTTCAATTCACATTGTTTACACCAAAGTTATTGTTGTTACTTATTTATTTTAACCTGCTAACAAGCACTCACAAAGGCAAAGGTCTGGATTATTGTATGCATATGTTTGTTGTCGTGATATGGCTGGATGTAACAGCAATTAACTCAGCAAGAGGCACCTAAATGCTGGTCAGGCATTATGCTGTGTAGAGCGCAGGATTGTGGTTCACATGTTTTAAGCCTCACCCATAATTGCTATAGTCACTCCACTCCCCATCTCATCTCACTTAAATGCATTGTGGTCCACAATAGGCATAGCTAAAAGTTGTCTCGTAGGTAAGACCTGAACAGAATGAAGGAGCAACCCCTTTGCTTCTCTGTGGCATCACTCTGCAATGTCTCTGTGAGGCTGGTGCTATGCGTCAGAGGGGGTGTCATGCACTTCAGTGAAAGAAAGCCAATGGCCTGACCTACATCACTGTGACAGACCAGGCAGTAATTGTGGGTCCTGGGGTCTTCAGTACCACTATTCTCCTTTAGAAGTGGAGCTGCAGCTTTTGTTACCTGCTACGGTTGATCCAAAAGTCATGCAGTTCATTTTCTACCTAGTAAAGGAGATCCAAATATCCTTAGCTTCTCTTGAAGTGAAGAACAAAGGGAGAAATACAGGAGAGAGGTAATAATGTTGACGGGCAGGTGATAGAGATTATGGTGGTGGGAGGAAGCAACAGGATGGTGGGGGAAGTTAAACAGTGGGATGGCGAAAGCAAAACAGGGGGTTCAACACAAAGGACAAAGGGAGGGAAGCAAACTAATGGGGAAAAATAGAGCAACAAGGAGCACAGGTGGATCAAAATTAAAGGGGGAAAGAAGCAATGATAGATGGCATGGGAGAACTACACGGGCAAGAAGAGATAGTGCAACACAGAGTGTGGCACACTAGGGAGACAGCTGGAACTACATGCACCCTCAAGAAGTGCTTAAGAAAAAAATAGAATCTGAAAAATGAGCAGTGGAAGGGCACAAATAATGTGTCCATGCTCCATGGGAGGGACAAACATAAGAAAAGGAAGGAAAGTTCACACAAGCTAACGAATAAGAAGTAAACAGATGAGAGTTACAATGAAGGCAACTAATGGTAAACAATATGGAGATTCTAGTCCCACTGCAAGCTAACAATATGTCTTACCACAGAAGAGCACATGCGCTGTTTAATAGGCGAGACCTAAAAATGACAAAACCTATAAGAATAATCAACAGACGTTAAAAATAGTCAACAGTATGACCGTATGACAATGTGTAAGGTGCAGGAGAGTCAGACGGACAGTGGCTATTTAAACAAACTGAGAAAAAAATTTCAGACTTAGACATCATCAATGGATCAAAGCATTCAATGTGTACATATGTTATTTTTGACCTCCTTCTGACTCAGTCCTAATTAACTTCACATAAAATTCCAACAATCGACATACATGTAGAGAGAAAAACACTCAAAGTAAAATAGATACATGTTTAGAAGTTTTAATGTTTATTTGTTAAAGCCATTGTAAGATACTGGAGGTATTCATTGGCAATTATTTTCTTTAACGTGTTGTACTCACATGGACTTTCATTTAAACATGTACATTCCAATCGCAGTTTACTTCTGTTTAAACAATTGACTTGGTGAACATGGCAGACACTCGATTCAATAGTCTACCAGATTAATTGTTCATCTTTTTATTATATCCTCTGGGATTGGGAGATGCAGCCCCAGCCATCTTTAATAATTCCTAAAATGTATTTTCCTTCAGAGACAGATCCAAAAGCATGCACTGACCCATTGCATCACAGGACGTGGCTGTGGTAATCCCAGTCCTATCCCTTAGATTGGCTGATCTGTTTTGGGTCTGTGGATGCCATATCATGAACATGTTGGGAATGATGGAATATGTGAGGTTATAAGCATAGCATGGTGAAGGTGTGAGTTATACTTTCTTCAGGTAACTCTAACTGGTGAAGTTAAGTGGTTTTTAAAGTTTAAAATGTTATGTTTAAACTCACATTTTCACCTAACTATAACAATACTTTAATGTTTGGGTTTTTCAGTGAATTTCTTAGGTTTTTTTAAATGTAGAGTCAGATAATATTACCTTACCTAACTATAGCATCACATTAACTTTAGGGTTTTTCAGTGAATTTCTAAGGTTTTCTTTTTTTAAAGTAAAGTAACAATATAAAGGGGTGTCATTATAAGATGGGCAGGCCTAGTGGCTTTGTCAAAGGGCCAGAACAACAAAATATACAAGGCAGGCCATTGGCTTTGTCAAAAAGTCAGAACAATAATTTATTAATAACCATAATCCAATGTATTCTTTATTAATACACATACAACAATGATCAATAATATCAACTGTAACAAACATATTTAAAATAAAGAATTTTTATTCAAAGCAATCATGTTTGAATATGATCCCAGGTGAATTATAATTGAAAAGGCAGGGCCATTCTTTGTTTTAAAATTTTTGCTGTGGGTCTGCTGTACCACCGAGGTACCAATGTAGGCCATTTTTTGGGCCCGCCCCCTTTTTTATTTTTTGTGCCTTTGACTCAATCGATCAAGCAGGATTTTGAAAGCGCAACATATCACCCGTGGGGGTCTCCAGGCGTTGGGGTGGGGGGGTCCTTCGCTGCTCCGAGCTATTTGTTGAAGATCCAGGTTTTCAGTCTCTTCATGAACTCCAATAGTGTTGGTGCAGATTGCAGGGGCAAAGGGGAGTCATTCCAGGGTTTGGGTGTGAGGCGGGAGAAGGAACAACCGCTGCTTCTGCGGAGATGGGGGCGTGGCTGAGGAGGAGGGAGTGGAGGAGTCTCGTGGGTTGGTGGAAGTTTACTCTCTGGTTGAGGTAGGCTGGGCCCTTGTTGTGGAGAGCTTTGTACGTGTAAGTGAGGAATTTGAAGTGGCATAGTTTGCTGACTGGGAGCCAGAGTAGCATTTTGAGTTGGGGGGGTCCTGTGGATTCATCTCGGGAGGTCGAATGACGAGCCTCACGGATGCATTCTGTATTGTTTGAAGTCTGTTTTGGAATTGGGTGTTGATCCCTACATATAAGGTGTTGCCGTAGTCCAGGCAGCTAGTGATGAGAGCCTAGGTGATGGTGTTTCTGGTGTCTGTGAGAAGCCATTCGAAGAATTACTCCAGCATGCAGAGGATGCAAAAGCATCCTGAGGCAACCTCATTCACCTGTCTTTTCGATAGAATCAACTTCCACGTACCTAAAAGAAACCTCTGATCCGCCAACCTCGTCCTCTCCGAAACCCCACGCATCCGCAGAGCCAAATCAGGGGGAAGATCTTTCTCCTACATCGCGGCCAAGACCTGGAACGAGCTCCCACTCGACATCAGACGCACCCCCTCTCTGAACACCTTCAGGAAGGCTCTCAAGACCTGGCTCTTCGACTGAACGGAACTGCAGAACCTCCCCCCCAGCGCCGTGAGACCCTCACGGGTGAGTAGCGCGCTTACAATTCCCTGATTGATTGATTGATTGGTTTCATGAATAGATTGCTGTTGAGGACAATGCCTATATTTTGTGCCTGTGACATGGGCTCGGGAGGGGGGCCTAGTTCGGTGGGCCACCAGCTGTGGTCCCAGGGGAGCCAGAGCTTCTCAATATGAGAACATCGGTTTTAGCGGAGTTAAGTCTGAGGCACTTGCTCTGCATCCAGCTGGCGATGTTGGTCCTGCATCTGTGGAACTTTTTTTTATCCAGTATTGGGGTATCTTTCATAGATTCACATGCCTGAATCATTCCCCGTCGTCGAGGCGGGAGTCCCACGGTAAATTACAAAAGTAGTGCCAAAAGTAAATAACAGTAGAAGGCTAAAAGAAAAGGCCTAAGGCCTAAAACTTAGTAGCCTATCTACATCATTATAATGAAAAAGAACCAAATGTTAGCTCCAACCAATCAGCTACCAGCACCCTCTAGAACACTCTCAGCAGAGGCAGTTCTCCTCAGATTTTCACTGCATGTCGTGTGGAAGGGAGTCTCCCTGAGTGCCAACTCAGTTCTTCTCAACTTTCTTCAGCATGTCTGACAAGAAGGCCCTTTTTAGACCCTGTAGGACCTGTGATAAGAAGAGGGTCTATGTTGATGATCAACATAAGGATTGCATTTATTGCCTCTATCCTAAGCATGAGGCAAAAATTGTAAAATCTGCCGTACCTTCCCTGCCAAAACTCTGAGGGATAGGGGAGGCAAGGCTTCTTTTGTGGCTTAAATCCTCTTCGGCTGAGGAGGATGACAGAGCCTCTACGTCCAGCAAGAGGGCTAGATTCCAGGACAGCTCCTCAAGTGAAGGACGAAAACATCACAAGTCTTCCCATGCTGTTCCTGACCCTTCACAAAGGTCACCTAAAGCGGCTGTCACAAAAACTGTGAGTAAGACCATTATTGTGACCTCTTCTGCCTCATCGTCGACAGCTACTATCTCGACGACGGCCATAACCTCACCTATTTTATCTACCAGAATTTCTATGTCATCTAAGAAATCTGGTATTGAGGACTCTTCTGTGAGAAAACCTTCTTTGAAGGCCCCATCGACGACCGCATCAATGACGAGTCCGTCGTCGACGGTACCGTCGACGAAAATATCGTCGACGAAGAGTCCGTCCATGATAGCCCCGTCGACGACGACCCCGTCGACGAAGAGTCCGATGACGACCCCGTCGACGAAGAGCCCGACGACGACCCCGTCGACGAAGAGTCCGTCGACGACGACCCCATCGACGAAGAGTCCGTCGACGACGATCCCGTCGACGACAATTCCGTCGACGACGATGCCATCGACGGTGAAAATTGTGCCTTCGCAATCGACGCCTTTATTATCGGAGTCTTTCCAGCTTAAGACATTCCAAAAACAGCAGGACTATACTAAAATTTCCCCGCTTCTTCCCTCACATCTCCTATCTTATGTAGATGATGATGAAGATGAATATGAGGATGAGGATGGACCATTTGGCATAGCTCACCATACCTCTGAACTTAATATAAAATGTCAGGAGGACGACGAAGATGATGATAGTTACCAAGAACATTATTATCAACACCACCTTACGGTCCCGCAGCATAGGTTTCATCAAAGGGAGTCGTACCAGAGGGAAACTAGTCATCTCCCTCCGACGCTCATTCAAGATCTCCAGGCCATGCTGGCGGATTACCGGCAAAGATTTCCGCCGCAGCAAGAGGTTCCAGAAAATCCATCACAGCCATCAGTGGTCCCTGAACCGTTACCGCAGCCACAGGTTCCAGTCATACCGCTTCCTCCGCCTGCTCCCTCCGAGCATGTGCAACAGGATGTTACTTCCTCGGAAGATGAAGTTGAAGAGGAGAATTACCTGAGAATATCCCTCACCAGGATCCGTGGGATAATTATATCATACCGGTACCTTCTCCGCCCATACCTTTACCATCCGAGCTCCCCCGGAGGATATCGGGGGTTTTCATAACTTGATGCAACGGGCGGCAGCCAGGTTTCAATTGCCTGTTACAATTGAACAAACAGAATGTTTCCTACATGATTTTAAGGAGGAGTCCAGAAAAATCACTAGAGCGGTCCCAATCATAGACTATATCTGGAAAGAGGGGATAAAAATTATGAAGACGCCTGCTTCCATTCCAGCGGTGCTTTCTCGTATAGAAAAAAGTACCGAGCGCCGGCTAATAGTCCATCTTGTCTGATTGGTCATCCTCGCCCGGACTCAGTCATCTCCCAAGCCGCTCAACAGCGTTCTAAAAATCCTGCAACGCCTATCACCACACCGCCCGACAAAGAAGGACGTCGGCTGGATCTCATTGGCAAAAAGTTTTCCACCATGGCGGCGGCCTCCATTAGAGCGGCAAATTCATTAGCAATAATCGGCCGGAATGACCGCCAAATGTGGTCAGATATGGCTGCCCTTATTGATCTAATCCCTGAAGACCACAGGCAGGACGCACGAAAGATTCTGCTTGAGGGAGAAAGAGCCGCATCTGAGACTATAGATTGCGCGCTGGATATCGTTAATACCAACTTTCGTCAGCTTGCCGGGGCTGCCGTACTTAGACGCCAGGGATGGCTTAAGGCCACTACTTTCCGACCGGAAGTACAAACGAAGATCCTAGATATGGCCTATGATGGAGAGTCTTTGTTTGGAAAACATATTGACGACGCTCTTCTGTCATTAAAACGGACACGGACACCGCCAAATCTTTAGGCGTCCTTCAATACAGGCGCGGATCTTTTAGAGCGCAAGAGGACGTAGTTTCACATCACGAGGAGGATATCAAAATCAACAGAATAGGCAATATCAGCCACAATATAGACAACAGTATAACCAGTCTTCATATCACCAATCCTCTTCGGCTGGTTTCTCCCGTCAGGGCGGGCTCAAAGATCCCAAAATCAAGGCCGAGACACCAACAAGAAGCAGTGATCTCAGCAGGGCGCCAACCACATTACCTTCCATTCCCGTGGGTGCGAAAATTTCAGCCTTTGTTCGCAGGTGGCAGGACATTACATCAGACCGATGGGTTCTAGACCTGGTATCCAGCGGTCACACGCTAGAATTCGTCAAACAGCCACCCACTACTCCACCCAGGGGTCCCCCTCCCCCTCGTCTTCACTTATTGTTCAAAGAAGCCTTACTAATGCTCCTCAAGAATGCAATAGAGAAAGTTCCCTCTTCTCAAAGGGGAACAGGTTTCTATTCTCATTTCTTCCTAATCAGAAAGAAGTCAGGAGAATGGCGACCTATTCTGGACCTCAGAAAACTAAACAAATTTCTCAAAAAACAGAGTTTCCGGATGGTCACACTTTCAGAGATTCTAAGCTGTTTAAACGAAGGAGATTTTATGGCTTCTCTGGATATGGAGGATGCGTACTTCCACATCCCAATTCACCCAAAACATCGAAAATATCTTCGATTCACAGTGGCTGGCGCCCATTATCAGTTCAAAGTGCTCCCGTTTGGGCTAAAATCGGCACCAAGAATCTTCCCGAAGTGCTTGGCACCTGTAGCAGCAGCATTGAGATCTCAAGGAATCCAAGTATTCCCTTATCTCGACGATTGGCTTATCAAGGGTCCTTCAGCACAGAAAGCCCAAGTGGCCACAGAGACGTGTCTCCATCTCTTCTCTTCACTGGGGCTGACTATCAACGAGAGCAAGTCACAATTCCGTCCAATTCAAGTCATTCCTTTTCTCGGAGCAATGCTGGACATGATCCAGTGCAAGGCATTCTTGTCAGAAGATCGGCAATTGCGTCTCCGAAAACTAGCAACATCAATTTCAAAAGAAAGTCAGTTTCTGTCCGGATGTTTGCTTCACTCCTGGGAATGTGCTCTTCTGCAATAAACTTGATACCCCTAGCGCGGCTCAAAATGAGGCCTCTTCAAGAGGAATTACATCTTCAATGGCAGCAAGCTGTGGGTTCCTTCGACGACTCCATAAAGGTTACACCTCGCATGATACAGGCTCTGCACTGGTGGTCCAAGGCAACGAATTTAACCCAGGGACTAACATTTTTACAAGCCATCCCAGATTTCGTGTTGACTACCGATGCCTCCATGGAGGGATGGGAGGCCATCTACAAGATTTAAGAATACAAGGAAAATGGTCTCAAATTCACAAACAACAACATATCAACAGTCTGGAGCTCCGCTCAATTTTTCTGTCCCTACAAGCGTTCCTGCCAAGGATTGCGGGTTCCTCAGTGCTGGTCCGTACGGACAATACGACCAGCATGTATTACATCAACAAACAGGGAGGAACGACATCTGCCACACTCTCACAAGAGGCCCAGGAACTGTGGGAATGGGTTACTCTTCACGGGATAACCCTCAGAGCAGACCACGTCAGGGGTTTACACAATACTCTGGCGGACACGTTGAGCAGGTCTCTGTCGGACTGTCACGAGCGGGAACTGGAACAGGAACAGTTGAATAGAGTGTTCCAAACCTGGGGCAAACCTGCACTGGATTTGTTTGCAACAAGGGACAACAAGAAATGCCGGTACTATGCCAGCAGATTCCCTCAACAGGGGCCAAGGGGGAATGCCCTGTCCATGCGATGGTCAGGGATTTGTGCTTACGCTTTTCCCCCGATCCCGTTGGTCCCAGAGTGCTCAGGAAAATGAAGCTAGAGGGTTGCCGCATAATCCTAATTGCACCCCGTTGGCCAAGACAATATTGGTTCCAGGAACTACTACTGTTGACTCAGGACAAGCCTATTCGCCTGTGTCCGACTCCTACGATGTTGTCCAGGAACAGCGGCCAAGTGGTCCACCCGGACCCACTGTCCTTACACTTGCACGCATGGCTCCTGATTTATTAGAGTTCAAAGACTTTGACATCTCGCAAGACTGTCGTGAAATCTTGACCAGAGCTCGTGCTCAAAGCACGATAAAGACTTATCGTTCAAAATGGAAACGATTTTGTTATTGGTGCGAAGCGAATAATACTCACCCAGTTCAAGCTCCTGCGGAACAGATTCTCCCTTACTTGCTGTCTCTAGCCAAGTCTGGTCTTACCCTTTCATCAGTCAAGGTCCACCTTGCTGCTCTGTCTAGATTCAGAAAAAGTGCTGATCGGCCGTCTCTCTGTTCATCCTCACTTGTCAAACAATTCATGAAGGGACTTTTCAGAGCTTTCCCTCCAGTTCAAGCACCCCTCCAGAGTGGGAGATCAATACTGTGCTAGCGCAGCTGATGAAGCGCCCATTTGAACCAATCCACAAGGCGGACCTCAAATTCCTCACGTGGAAGGTCGCACTTTTACTGGCGCTAACTTCGGCAAGAAGGGTTAGTGAAATCCAAGCATTCACTATCACTGAGCCTTTCCTACATTTCACTCGAGATTATGTAACCCTTCGCACAAATCCTAAATTCATCCCCAAGGTACCGTCACAATTTCATTTGAACGAACCGGTAAGGTTAAGAACTTTCTTTCCGGATCCATCCACTCCAGCTGAGAGAGCGTTACACTCTCTGGATGTCAAACGCTGTTTAAAATTCTACTTACAAAAAAATAAAGACATCAGGCGTTCCAACCAACTGTTTGTGGCCTATGCCCAAACAACTATTGGAACTGCAGTAACAAAGGCAACAATCGCCAGATGGCTGGCTTCCGCTATCCGCTTCTGCCATGACAAGGCCAACAAGCCTTTACAGAGGAAGGTCAAGGCTCACTCTACAAGGACTATGGCGGCTTCTGCAGCTTTGTTTGCTGTAGTGACTCTAGAGAATATCTGTCGTGCTGCGACATGGAAAAATGTCCACACGTTCACGAAGCACTACTGTCCTCAATCTGCTCAGCGAGAAGATGCAGCAGTTGGACAGGCGGTTCTACGACATCTCTTTCATTAAGTCGGACAAGGTATTTTCTCTTTTATATGCTGTTTGTTCCTGCGATCAGTATTCATACAAAATTGATATGTAAATATCTATATAAAGTATAGTTGTACAAATATACATATATATAATTCTTATGTATTCTTGTTCTTAGTAGTAGATTGCATTTTACATAACTTTGATGTTTTGAAGGCTCGTGTAAAAAAAAAAAAAAAAATCTCAGTCATTGTGGATACAGTTTGGGGTTTAGTAATACTTGTCTCCCACCATCCGCAAACGACATTACGTTTGATATACTGCTGACTACTCTGATTCAGGCATGTGAATCTATGAAAGATACCCCAATACTGGATAAGAAAACAAGTTACTTACCTGTAACTACAGTTATCCAGTATTGGTATCTTTCATAGATTCACATGCACCACCCTCCTCCCCGGCAGGTCAGTTCTGTAGGATTTGGGACTCTTACTCCCACTTGTGCTAAGAAAATCTGAGGAGAACTGCCTCTGCTGAGAGTGTTCTAGAGGGTGCTGGTAGCTGATTGGTTGGAGCTAACATTTGGTTCTTTTTCATTATAATGATGTAGATAGGCTACTAAGTTTTAGGCCTTAGGCCTTTTCTTTTAGCCTTCTACTGTTATTTACTTTTGGCACTACTTTTGTAATTTACCGTGGGACTCCCGCCTCGACGACGGGGAATGATTCAGGCATGTGAATCTATGAAAGATACCAATACTGGATAACTGTAGTTACAGGTAAGTAACTTGTTTTCTTAGTGTTGGTGGGGTCGGAGGAGACGGATAGGATGAGCTGGGTGTCTTCTGCGTAGGATATGATGTTAATGTTTTGGGATTTGACCAGGGTAACTAGGGGTGTGGAGCCCTGGAGGACCCTGCAGATGATGTCTTTTGAAGCTGAGGTGTAGGGAGGAAGGTGGATGTTTTGGGTTCTGCCTGTGAGAAAGGAGACAATCCACTTGAGGGCCTCTCCTTGGATGCCTATCTGGTGGAGGTCGAGGATGAGTGTGTGGTGGGATACGGTGTCGAAAGCTGCAGAGAGGTTGAGGAGAATGAGGTCAGTGGTTTCGCCCTTGTCCACGAGGGCTCTGATATCATCCGTGGCTGTGATTAGGGCGGTTTCTGTGTTGTGGTTGATGCAGAAACCTGATTGCGAGGGATCCAGGAGTTTGTTAGTTTTGAGATGGTTGGTTAGTTGGATGTTGATTGCTTTTGCCATGACTTTCGCTAGGAAGGGTAGAAGCAAGATAGGTCGGTAATTTTTTAGGTATGTTGGGTCCACAGACGTTTTGTTAGGAGATATTTGACTTCTGCATGTTTTTGTGAGGTGGGGAAGCAGGCATCCGAGATGGACGCATTAAGAATGAGTTCCTTACTGATGGCGCTGGTTCTCTTGTTGAACATGTGGTGAGGACAGGGGTCTCTTGGGGGAACCGGAGTGGATGGAGCTCATGAGGGGGGTGGTGGTCTGTGTGGTGAGGGGATCCTAAGTGGATATGGTGTCTGGGGTGTTGTTGTTGTTGGTGTATATAGTGTGCTGAGGGTATCAAGTGGATGTTGGGGGTCGAAGAGTTTGCATATTGCTGCTATTTTGCTGTGGAAGAATTCTGCAAGGGCGTCACATAGGTCCTGTGAGGGGGGATGTCATTCTCTGTTGCTGTTGGGTTGGAAAACTCTCTGAAGATGCTAAAGAGTTCTTTGCTGTGATTGGAGCTGGTGTTTAAGCGATTGTTGAGGGCCTCTTTCTTGGCATTTTTTAGTTGGGATTGGTATTTGTTTCGAGCTTTTTTAAGGTTCTCCCTGTTGGAGGGGGTCTTGTTGGCGCCCCAGGTCCTTTCCAATTTCTTGCAGTTGCGTTTAGTGTTGATGAGTTAGTCTGTGAGCCAATTGCCCTGTGGGGGGGGGTTGCGTGGGCCAGAGGGTTTGAGGGGGTTTAGGGAGGGGAGCAGTGGAGATGCGTCTAGAGTGTGTGACCAGAGGTCCTCTGATCTCTTGCTCTAGCTCCTGTGGGAGGTGCTGGGGAGGTTGGTCCGGGGTTTGGTGGTGGTGGTGATGTGGAAGTGTACTATGGAGTACTATGGAGTGGTCAGACCAGGTCATGTCGCTGGCTTGGCTGTAGGTGATTTTGTTGCTAGTGGAGAAAATTAGGGCAAGTATGTGTCCTGCCTTGTGCATGGGGTCAGTTATCAGTTGGGAGAGTCTGAGGTTCTCTAGGGTCTCGAGGAGGATGGTGGTGTTGGGGTTGGACAGGTTCTCTATTTGTAAGTTGAGGTCCCCTAGGAAAAGGAAGTATTCTTAATGGATAGCTAGAGGGGTGATAAAGTCTCTGATGTCCTTGAAGAAAGGAGGATGGGGTCCGGGCAGTCGAAAGGCGAGGGAGCCTCTTAGTGTAGATTTGCTGTTAGTGTTGACTTGAAAGTTCATGTGTTCCATGATTGGAGAAGGGGTGTTTGTGGTAGATGAGAAGTTGATGTCCTCTTTGTGAATCATGGCTATTCCGCCATTATGTTTGTTGGTGCATTTGCGGTGGATTATTCTGTATCCGCTAGTGCTGATGCCAGGTTTAGCCATGTCTCAGTGAGGAAGACTAGGTCTGGAGTAAGAGAGTTTATGGTGCCACAGACTTTGCTGGTGTGTTTGTGGAGATAGTGGGTGTTGATAAGTAGACAGTGGAGTTGCTCCATGTCGGAGGTGGAGGGAGAGAGTTTCAGTGCAGTAGTGTTGTTGTTGCAGTGGAGTGGACAGTACAGGCAGCTGAAAGGTCCGGCCATGTGGTGTGGGGAAGCATGGTAGCAGTAAATGCTGTATGTCCCAGGGTTGAGGGCTCAGAGGTCATTTCCTGAGTACCTGAGGTGGGAATGCTGGGAGCCAGGGGTTCAGGTGATGGGCATGGTCCAGGCACGGACGAGCACAGACGGTGTTGCCTTTGGTGCACCAGTGGCGTGCCTGCTGTGCTCGGTCACTGTGCAGCTGCGCTGCTTCTTCCATTAAGTAGGTTACCCAGGAGTGGCCGGTAAGCTAGCCATGGTGCGAGGGAGGTGGGAAAGGGGAGAACAGCTGGTCAGGAGATCGGGCTGCACGGGGAAGCAGGTGGCTGAGAAAAAGTGGGAATGTGAGGAAGAACAGACAAAAACAATAAGGGGAATCTGCAAAGCAAGAACGGAGACAATGAGAATTAGGGAATCTGAAATGGAAAAGCGGGAATTAGTGAATCTGAAATAGAAGAACACAAATTGGGGAATCTGAAACACAAAATCAAGTGTTTCTAAGAGATTATTAATGTTAAAAATATATACTAACCTACAACAAAAGTTATATTAGTATACTAGGTGCACTACTAATTAGTGATTTTACTTATAAAATATATTATGTGAATGGCTGTGCCACTGTGTGTATTCGTGTGTTAATGAGTGTCTAAGTGGCTGTATGGGTGTGTGAGTAGGTGTGTGAGATTTTCTGTGGATGATGCCATCAGCGATGTCATCAGTGATGTTACTGATCATGTGATGAGTGATGTAATATATGAGGTGATAAGCAGTGAATTGTGGAGGCATAAGTTATAGTTCAGCTAACTGTAACTGCTGAATTTCACTGTTTTTTACGAGTGAAATCTGAGCCTAACTATAATGTCCCTGTAACCTTTGGTTTGATTCAGTGAATTTCTAAGGTTTTGTGAATTCTATTTCCTAACTATAATGTCCCCGTAACCTTTGTTTTTTTCAGTGAATTTCTAAGGTTTTTTTACCTCTATTTCCTAACTATAACGTCCCTGGAATCTGTGGGGTTTTTTCCAGTGAATTTCTATGTTTTATTAATGTTGTTTCCTAACTGTAACATCCCTGTAACCTTTTGTTTTTTAAAATAATTTCTAAGGTTTTTAAAAAATTTCATTTCCTAAATGTAACCACTAACCTTTGACAGTGAGTGTGTGAGAGAGTGTATTAGTGTCTCAGTAAGTCTGTGCGTGGGTGTTAGAGTGTCTGAGTGGGTCTGTGAGTGGGTGTGTGAATGTTTGAGATGGTCTGTGAGTGGGTGTATGAGTGTCTCAGTGGGCATGTGAGTGGGTGCAGAGTGGGCCTGTGAGTGAGTACATGAGTCTTTGAGTGGGTCTGTGAGTGGATGCATGAGTGTCTGAGTGTGTCTGTGAGTGGGTGCATGACTGTCTGAGTGGGTCTGTGAGTCCTGGTGTGAGTTTCCTACTGGGTCTGTGTGTGGGTGCATGAGTGTCTTTGAAGGTCTGTGAGTGGATGAATGAGTTTCTGAGTGAGTGTGTGGGTGTATGAGTGGGTCTGTGAGTAGTTGTGTGAGTCTCTGAGTAGGTCTGAGTGGATGAGTAAGTGTCTGAGTGGGTCAGTCAGTTGGTGTGGGACTGAGTATATCTGTGAGTGGGTTCATAATTCTCTGAGTGAATCTGTGAATGGGAACATAAGTGTCTGAGTGGATCTATGAGAGTGTGCAAGAGTCTGTGACTGGGTTTGTGAGTCTCTGAGTGGGTCTGTGAGTCTCTGAGTGGGTCTGTGAGTGGATGCATGAGTGTGCAAGTTTGTGTGTGAGTGAGTCTCTGAGTGAGTCTCTGAGTGGGTCTGTGAGTGAGTGTGAGTGTATGAGTGGGTCTGTCATTGGGTGTGTGGTAAAAAATGTAGGGAGCACACGGGAGCAGGTCTTTGTGTCAGCTCCCCTATGATGGTCCTCCTGTCCAGTTTGCCTGCAGTCTGCTACCCTCTGTTGCCTTCAGTTTTGTGCCGACTCCGCTCATTTTCTACTAACTTTTCTGCCTCTTCTCTCCACTCTCCTACCCTGTATTTTACCGCTTTCTGATTGTTCTGCCCATTATTTTGCCTCTTTCTGTTCCCTTGTGACCTTTATTGACTCAGCATATGAGGAAACTGTATTTTAACTTGGCACATGTTGTTGAACTGACTCAAAACATGATTGTTGGTTTAATGTTTGTATAATAATAAAAGAAAGCAAGTTGCATCAGGTATTCACATGTAAACTGACAAGCAAAACACACGAGGCATACACGTGTTAACTGGCAGGATTTTGTCATCAGTTTGCCTCATGCGCGTAAGCAGAAGGAAACCAAGTAATTACCCTAAACACGTGACAGTTTTAGAAACGTGCACACGTGTTCAGGAATTAAGCGTAGCGCGAGGGTATTTAAGCCGCGCCCGCTATTGGAACCTCGCTTCGTCTCGTTAGCACTTTGGCAGCACTCACCTGTCTCCTGTCCAGCTCCGGTGTCGTCCGTCGAAGCTTCCGGCTCTTCCACTTGCCTTCAGCTGCAAGTTACGGTCCCTGGGGGTTTCTTAGAAATCCTTCCCTCCGGCATCTTCCGGTTCCTGAAAAGACAAGCTAAGTAACTCGTTGCCTAGCAACCGCTCGAGTACACAGGATTGTGTTTCTCTTTACACTAAAGGAATTGAGGTAAACTTTTGATTTATTTGAAAGATTAGAACGTTTTTATTTTTTTGTTGCTAAGGAGTCTATAAATGGATCTAAAGACTTTAAACTAGTATGCTTCTTAGAGACAATTTGGACATTGTTGAAAAACTATTACAGGCAAAGAACTCAAGTTTGTTTTAAACTAAATCCACAAGAACAATTACGTGTAGAATTAAAGACAATCCAACGATTAGTTCTGAAAATAAAAGATTAACCCATTGTGTTTCAAGCACTTATGCCGCATAATAGAAATCACCATATTTTCAGATATTGTTTTCTCTCTTGTTGTTTATTTTATTTCTAGTTTGGCAGCAATATACGACTCAGGAATATTAATGTCAGGTATGTTGACTGAATCAAGAAGTAATATAATTGAAGTAAAGAGATAAGACGCTGAACAGTGTATAACTATTGTGTTGTTTCATAGATGTTCCACGCAAAACAAAGAACTTTGAATAAAGAGTTTCTTACAGAAGATAGCCAAACAGAAAGATGCTGAAACAATTGATAGAACCTGGTATGCTTATTATTTATTGGTTTTAGGGACAATAGTTCTGTGACAAGGAAACAATTCCTGAGATTAATGTAGTATTTTCTTTAATGACAGTACATCAGTCAGCTCGGCAACTCACAACTCCCCAACCGAGTTGAAGCATCACAGCTGAGTCCTTTCCCTGCAGAGAGACGTGATTCTGGACGTAAGCAGAAGTCGGAACCACAGCCTGTTTGTCTCTCTTTCGCTCCCAATCCAATCCCCCTTCCCCTGGAGAATTATAGGGTTGGCCAGTGAATATTTCCTTGCCATTCTTGTAATTTTCAGAGGGATTGGGGAGCAGTCGACATCGGTGGAGGAACAAACAGGAGATCAGGTGAGTGGCTGTTCGTAACAGAAGACGAAGCCACACACATTCCAGCTTGTTCCTCTTCCGATCTAGACCATCATGGAGTTTAATCAGACTAGTGTTGATCTTTCACAGGTTTCAGAGATACTCCAAAAGTTAACTGAAGAAATGCAGCAATTGAAACAAAAAAATCATGCACTTAGACAAGAGGTAATTAGAACTAAATCTGAATATACTAATTGGAGAGATCCTAAGGTATCGGACACCCGTCCTATTGTAGCCCCATCAAGATTTGGCACAACCACCTTTTCTCCCTCAAGTTCCACTACCCAAAAAACCGAGCAGAACCTTCAGGCCACGGTGATTGCTCCTAGTCCTGTTCCCTTGGCAAATCCTGAAATATTTAATGGAGACAGTAGTCACTTTGCGTCCTTCATGAGTTAATGTCAATTGCACTTTCTGTGCAAACCTCAGATTTTTAATACAGACACTTCTAAAGTAGCCTTTCTCATTTCCTATCTGGGTGGTGTGGCCGCTAACTGGGCAATTCCATTAGTCGATAATGATGATCATTTACTGCATCATTTTGTTGCCTTTAAGGCAGCTATGTCACACCTTTTTGCTAAACATGTTTTTATCCAGTCGTCTGACAACAAACTGTTAAACTTGCGACAAGGGTCCAAAGATTTGTTAACCTACATTACAAACTTTAATAGATTACTTTCTGAAACCCATTGGCCCGAAGATAAAAGAACTTCGTTATTTTACCGGGGCCTTAGAGATGAGTTGAAGGATTCTTTAGCTCATGTAGTAGATCTCCTAGAAGATTATTCAGAATTTTTGGACCTTGTAGTGAAACTCGATCATCGATTAGGTGAAAGAAAAAGTGAAAGACCTCGGGGGGATCCTAGGGTAGTGATTTTTAAAGCAGATAAAAAAGACAGTGATGACAAACAGAATAACGTAGAACCTATGCAAATAGGAGGAATAAAAGGGCCCTTATCTTTAGAAGAAAAGGAAAGACGACGTAAAGGTAATTTGTGCCTATATTGTGGCAAGGCCGGACATTTTGCCAAAGACTGTCCAGTGAAACCTAAAAAGAAGAAAGTTGTTGCATATACAGACAAAATGACATCTGAATCGGAAAACTAATTCTCTCGGAGGATTGTGAGATCGCTCCTCTGAGAGAAGATAAAATACAGATCTCACATTACGCTACCAATGTAATTAATCGTATTCCCAAACATATGACCATCAGAATTACCTTTGTTATTTCCGCCCAACAAAGACACAGGGGCCGATTCCGATCTCGGCCGGTAGGGCACCGAATCGGATTCGGCTTAACCGGATCCGATTCGGAGCCCTCTTTCCCGACTGATTCGTACGTGCGTCCGGCCGAGCGAGTACGATGCGAGCGCACGCGAAATCGCCGACCGACTTGTTCGTGGGTCCGAAGCGCTCCGACCGACTCGCACGGACACGCCTCGCACCGCGCGATGGAGACGTTCCCCGGCCGGGCAAGTACGATGCGCACCGTGAGCAGTCCGACCGACTCACGCCGTCGGCTCGAAAGAGCAGTCGGAGCCGCACTTTGGGGGTCCGTGTCGGACCACCCTGTACGCGTACCTGTGCGAGTCTCACACAGGGGTCCCCCCTACCTGTGCATGTACGCCGCGAGTCGCTTCGAGGCGTACCCGCTGTAGGGGGCACCCTTGTTCGCCTCGCACCCATTGGGTCAATGGGAGCCCGCGTACGCGTTGTACGTCCGGCTCCCATTGACTTCAATGGGAGTCCGACCGAATCGAGTCCGATAGCATACGTACGCATCGTACTCGTTCGGTCGGGCTGCTGGAGTCCGATTCGGTCGGAAATCTCTCCGGGTCCGGCTCGGTCGGAGAGATTTCCTGCCCGAATCGGAATCGGCCCCACAGTCTTTCAGTCTTGATTGACTCAGGCGCTACGGGCAATTTTTTTGATTTAGGTTTAGACAAAAAATTGGGAATTTCACAAGTTACTAAGGCAGAACCTGAACCTGTTAGAGCTGTCGACGGTTCAGCTCTTTCTTCAGGCCTGATTAAATTTCACACCACTCCATTAACCTTAATCAGTGAGAATGGGCACACTGAGGAAATCATGTTTGATTTAATAGACACACCAACGTTTGGAGTAATTCTCAGGGTTCCCTGGTTAGAATTACACAATCCAAAAATAGATTGGATCAAAAGAACAGTCACACTGGATTCCTCATATTGCAGAATTCATTGTTACCAAGAAGCTCAGGATCCAATAATTCCCTCGTTTTGTGCTCACACCCAGAATACTCCTCCTCAATTACCCAAGGAATATAAAGATTTTGCTGACGTTTTTGACCCTGTTCAAGCCACCAAACTACCCCCACACAGGGTGTACGATTGTAAAATTGATTTGATACCTGGTGTCGTTCTGCCGTGCAGCAGGATTTATGCACTGACAGAACCGGAATCCCAATATTTAAATAAATATTTGGATGAATTGTTAGAAATAGGATTTATCAGGCACTCTACATCTCCTGTTTCATCGCCACTTTTTGTTGTAGCCAAAAAATCTGGCGATCTCAGGGCCTGTATTGACTATCGGACATTAAATAAAGCCACCATAAAAAGCCGCTATCCATTGCCCTTAATCCCAGTCCTATTGAATCAAATTAAAGGTTCCACTGTTTACACCAAATTGGATTTACGTGGTGCTTATCACCTTATACGTATAAAAGAAGGTGATGAGTGGAAAACTGCATTTTGCACCAAATTCGGCCTATTTGAATATACGGTAATGCCATTCGGTCTTTGCAATGCACCAGCAGCGTTTCAATATTTTATTAATGAAGTCCTCCACGATTTTCTTGACATTTTTGTCATCGTTTATATTGATGACATATTGATATTTTCCAAGACTGAAGAGGAACACACACATCATGTTCGCTCTGTTCTACAGAGATTAAGAGGAAATTCTTTGTACGCAAAACCTGAAAAGTGTGTGTTCAACATTAAATCAGTAGAATTCTTAGGATATTGGCTTTCACCCGAAGGTATAACTATGGACCCAAAGAAGGTAGAAGCCATAGTAAATTGGCCTGCTCCTACGTCCGTAAAAGAAATCCAGTAAGTACTTGGTTTTGCTAATTTTTACAGACGGTTCATTGCGAACTTTTCTGAAATTGTCACTCCCATTACACAGTTACAGCGAAAAGGTCAGAAATTTCTTTGGAATTCGGAGGCTGATAAAGCATTTCAAATATTAAAAAAGGCCTTTACTTCCGCTCCAATTCTTGTTCACCCAGACCATCCGTTTTTGTAGAAGCGGACGCTTCTCAAAATACTTTGGGAGGAGTTTTAATGCAACAAAATACCAATACAGGACATCTGCATCCCATCGCATTTTATTCCCGAAAATGATTGCCTGCCGAGCAAAATTATACAGTGGCAGAGCGAGAATTGCTGGCAATAAAAGCTGTATTTGAGGAATGGAGACACCATCTGTTAGGTGCAAATCATACAATAACAATATTCTCAGACCACAAAAATCTTCAATTTTTTACCTCAGTAAAAGCACTTACACCGAGACATATGCGATGGCTACATTTCTTTAGTGAATTTGATTTTCTCATAACCTATCGCCCCGGTCAGAAACAGATTTTGTCTGATACCCTATCTAGATTAAAAAATCACGAGCACACTGAGCAAGCTATTTCCCTTCAAAGCATTATTCCACCTGATAGGGTAGTAGCAGTAACCCAAGCAGATACCTTTTTAACGGACGTTAAAAAGATTCCAAAAAGCTGAACTAACAGCAATGGTTACGAAATAAAAAAAATACGATCCATAATGGATACTTTTTTAATGACAATAAACTCTTTATTCCACAAGAATCCCAATGACAACAGGTATTAAGATGGAATCACGACTCAAGCGTAGTAGGTCACCCTGGCATGAACAAAACACTTGAGTTATGTCTAAGAAATTTTTGGTGGGATAACATCAGAAATGATGTACAGCAATATATTAAAACTTGTCCAGTCTGCGCAAGAAATAAGTCACAACACTTAGCACCGACGGGGTTATTGCAACCCTTGCCTGTACCGCCTACTCCATGGCACACTATTAGTTTAGATTTCATCACAGATTTACCTAATTCTAACAATCACACTACAATCTTAGTAGTTGTAGACCTATTGTCAAAAATGAGTCACTTCATCCCTTTACAAAAGCTACCTTCAACTTCTGAATTTAGCGATATTTTTTTAAAGAACATTGTAAAATTGCATTGACACCCTACAAAAATTATTTCCGATCGTGACCCTCAATTCATTTCGAAATTTTGGAAAAAATTATGTACTCACTTAGGAATCGAGGTGGCCTTATCTTCAGCTTGTCATCCTCAAACAGATGGCCAGACTGAAAAAATTAATCAATGTCTAGAACAAAGTTTACGTTGCTTAACATCCACAACAACATCACAATGGGACTTAGCTCTACCACTAGCTGAATTTGCTTATAATAACAACACTCATTCAGCTTTGGGTTGTTCCCCTTTCTACTTCCAAACTGGACTTCATCCTTGTTCCATTCCAATCATGCTCCCTAATGAATCCGACACCATGCCAGCAGACTCAGAAAGATTAAAACAACTTCAAGGTCTACAAGAAAAGGCTAAGGTTAGTCTAGCAAAATATAAAAGTACTACTAAAATTAATGTTGATAAGCACCGGACACCAGAACCACCCTACAAAGAAGGAGACCTAGTTTGGCTATCAACTAGAAATATTCAATTGGAAGGTCCAAAGAAGTTAAAACCAAGATTCATAGGTCCATTTCCCATTTGTAAAATCTTGAATCCAGTCTCCATTAAAGTAGAACTCCCTGATGAGTATGGTATTCATCCAGTCTTTCACGTGTCTCTCCTTAAGCCCTATCATCCTTTAACAAGACAAGATAAACCACCCCCACCCGTAGTAATAGGAGATCACTTAGAGTATGAGGTACAACGTATACTGGATGCTAAAAGAATTTGTGGTCGATTGTACTACCTTACAGACTGGAAAGGTTATGATGCCTCAGAAAAATCCTGGGAACCTGAAAATCACATTCATGCCCCACGACTGATCCCAAAATTTCATGCCTTGTATCCAGACAAACCCCGCCCGCTAGGCGACCTTTGGGGGGGGGGGGAACTGTTATAGGTGGCAGGAATAGCAAGAACTTGTCACTAATCTCTTGATTTTCTATATTGTTCATATTTCAAATTGTGTGCTAGTATTGGAATTACAGAAGTATAAGGTGTTAACATATGGCACATGGTGCTCTTGAGATGCCAATCTTATTATGAGGAAACTGTATTTTAACTTGACACATGTTGAACTGACTCAGCATATGAGGAAACTGTATTTTAACTTGGCACATGTTGTTCAACTGACTCAGCACATGATTGTTGGTTTAATGTTGGTATAATAATAAAAGAAAGCAAGTTGCATCAGGTATTCACGTGTAAACTGACAAGCAAAACACACGAGGCATACACGTGTTAACCGGCAGGAGTTTGTCATCAGTTTGCCTCGTGCGCGTAAGCAGAAGGAAACCAAGTAATTACCCTAAACGCGTGACAATTTTAGAAACGTGCACACGTGTTCAGGAATTAAGCGGAGAGCGAGGGTATTTAAACCGCGCCCGCTATTGGAACCTCACTTCGTCTCGTTAGCACTTTGGCAGCACTCACCTGTCTCCTGTCCAGCTCCGGTGTCGTCCGTCGAAGCTTCCGGCTCTTCAACTTGCCTTCAGTTGCGAGTTCCAGTCCCTAGGGGTTTCTTAGAAATCCTTCTCTCCGGCATCTTCCGGTTCCTGAAAAGAAGAAAAGACAAGCTAAGTAACTTGTTGCCTAGCAACCGCTCGAGTACACAGGATCGTGTTTCTCTTTACACAAAAGGAATTGCAGTAAACTTTTGATTTATTTGAAAGAATAGAACGTTTTTATTTTTTTGTTGCTAAGGAGTCTATAAATGGATCTAAAGACTTTAAACAAGTATGCTTCCTAGAGACAATTTGGACATTGTTGTAAAACTATTACAGGCAAAGAACTCGAGTTTGTTTTAAACTAAATCCACAAGAACAATTACGTGTCGAATTAAAGACAATCCAACGATTAGTTCTGAAAAGAAAAGATTAACCCGTTGTGTTTCAAGCACTTATGCCGTATAATAGAAATCACCATATTTGCAATCAATCAATCAATCAATCATGTCACTTATAAAGCGCACTACATACCCGCGAGGGTCTCAAGGCGCTGGGGGAAGAGGGGGTGGTGCTGCTACTGATCGAAGAGCCAGGTCTTGAGGAGTCTTCTGAAGGCCAGTAGGTCTTGGGTCTGTCGGAGGTTGGTGGGGAGGGTGTTCCAGGTCTTGGCGGCGAGGTGGGAGAAGGATCTGCCGCCGGCGGTCGTTTTCCGGATGCGGGGGACTGTGGCGAGGGCGAGGCTGGTCGAGCGGAGCCGGCGGGTGGGGGTGTAGAAGCTGAGTCGTCTGTTGAGGTAGGCTGGTCCGGAGTTGTGGAGTGCTTTGTGTGCGTGGGTGAGGAGCTTGAAGGTTATCCTCTTGTTGACAGGGAGCCAGTGCAGGTCTCTCAGGTGGGGTGTGATGTGGCTGTGTCGGGGGATGTCGAGGATAAGACGCGCAGAGGCGTTCTGGATGCGTTGCAGCCGTCTCAGGAGCTTAGCCGTCGTTCCTGCGTAGAGGGCGTTTCCGTAGTCCAGCCTGCTGGTGACGAGGGCCTGGGTGACTGTTTTTCTTGTTTCGGTGGGGATCCACTTGAAGATCCTGCGGAGCATTCGGAGGATGTTGAAGCAGGATGAGGAAACGGCGTTGACCTGCTTAGTCATGGAGAGGGTGGGGTCGAGGATGACGCCTAGGTTGCGTACGTGGTCGGTGGGTGGCGGGGCTGTTCCCAGTGATGTTGGCCACCAGGAGTCGTCCCATTAAATCACCCAGGCATTACCCATGCACTCCTTCAATCACTCAGGCAGTACCCATGCACTCCTCCAATCACCCAGACATTACTCTTGCACTCATGGAATCACCCAGGCTTTACTCATGCACTCCTTCAATCACTCAGGCAGTACCTATGCACTCCTCCAATCACCCAGACATTACCGCTGCACTCATGCAATCACCCAGGCATTACCCATGTACTCCTTCAATCACTCAGGCAGTACCCATGCACTCCTCCAATCACCCAGACATTACCCCTGCACTCATGCAATCACCCAGGCATTACCTATGCACTCCTTCAATCACTCAGGCAGTACCCATGCACTCCTCCAATCACCCAGGCTCTTCCCATGCACTCATGCAATCACCCAGGCATTACCCATCCACTCCTTCAATCACTCAGGCAGTACCCATGCACTCCTCCAATCACCCAGACATTACATCTGCACTCATGCAATAACCCAGGCATTACGCATGCACTCCTTCAATCACTCAGGCAGTGTCCATGCACTCCTCAAATCACCAAGGCACTACCCATGCACTTATGCAATCACCCAGACATTGCCTATGCACTCTTTCAATCACTCAGGCAGTACCCATGCACTCCTCCAATCACCAAGACATTACTCCAGCACTCATGGAATCACCCAGGCACTACCCGTGCACTCATGCAATCACCCAGGCAGTACCCATGCACTCTTCCACTCACCCAGGCACTACCCATGCACTTATGCAATCACCCAGGCACTACCCATGCATTTATGCAATCACCCAGGCATTACCTATGCACTCCTTCAATCAGTTAGACAGTACCCATGCACTCCTCCAATCACCCAGACATTACCCATGCACTTCTTTAATCACTCAGGCAGTACCCATGCACTCCTTCAATCACCCAGACATTACTCCTGCACTCATGTAATCACCCAGACACTACCCATGCACTCATGCAATCACCCAGGCAGTACCCATGCGCTCTTCCAATCACCATGACATTACCTTTACACTCATGCAATCACCCAGGAATTACCCATGCACTTACAAAATCACCTAAGCATTATTGGTGCACTTCTTTAATCACTCAGGCAGTACCCATGCACTCCTCCAATCACCCAGACATTACTTCTGCACTCATGCAATCACCCAGGCATTACCCATGCACTCCTTCAATCACTCAGGCAGTACCCATGCACTCCTGCAATCACCCAGACATCACCTCTGCACTCATGCAATCACCCAGGCATTACCCATGCACTTACAAAATCACCCAGGCATTACCCATGCACTTACAAAATCACCCAGGCATTATTGATGCACTCCTTTAATCACTCAGGCAGTACCTATGCACTCCTCCAATCACCCAGACATTACCCCTGCACTCATGCAATCACTCAGGCATTACCTATGCACTCCTTCAATCACTCAGGCAGTACCCATCCACTCCTCCAATCACCCAGACATTACTCCTGCACTCTTGCAATCACCCAGGCATTATCTAAGCACTCCTTGAATCATTCAGGCAGTACCCATCCACTCCTCCAATCACCCAGACATTACTCCTGCACTCTTGCAATCACCCAGGCATTACCCATGCACTCCTTGAATCATTCAGGCACTACCCATGCACTTATGCAAACACCCAGGCATTACCTATGCACTCCTTCAATCAGTTAGACAGTACCCATGCACTCCTCCAATCACCCAGACATTACCTGTGTACTCATGCAATCACCCAGGCAGTACCCATGCACTCCTCCAATCACCCAGGTATTACCCCTGCATTCATGCAATCACCCTGGCATTACCCATGCACTCCTTCAATCATTCAGGCAGTGCCCATGCACTCCTCCAATCACCCAGACATTACCCCTGCACTAATGCAATTACCCAGGGGTTACACATGCACTCCTTTAATCACTCAGGCAGTACCCATGCACTTATAAAATCATCCAGGCACTATCTATGCTCTTATGCAATCACACAAGCACTACTGATACACTCCTTGATGCACCTACACATTACTCATGCACTCTTACAATCACCGAAGCATTACACATGTATTCATTCAATCACTCAGGTAGTACACATGCACTTCTCCAATCACACATGCACAACCCATACACTTCTCCATATATTCAACTTTGCACAATTGATACAACACTTACAAATTTGTCTATTTTTAACCAAATAGGCGGTTCTGAAAAGAACCATTTTTTTAATTTTATTTTTATATATATATATTTTTTTAACTCTTTTTTGAATTTTTGGGGTGTTTTTTGTTAAAAAAATGAAAAATAAACAGAACCAACAAGAAAAACATTGAAAAATTATGCAATTAAAAGTCATTGCATAAACAAAAAAAACAAAATTAACACTTGTGGTTCTTAATGGCAACCAAGATAGCATTCACTGATTGCTTACCAACACATAAGGTCTTCTTACATTTTAAACAACTCTGCTCCACTCTAGCTAAGTCAGGGAAGATGTTGGTTGGAGCAGTTGTTGTGCCAGCAGATGAGGTGCTGGGTCCAGCAGTGTTGTCGTCAGTTGACTGCTTTTCTTGTTCATGACACAGTTGTTCTCTTGTGAGACGCTGAGGGTGAATTGTCTGTAAATGCTTCAGCATAGATGACGTCCCACAAAAATATTTTTTTTCTGACCCTCGTGAGAGGACCTTATCACAAATGGTGCATGTCACCTTACGGGCATTCACCTTTTTCTCCCCAGGTGGTATGGAGAAAAATGCCAACACAATGCTCTCATACCGGACTTTGACGGGTTCCTCCAAGTCTTCTTCCTCTTCAGATGGAAGCTGCTGTGGTGGATTTCCAGCTGCCTTTTTTTGATGGAACAAAAAAACCACCAAAAAGATAGAAAGAAGAGAAGCAAAAGACAACAGGTGTGTCTTCTGAGATGCTCTTGAAAGAATGAAAAAAATGGGTGGGGTCCTTCAAGTTCTAGAATCAAAAGGTTCTTAACCAATGAAATTGTTTCTTTTGAAGTCACATGGGATTCGTGCAGCCGGCGCGCAACCAGCGCACACCCGACGCGATTCCCCAAAAATATATTTAACAATAATAAATCTTTATTACAATTACAAATATATGATATTTATAATTAGATTAAATAATCGCTTGCTATAATATACATATTAAAGTTATATACATATACTTTTAAAACATAAAAATTTGCGGTGGATTCGCGCACCTGACGTGACCCCCGGAAATACAGACGTGACGTTACGCGGGGTCCAAGAACCACGCACCCTTCACATACCGAAAGCGCATCGTACATGACTTAACCAATATGGCGGCAAAATTCTTGGATTTGCGTACCCACCGAGACTGGTACACGATCGGTACGCGAATCCACTTTTTTTTATTTTAAATGTGAATTTATATTTTAGAAAAGAGAAAACATCACATTATTTTTATTTAAAAAAATTTTAAATTAAGAAAATGTATTTTTGGATATTATACTTAGAAATTAGCATTTAAAAAACCTTTGAAATTCACTGAAAAAACTATAGGTTTCAGGGACTTTAAAGTTCAAAATTAGCATTTAAAAACCTTTGAAATTCACTGAAAAAACCACAGGTTTCAGGGACGTTATAGTTTGAAATTAGCATTTAAAAAACCTTTGAAATTCACTGAAAAAACCACAGGTTTATAGTTAGTTGGACATTTCAGTCATACAAAACCAGAGAAATTAGGCCGTTATAGTTAGTGGAGCTAACTATAACTCGCGCCCCCGACATGCACTGCTGATGACGTCACATATTACATCACTCATGACATGGTCAGTGACATCACTGATGACATCACTGATGACATCTCAAATGACATCACTGACCTGACATGATTATTGGTCTGCCTGGAGGGGTTGTCACGTTCTTATGCAACTTTGGAATAAAGTAGATGACCGACATCACCCGATGTTCGTTTTTTAGGAATTTCAATTCATCCATACTCAGCAACCCTGCACTCCGCCATGCATTGAGTTTGGAATAATACTCATTCCATATATATATATACATATATATATTTTTTGTTTGTTTTTTTTGTTTTCACAATTGTGTTCCAGTCCAGGCGCGCTCACTGCAGGTCCCAGTGAAGGGCTGAACCCTAGAGCCCAAGGCAGTTTCCTCATACAAATGACGCTGCCCTCAGTGATTCCTGCATTCCGTTATTTTAATTTAGAACAGCACTACTACACCAACGCGTTTCAACCTCACAGGGTCTTTTTCACAGTAGGTTGGTCTTTTCTTAGTTTCTATTTATACTCTCTCCATCATCTGCCCATTATGATGCATGATGGGAGTTGTAGTGTATATAAAAAACATTACAGTATATTTTCAAACAGTCATTGCATTTTCCGCAGTTTTGCAGATTTGTACAGAAAGTAGCCTTTGATACCTTAAGCTAAGGAACAAGACGACATATTAACAGCTGCAATTATTCATATATATATATTACCTAGTGTCACCAGTAGGTGGTTATAGTTATGACATAGTTTACATAGGAAAAGCATTTTTTGACTTGCCTATAACTTTGGCATCGTTTGACCAATCTACATGGAATTTTCCAAACAAAGGGTCAAGGTAGGTTCTGGTTGTCATGGAAAGTTTGGGGGTGATCCGTGCAGTGGGGACTGAGAATTTAGGGTGCAAAATAAGGGTGCATTTGTAATGTTAATTTCCATAGGAACCTTTAGCCGCACCTACAGGCCGAACTGCTGAATGGACTTACACTAAATTTGGCAGGTAGATGTTAGTTCAAGGAAGTGCCTTTTGTCTATTTGGTGTAAATCTGTTCGGTAGTTTCTGAGAAATTTAAGCCGAAAATTATACTGATACCTGTCTTGCAGCAGTATGTGTGCCCTCAGTGCCAGGTCAGGGAGGATAATGCGCACACATAGCGCTTATGTCCTTTAGCAAAGAAAGGCTCCGCTCCTGTCTATCAGTGCACAGCCAGGAATGTGGCCATGAGGTACAGTAGGACAGATCACCGCTCACCACAAGCCTAGGCGGCTCTACTCACCGTTTGACGAGCATCACTTCACGGTCTCATGAAGAGAGTCTTGCCCTACACTACCATAGAGTCTCCCTGCCGTTATAGTACAACAAAGCAGACTCTGTACCTCTGTGCACCTTGGAGTGGCATAGCATAAAATGGTGCCCTGTCTTGCACAATGTGATGAAGGGCCCGAGTGACCCATACCTCACAGATACTCACTGGCCAAGGCTGAATGGCACCCCTGAAGGGTTGCCCCTGCCTTGCACAGCAAGGGCCATATGGCTCTGTTGTTAAGCTACTGTCACCTTCCATAAACCAATAAATACTTTTCCTATCAATGCACAAGATTTATAATTTTTCTTGAAACCCCACTTAAGTTTGACTGAATGTGCCTGTGGTATTCCACATAATATTTACACACTGTATCTATTTAATCTCCTTTTTCTTGACTCTTAATAAAGTACGGTTGTACTCTTGTGATCAGGACTGGGTCCGATAGTCACATATTTCCTGGATCTCTGTCTAACAAGACAACATTTTAAAAGATCACATCTACAGCCATGTACTCTGCAGAGGCCTAGAAATATATTAGGGATTCCCCCTAGGGTTGGGTGTGATACTCATTCATCATTACCTAGTATGTCCTCAACTTCCCTCTTATTCATGTCTAAAGTTGAAACAATATAGTAACCCTCAGCCATAGCCCTCATTTCGAGAGACCCATTATTTGACCAGGTAATACAGCTCCCATTAAAAACTAATACTGCTGGTATTATTTACATAGGCATTGCGCCACCCGAGCGCTTTGGTGGTGCAATGCCCTGCTACATATTTACAAGGCATCGCTAAGCCACTTTGGGTGGCTTAACACCGCTTTGAAAATGTGGCCCTCCTCTCCTCTCTTTTCTGTGGCAAAGGAGCGTACAATGTGTGTTACTGTGCAACACTCATTGCTTTTTGACACTGCCCCAGATTTACAAGGATCTGTAAATCTGAGGCAGCAACAAAAACTAATGCCTGTGAAAAGGAGGCATTAGATTAGCGCAACAAGGAGAAATACTTTTATTTCTCCTCGTTTTTTGCTCTTTCTATATGTGCTGCATTCTGAAGCACACATAGAAGGAGCAAAACGCCATTAATGATTGTTTTTGTGCAGGAAGGTGCCCCTTCCTGCACAAACACAATCATCCCTGCAAGGCTGGCACCCTTGCACCATGGTGCAAGGGTGCCTGCGCTGGTGCTAGGCAGCTTTTTCAGTGCCAGCACAAGGGGAACCATAGGGGTGAGCTGTGTTCTCGTAAATACGGCGCATCCATGCATTTTTTAAATGATGCAGCGTGGTGCAGCTAAATTGCTTCCCTTGCTGTGCAATTTTGTTGAAAATATGCCCCTATATGTTTAGGAACCAGTGATCAAAGTGGCGAAGAAAAAGGAGGAGATCTGTGGTGAGAGAATCAGAGGTCGGGAATAACCCGAGGATTAGGTCTGTGGGCGGAGTCAGAGGTGTGGCCAGAAAGAGTAAAACATCCCAATTTTTAGTATGCTTGACATTTCACTGACCAGTTACATCTAATTACGTTATTTTATTCAACTAATGGATACACATGTTTATTTACGGTTTAATATGAGTTATTGACATTAAAATACATTCACAAAGTGGGATACGTTTCCAATCACAGAATGTCCCAAATGAATGTATGACGTTACATTGCATACATTCACTACACATGGCTTTACAACGCGGTCGTTACAACAACCGCGTTGTTATCACGCGTGCCATTACATCGCAAGTCGTTTCAACGACTTGCTGTAGGAGGCGCGCTGGACATAGGAATAGTATTAATTACTACTTCTACTCCAGTTTGCGCAAGAGCAGGGAAGGTGTTGGATTTAAAATCCAACACATTCCCTGGTGTTGCACGCCCCCTACAGCAAGTCGTTGATACGACTTGCGATGTAATGGCACGCGTGGTAACAACGCGGTCGTTGTAACGACCGCGTTGTAAAGTTACTGTGTTGTGTGTTTACAGCGTTGTAAACGCTGTTTCCCGTCCCAAATATGCTTAAAAGTGGAACCACAAGCCATTGGTTTCCAAGCCATGCAGTTTCTGTCATCAGCACTTCTCCCTTTTTCCACAAGAGCAGTTCACATATGAATGCCAAAATATCTGAGTTTTCAAATGTTTTCCACAAAATTATGGCTCTGCCATATTTGCCACATAATACTTTATCTGCTGCATAATCTAACGATTTTAACTAAAAATTTATTGTAGCTCAAAAGGATCAAAAGTTACTAAATAATGTGACTTGTGTTGCTGCAAAGTGGAGAGCCCTTTGCAAAGGTGGACTGGTTACCTTTCTCACTACTGCATGTATGTTATACTGGTACTAATGAGGCAAAATATTTGCAGAGACTGTTAGTATGTGTAGAAATGTCAAAATAATGAAGTATCAGAAAATGTATTGCATTACGCTGCAGCCTTATTTTTTGCTGCATAATTTAGTCAACACTGCGACATAATTTTGTCCTCCATTGCTGCATAATTCAAGTGGCCCCAAAGCAGGTAGCACATGTTAAAAGTGCTTGTGCATGAAGCAAAGAGACCATGAAGTTTGTGAACTTAGTTTGGTGTGCGTGCAAATCCTGCATTGCCGATCCTTTGTAAGTTGCACTACTACTGCTTGGAACAAGGCCAATAGAGACACCAGTGCAAGGGACCTGTGACTTCACTAATAGTCACTGTCTCTCTAGGGTGTGCGGCTTCGCAGGCCTGCCTGCAAGACTTGAGGTGAACTTCAGTATGGATTTTTGTGAACAGGCCTTCAAGGTTAACCCACACTTCCCACCTCTAGGGTCCACCTGCTGGTGCTAAGATACCTGGCCTTCTAAAGTCTAGCATGGGAATGTGCTACTTCAGGGGAATGATCTGGTGGACTAGTTATGAAGTCTGAACCAGGTTCCCCATTTCCAAATTCGGCAGCTCTGGCCATAGTGCCACATCCTCTCTGCCACTGAACACCATACTGCCCCACTGAGAGACACTCGCACTGCCTTCAGCTGCAACCCAATAATGCCCCGCTGTAAAAACCTGGATGAGACTCAACTCAAATTATGCACTAGACAAGAGTAATATGCTGCCTGGAAAAAAAAAAGTAGAAACATCTTGGAAAAAGCAAACACTCCTAGGGAATACAAGATTAAGTAAAGCACGAGAAATATAAGCAGGAACAACATGGTTACCTTAACGCGTTTAACTCATTATTCAGAAATCGATAAGTGTTTTTGCCTGAAAATTTAAATAACATTCATTTCAGCAAGATAACAAGTGCCCCTTTCATTGCCGAGCTTCAAGCCAGGGACTGTGCTTTCAGCAAATTTCCGGCTCAACCCTCCCCCAGCAGTCCAAGTTCTGACTCTATAGTAGCATGGGGAATAATACCAAGTCATTTCTTCCTTGGGTGGGCTCAAAGAATTCAGAACAGTCGCGGGTCCTGTCTATAACAAAGGAAGGCTGTTTTCTAGTGCGAGTACAGCATCTACAACGTTGTTGTTTTCAAAGAATGCCTCTTCCGGTACAAGATTTCAAAGGGAAACTTGTCCTTTAAGGAATTGAGACAAGGGCCTGTTTGTGGACCAGTTCGGGCTGTGAGTGAGCAGCTAAGGGGCTCCGGACGGGGCCCACTGCCGTACACATATAGAACCGAGCTTCAGGTGTGCTTACACAGCAGTAAATGTAGCTCTGCTGCATGTAATATAAAGTATGTAAAGAAGTGACTTGTTTGTACACAGTACAGGGCGGCCCTGTCTCACAAGGGGTGAGAGCATGTGAATCGCGCTTCCTCCCCATTCTAGTGTGCAGAAAGAAGCCGCAGAAGGAAAGGCGCTATTTTGCTTCTTGGAATGGAAAAGCCGTGCTGGGCTCTATCCCTCTTTCTTGGGCCACTTCTCAGAAATGTGGAATAATGAAACAAAATATCACCCCAGCATGCCAACCGCCAACCGGAGTTCAAGGAGGCATGTCCCTAACCTTGCTCAGGTTACAGCAGATGCTGAACTGAGGAAGTTTTTCATGTGCATCTCTTGTCGTTCTGACTGGGGTGCAAGATCTTCAAATGTATAAACAATTTTTTTTTTTTTTTTTTAACAGGCCTTATTTTCTAAATCGCTATTTTTAGACAAAAAAGCGACGCTGCTAGGCAGACGGTAAAGAGTCCGGACTACTTAACTTGTCTATAGGGTTTCTAAAGCAGACTTTGAGAACTCTCAGAGAGGAATGTGCTGAGGCAGATGTTGTACTCTCATAGCACTTCCCCACAATTTCCATACGAGGGAGGCGATGTGGCCTAACCATGGACATCCATTCACCAAAATGCCTGGGGCAGCGGAAGTGACATTAAACATTTGACCTTTACTTTCACACACACACACACACACACACGTGCGCGCGTACGCGCACGCACACACACACGCACGCACACACGCACGCACACACGCAAACTTTTTTACTTACCTCAGCTGTCAGGGTGGGTCATATTCCAGCTAATTGTACTCCATTTTTTATTAATAAAATTATTAGTGTAATAAAAAAAAGACAGAAAACAAAGAAAATAGAGTCCAAATTAGCATCTATAAGGATGAGCTGCCCCTGTGTTCCTGGTACTGATTTTGCCACCTCTGAGGCCAGCTGTCACAAAGACAGTGCGAGGGGTCGCAAGGGGTTGTAAGGGGCAAACCAGGGGTCACAGCTGAGACCCCTGGTGACCCCTAAATGACATCCATGGGCCTAACAGCCAGAGCTAGAGACCTTGGTGCTGGATAACCAGGTTCGAGTCCTGGACTCTGCTCAACATCCGGAGACTCTGACCAAATCACTTAGGGCCTGATTAGGATGGTGGACCGACTTCAGTCCGTCCGCCATCGTTTCCTATTTGGGACCGCCCACATACAAGGCGGCAGTCCCACAGTAGGAATTACGATGCGACCGCCACCGCATACACCGCAAGACAAAAAGGGGTCACCACACATGTCCCTGCACTATGTGGCAGGCACCATGCGGTGCCTGCCACATGGTGCAGGGACATGTAGGGGTGAACCAGTGCCCACAGCCTAGTGCTAATGGGGAAGGGGGGCCCACTATGGGCCCCCAATGTACCTTTCTGCCAGCTTTTCCATGGAGGGACATCGTAATCCCGACTGCGGTGGGCACCGCCCCAATACAGGGATTGCGAGGCCCTCCGCCGCACTGACGGGCTCAAGGAGCCCATCGGATGCGTGACGGTCGGTGTTTTTGACCGCCATTACACCGCCCGCCATCCTAATGTGGCGGGCGGTGAAGGTGGTCCCAATGGCGGTGAGACCGCCACTGACAGCCTGTCGGTGGCAGTCTCACCACCATCGTAATGACCCCCTTAATCTCCCACTGTTTACTTTAATCTGCTGCTCCTATTCCTTTGATGCCCGTTCGCACTATACAAAGCTGCAAAATATAGTGGGGGGGAGGTGAATGGTAGCAGTCAAATAGCTGTTATCCAGGTTATGAAATCTCAACGATTTTAGTCTGGCTCCTAGTAGTCCATTATAACCCCTGTACTCGCCCCACCCTTCGAAATTACCTTAATCGGATGTCCCGGTAATTTCGGAGGTAGGCAATAACAGTAATTATGGATTTTGTGGGACCAAAATGAGCCGATTCCTGCATGTTATCACCCAGAGACTTCACCTGCATGCAGGAGGTAAAATCTCTAGATGGAGTAAATACCACTCACCAGTGGTGTTCCTGCATCACTCCTAAATCTCATGGCCACTCGCATTGAGGGCCCTTGAGATGCTACAGATGTTTTTAAAGACAATTTTAGACATTCATTGCCCAGAAGGGGGTGATTTATCTAAAGTTAAACTGCTTTGTTCTACTTGCAGTAGATGTGCACTCATTGGCCAAGCAGTAGTATGTTTTATTTAGTACAGGTGCTCACAAACGAGCAACTGGCACTAGGCGATGCAAAGTGGTGAAAATGTCGTTTCCGGCCAACGTTTATGTGCAAAAGTATATCTGAGCCAAAAGCTGTCAAAAGAGTAATGCGCATGGCCTTGCGTCGAGTGGGCGTCATGAGGTGGGAAGATCGCAAAATTGCCAATGATTTATGCAAGACCCGGATTAACTAAAGTCAAACAGTAGTGGGACCTGAGTTTGCGTGCAACCCTGACACCACATGAAAGAAGGCACAAAGAAAGGGTAAAAGGAAAAGTGCAGAATTTTCCCATACGTAATATGTGCCATTTTCACACAAATGACATATATTATGCAAGTAACACCTGGGCAACTACGTGTAATGATTTTGGCTGGATGGTGGGCCTGAAGTACAGATCTCACACAGAATATTGTTCGATTTCTATTGCTCTGCCTTGCAGTGCTAAATCTTCTTTGGCATTGCACCGAGACGGCAGTTTTTGGGGAGAGCAGCTAAATACGTCATCGGAGTGTGACGCATCGCAAACATGATGGGCCCGATTCACAAAAGTAATCTGAGACAAAATCCTAACTTTACGACTTTCGGTATTCACAGAAGGCATTAAGGAGTACTAAAGTTAGGATTTTGTCTCAGTCAATCATAAGTTTTAGTCTTAAGTTAAACTTAAGACAAACTTAAGTTTAACTGAGACAAAATCCTAACTTTACGACTAGGATTTTGTCTCAGTTAAACTTAAGTTTGTCTTAAGTTTAACTTAAGATCAAAACTTAAGATTGACTGAGACAAAATCCTAACTTTAGTACTCCTAAATGCCTTCTGTGAATACCGAAAGTCGTAAAGTTAGGATTTTGTCTCAGATTACTTTTGTGAATCAGGCCCGATGTTCCCGGTTTTTGAAATTCAAGCAATTCATCGCTACAGATTTCTATACCGTGATATGTTAATCATAGAAAGTCTTGGCAGAGGAGTAACATCCACAGCATTCAAAAGGTACACACAGCACACTGAAAACATGGAAATGTGACACTAAAGCTCAAAGAACATTTGACAGCTCTGCTGATCTTTCCTAGAACTTGAGTTCAGCAGGTCTAGGTGTGCAAGGTAGAGTACGGAAGCGCCTCTGCTGTTCCAAACTTTAAGTAAGTAAAATCTTTCTTGTATGATTACCTAAAATCATTTACAAAAACCAATGTAAAATTACACCTTAAAACGACACCAAATATAAAAATATAAAATGACACAACATTTGTCGCCCAAACAAGGTTAACAGCGTCAAGAAGTGCTACGGCCCAATCATATGGGGGCAGCCAATGACCCAAAGAGTTGTTTTGTGTGGCAAATTCAGGATAAGGCATCACTGGGCAAAGCCAAAAACCGTGGAGTACGTGGGTGTGCAGTATTGTATAATGCAGACATGCATAGAATTATGTTGTGGGTGGGCATGCATCGGAATTGGTGCAACATATAATGCGAGTTAAAAACAGTGCTCCTCCCAGATCACTGATGATAAGGTATTAAAACAGGTGGAACAGGTAAAGCGCCTGAGTCTATATGGCGCGTATTTATACAGAAAACCCTACCAAGAGATTGTGCCAGAGGTAAATAAGTCTCTAGATGTAAAATGAGACCTGCGCACAGGACCCTCAAGTAATGCGCCCTTCATGCGTACTAATGTGCTCCTCAGGGACCTAGAGTGCGAAGTGCATGCATAAAAACATTTTGTGCCAATTCATATGGTGTGCTCCCCCAGAAAGTGTTACTGCGGCAATAAAAGGTCAGCAATTTATATATTGCAATCTGTTGTCTCCATTTCTTGGGTTGTTCGTAGAATCCTTCCTGCTTCCACGTGAAACTTGCCAATTCGTGCAAGGACCATCGGCACCGTGGTGGTGTAGATACACATTAAGGCCTCTTTGCATGTTCTCACGCCATTTTGCAGGAACATTGTTCTTAGATATAGTCGTCTCTGTCCCAGCAAGACTGGGCAGCAACAAATAACATGCTCAGCTGATTCTGTGTGATATTGGCACAAGCAACATCCCTTGTTTTCTGGCAATGAGTTTTTCCAGTGGACCCTGTAGTCCCATATTGGCAATGTTAGGAGTCTGGTTCTCAGAAAGTTCTGTAAGGCTTGCCTTCCCAACCCTGCTTTCAGATATGGTTGACATGGCATGGTTTTGTGTGAGTAGACAAGGCCCTCTGCACCAGGAATATATCTAATCCAGTCAAGATCATGTTCCCTTGAAATGTGCTTACCCTGTTTCTTTAATAAACCTTTTAGGTTGGCCATTGTTAAGGATGTGTCAGTTATAATATCTGGGGGCAGGCCCAGTGAGTCGTTTGCCTTTGTGAGATACCTAGCCATCGTCTGTTAATGTCCTGGAAAACTGCTTTTAGCGCTTCCCTGATTGTGTCAGGACCCGCCTTGGTCACACGATGGTAAAGTTTGACTATATCCTTTTTGCATTCAATGTCCATTGTTGAGATATTGAACTCCAAACAAATAAATGTGCGCCGTGTTGAGTATGGGAGGTTGAATACCTTTCGGTAAGCCATTATGTGCAGTCGCTCCAATTTTTCGGTAAGCATACCTGGAAAGACAAGATGGCCATAGCTCAGTGTTGGAATTAGTTTTGTTTGCATGACCCTTCGAATACCCTCAGCGGAATGGCTTTGGAGGCTGTTCCAAACGTAATCTTGGATACCATTCATGTGAAACTAGTGTTTTGCATCACCTGATATATTTCATTCTACTGGGGTCATTCTGTACTTTACCCTTTGTTATGAGAGAGGGGTGTGTGTCTGAGAATGAGCATATTTAGCAGCACAGTCTTTCAGTTGGTTGTCTGTACTATGCAAACCTGTCTCACAAGCTGGTGGTCCTGTGAGAGCACTGTGACATGTCCAGGTGGGGTAGTACTGTTTCTTTAACAGGAAAGCCATAGAAGTGCACATTTGGTGCTGGAGGAAGGTGAAGGTAAGGGTGGCCTGCCCTGTGAGAATTCTGAAGGAGGACTTTCATTCAGAAAACCGGGCTGGGTTGCACTTGGGCCCCACTCATACTTAGAATGAGGGGTCCCTGGCTCCCTAAATGTTGCTTGGCCTCATTGAATCTCCCATTGCGGACATGAATCGCTGCTGATGAGAGGTGAACCCCCGGAGTGTAGGCATTTTGGTGGGTTGCTAGGGTTCTTTTGGGACCACTAACAAGGGTGCTCCGTTAATGTGAGGGTAGGACAGGGAATTCATGAGTGAATGATGAGTGAATGCTCCTAGACAACTCCAGTGTACCAAATAGGGGCGATGCAGTCCAAAGCCTGGATGAACCTACCTTTCTTTTGGGAAGATGGTTTCTCACTGTTTTAGTGAGTTTATGCATGTCTAAATGTCTCAGTGATTGGGGATCATGTCTATTCTTACCAAAACGTGGTGAATAGGCAAGCCAGGAGAGGTGAGGGAATAAAGGAAGGTAAGGCTGGAGACTACATTTAGGGTACATAACAATGGGGGAAGAGCCAGGAAGTCCATGCAAGGAGTTAGTCTCCCAAAGGGTCGAAGAAAGAGTAAGCTGTTCATAACTCATGGGGTGCTCCCACAGGGTAACTCACTGAATAACCTAATTTTGTGCAGTCAAACAACCCCTTTTCAGAAATTACATGGGCCACCTGACAGCTATAGTACATAAGTGTTCTTCACACTGTGTACATCTGGATCTGTGCTGGTGAGAATTTCAGTTCAAGATGGACAATTGGTGGCAGTCACAGCTCATGTGAAATTAACATACATACAGGTGGGATGGCAATGTCCCCTGCTTGATGTACAGTTGTGCCCCTTACCCTGACTGCCCAACTGAAAGTATTATTGTTGGACTTGGCCCTTTTTGCAGGGTCATCCCTAAACTTTTTGCCTTTCTCCCCGCCTTATTACTGACATGGTGTTGGTGGTTTTAGGCCTCTGGGCACTTTAGCACTGCGGTCCAGTGTAAAGTGCGTGCGCTCTCTGTGTTATGTATGCTGACATTGGCCTGCCCTCCCATAGTAATGCATTGGGGATTCCCTGATAAGTGTGTCAGTGGTAATTCCTGGGATGAGAGGAGCAGCGTGGTCGAGTTTAGTATGTATGAAGTTGTAATAATAAAGGCTGCACAATGGTGTGCGCAGATTTATTATGACTATTTGAGAAATGCCACTTTTAGAAGTTGGCATTTCTGTGTGCTATGTGTCTGCCTGCCTGATGTGAATTGCATGTCTGGCTTTTGAGTGACAGGGGCTGGGAGGTGTGTGTGGCTCCAGGAGGGGCAGGGTGAGTCAGCACTAGGCTGAATGGGACACCTGCATGGGGAGTAGTGGGAGGAGTAATCCCCTGACTCTGAATAGGACTGTGCCCAGCCTGGACAATGCTGGCTCCGCCCCCTGTGGTGTGTCTGATCACCTAGCCCCCACCTGACAAAGGGGAAGAGGAGCTTGGAAAACAAAGTGCTCCAAATCCCCCCTGAACCAGTTGCATCTGGTTCCCCCAAACCCTACACTGCGGACAAAGGAGGGAAGTGGTATAAATGTAGGGGCTGTGACCCCATGTTTTTGGTGCTATGCTGGTATGCTGTTCCTGACCTTGCTGGGGCGTGCTGCTGCTGGGGCCCAGGAGGAACCGCCATGAGGGCTTGCCTCCCTGGGCCCAGCATTGCCCCCTTGGCCTCTAAAGGACTTTTTTGGGACCCCTTGCGCCCTGTGAGCGCAGTTCTTTTCATTTCCCAGGGACTTAAGGGCTCCTAGCGCCTGGGGAGCGCTATATTTTAAATTCCCAAGAAAAGGAGCACGAGGGCTCCGCAGCGCTGAGCTGCCCGTGGAAGAGGGAATCCCCGGCGTAGGGATTCCCCCGCATTTGGCCTAACCGAGCGGGAGCCTACCCCGCTTGATGCTTATTTAAAATTGCGGGTGCCCACCCCGCATCATGGTGCCTATTTGCGGGTGCCCACCCCGCTCACGCTTTATGTTATTTGCGGGTGCCCACCCCGCACCTTGGTGAAATACCCGCCGCGGCCCAAGCCGCCGAAGAAATCCTCTCCGGGCCGCTATCAGCGCGACCCGGAAGCAAGGGGGCCTTGCCTGGTTGTGGGCGGGGCCTACACCCCCTACGCATGTCCGGAGATCCGTCCGGAGCCTCGCAGGCTCCACGTTGAAGTCCCAGGTCCCAGGAGGGGGCCCGGGTGAATTGAGGAGAGGCCCGGTGCCCCAGAAGAAGCTGGAAACCGGCGGGACTCGAGGCGGGGCTCTCATGAGCGGAGAGAGCCCCGCGTGTGACTGCACCCGCCCCAGAGTCCCAAGAGAGCCCGGAGGAGTCCTGCAAGAGAGCCTGCAGACCCGGTGAGTGGGGGCTCATTTGGCACAGTATACAGTGCCCATTCCTGAGCGGCCCCGCCTGATAGAGAGCCGCTCCAACGATGGGGGCAATTCCTTCTTAGAGTCCCTGATGGGAGGGGTGCGTCGGGGCACATTGTCGGTGCCCGCCCTCCGTGGCCACTCTGAGGGCCCAGTGAGCGCCTGTGTGGCTTTCCCAGCTGCCCCACCTGCTAGAGGGCAGCTGCAATGATGGGGGCATTTTTGATAGAGTTCCAGTGGGGGCTGGAAAGGCACAATGGTGCCAGGCCCTTATTTTCTGCAACATGTTGGGCATATTTGTTTTATAGAATCCCAGTCGGGCTCTCAGGGCACAGTCGGTGCCAGTGCCTAATTTCTTCATCACAGCTGCACGGCAATTAGCGGCAGCTGCTCCGTTTAGGCTGACATTTCTTTGGGGGCATTTTTAGTGAGATAGGAGTGAGATGCACTCCTCTGCCCCAGCGCACTTGCGCGCTTTTGGATTCTGCTGCATTGGCAGCCGCCTGACATTATGGACATAGGGCATTTGAGTCCTCTGAGAAGGCCAGTTGGCCAGGGGGACTGCGAGGTTGATAGGGCGCCAGGCCCTAATGTGATTTATGTGGTGCGCAGGAAATGTGATTCATGTACTGTTTTTCATGCACCATGATTTATGCCTCTAATGTGGTTTATGTTTATGAGGTTATTTGCATACTGTGGTTTATGCTTGTGAGGTTGTTCTCTACTATGATTTATGCCTAATGTGATTTGTGATTAGGAGGTTATGGTCTAATATGTTTAGGCTTATGAGGTTGGCGCATAATGTATTTTGTGCCTGATGTGATACTGTGCATAATATGATTTATGTTGCAGGATAATGCTGAGTACAGTGTTTGCCAGTAATTACTGGTTGTGTTCTACGTTTATGATTTGGTTCTACATTTACTATCTTTACTTTGTGATGGTTCTGACAGTGGCCCAATTGGCCCTGTTGTGTGTATATAATCCCCTGTAAATATTGCCTAGTGCCAGTTGGCACAGTGTATATTGTGTGATTACTATTCTAATGTGTTTATGATAATACAAAGGCTATTTTTATACATAACCTTGTGTGGAGTTCCATTTGTAGTGTGCCTAGGGTGTTGCTGCTGTGTGTGTGTGTTGCGCAAACGCTTTACACATTGCCTCTGGGATAAGCCTGACTGTTCGTGCCAAGCTACCAAGGGGGTGAGCAGGGGTTATCTTCAGCGTGTAACTCCCTTGCCCTGACTAGAGTGGTGGTTTCTGCCTGGCTTTGGCGCAAGCCTTAGCCAACCAGAAATCCAATTTCTAACATTGGTTGTCAGCGGTGGGGATAGGACTTGCGTTTGCGCAGTACCACAGCGACAACTGGTTGCACTACAAGCTCTGCATTTAGATAGTCACATGTTTGGGGATTATTGTTTATGATTTTGCTTTAAGTACCATTTCTTTGAAATGTGTTTTCTTGTTGCACTATGAGTTGGGGGTCCTGCCAAGGACAGACACCAGAGAATCTGAAGGAGGATACTACCGATATGCTGCATGTTGTGGGGGTTGGCCTGCAGTGGTGACTTAATTGGCAAGGAGAAACTAGCTCGGGAGGGTAGATTATCCCCTAAGTGCAGTTTGAGTTTTCTGGATTCCCCAGTAAGGGTGGGATCCAGTGGTGGCAGCAATATGGAGTCCAGTGTAGGAAGTCCCATTCCCAGAGCCCGGAAGATGGTACCTAGTTCCCAGTTAGAGGGGTACAGGTTGAGATTCAGGGGCAGTAAGATACTGTCTCGCCAGTCTTGGGGGGAGTGTGGATGAGTGTTGTGATGCACTGGACGATTGGGTGTGAGTTCTCTGATCCCAGAGAACTTGCACGGGAGGCAGACCTCTGGCTGCGTGTTAGAGGATCTGAAGAGGCATTTGGGAGTGATCTTAAAAGGAGTGGCTCCGGTATCTTCCAAACCTGCGTGGTGGAAGAGGTTCAGAGTAGCCCAGCTAGGTCCCAGTGTAGTGGGAGGGGTGTAGGGGCTCACGTCCTGCCTCTGCGGAGAAGGAGTGAGTGTGGGGCTGCGTGTCCCAAGGTGCCCGAAACCCAGTCTCAGGGCCTGGAGGGTTCCTTAATGGAACACCAGGTTGGGGACCTAGGCTGTACTGGTAGGTCATTTTGAGGGGGGATCTCCCAGTGTCTAGAGAACCTGGAGCATCTGTAAACGGAGCTCCAGTGGTTCTGGTGTCTGGCAGTGCCACTCCTAAGTGGAGGGTGCAGAAGTCCAGATGGAGGGGTGAGAGGGGGAAAGAGTCCCCAGTGGAAGAACCAGTGGGTCAGGGGCCAGCCAGAAGGGCTGAGTCACCAATGATTGACCATGGTGACGCCACTTCTGTCCTGGGGGATCTTCATGCACTGTCAAGTGGACAGGAGGTCGGGAGATCTGCGCCAGGCAGACTGTCACACGACACATGAGTTATGTGTCACCCTCAGGGGGGCATGCGTGCTCCCAAGGACGTCCTGGTGCGCCAGGCGGGTGCTCAGCTGCAGGGTTTTGTCCCTGGGTTGGGAGACCAGGTTCAGGTGTTGCCTGACCTGGAGGGAGGGACAACTGTAATCAGTGTCCTGACCGGGTTGTCTTCTAGGGGTACCACTCCTGATGGGAGGGTGCAGTATTCTGGAAGGGGATGCAGAGGGAGGGAGTCCTCGCCTCTGACCCCGGTGCAGCCGGAGAGTTTAGATCCCAGGTTGGTAGACCAGTTGATGGAGAGAGGTCCTGAGCTGGTGGGAGAGTTGTGTTCTGGGGGTGCTTCTCCTGGGAGAGTGCGGAACCCCAGAAGGAGAGGTAGGGTGAGGAGACGCTTCACCCGTGACCTCTGATCAGCCTAAGGGTGCGGACCCTAGGTTGAAGGATCAGTGGCAGTTTTGAACTACACTGAGAGGAAGAGTGGAGAATGGCTATTATGTGCCAGGGGTTACTGCCCCCCACTCTGTGGATTGGCAAGGACCAGTGACATCTGGGTGGCCTAGGGCCTGGTCCTGGCCGAGGACAACTAGGAAGTACCAGTGGGGTAGCCTAGTTGGGTCTGAGAGTTTTTTACAGAGGGAACCACATGGGTTCAGAGTGGCGTAGAACCGGAGGGTGTCCCTGCAGTTGCGGGCCCGCGTCCATGTTCTATCGCCCAAAGCAGGGAAGCCCATCAAGGTAGTGATTGGTCTACCCTGCGTTTTGGCTAGAAGGGGGTTGTGTTGGACTTGGCCCTTTTTGCAGGGTCATCCCTAAACTTTTTGCCTTTCTCCCCGCCTTGTTGCTGACATGGTGTTGGTGGTTTTAGGCCTCTGGGCACTTTAGCACTGCGGTCCAGTGTAAAGTGCGTGCGCTCTCTGTGTTATGTATGGTGAGATTGGCCTGCCCTCCCATAGGAATGCATTGGGGATTCCCTGATAAGTGTGTCAGTGGTAATTCCTGGGATGAGAGGAGCAGCGTGGTCGAGTTTAGTATGTATGAAATTGTAATAATAAAGGCTGCGCAATGGTGTGCGCAGATTTATTATGACTATTTGAGAAATGCCACTTTTAGAAGTTGGCATTTCTGTGTGCTATGTGTCTGCCTGCCTGATGTGAATTGCATGTCTGGCTTTTGAGTGACAGGGGCTGGGAGGTGTGTGCGGCTCCAGGAGGGGCAGGGTGAGTCAGCACTAGGCTGAATGGGACATCTGCATGAGGAGTAGTGGGAGGAGTAATCCCCTGACTCTGAATAGGACTGTGCCCAGCCTGGACAATGCTGGCTCCGCCCCCTGTGGTGTGTCTGATCACCTAGCCCCCACCTGACAAAGGGGAAGAGGAGCTTGGAAAACAAAGTGCTCCAAATCCCCCCTGAACCAGTTGCATCTGGTTCCCCCAAACCCTACACTGCGGACAAAGGAGGGAAGTGGTATAAATGTAGGTGCTGTGACCCCATGTTTTTGGTGCTATGCTGGTGTGCTGTTCCTGACCTTGCTGGGGCGTGCTGCTGCTGGGGCCCAGGAGGAACCGCCATGAGGGCTTGCCTCCCTGGGCCCAGCATTGCCCCCTTGGCCTCTAAAGGACTTTTTTGGGACCCCTTGCGCCCTGTGAGCGCTGTTCTTTTCATTTCCCAGGGTCTTAAGGGCTCCTAGCTCCTGGGGAGCGCTATATTTTAAATTCCCCGAGAAAAGGAGCACGAGGGCTCCGCAGCGCTGAGCTGCCCGTGGAGGAGGGAATCCCCGGTGTAGGGATTCCCCCACATTTGGCCAAACCGAGCGGGAGCCTACCCCGCTTGATACTTATTTAAAATTGCGGGTGCCCAACCCGCATCATGGTGCCTATTTGCGGGTGCCCACCCCGCTCACGCTTTATGTTATTTGCGGGTGCCCACCCTGCATCTTGGTGAAATCACCGCCGCGGCCCGAGCCGCCGAAGAAATCCTCTCCGGGCCACTATCAACGCGACCCGGAAGCCAGGCGGCCTTGCCTGGTTGTGGGCGGGGCCTACGTCCCCTACGCATGTCCAGAGATCCGTCCGGAGCCTCGCAGGCTCCACGTTGAAGTCCCGGGTCCCAGGAGGGGGCCCGGGTGAAGTGAGGAGAGGCCCGGTGCCCCAGAAGAAGCTGGAAACCGGCGGGACTCGAGGCGGGGCTCTCATGAGCGGAGAGAGCCCCGCGTGTGACTGCACCCCTCCCAGAGTCCCAAGAGAGCCCGGAGGAGTCCTGCAAGAGAGCCTGCAGACCCGGTGAGTGGGGGCTCATTTGGCACAGTATACAGTGCCCATTCCTGAGCGGCCCCGCCTGATAGAGGGCCGTTCCAACGATGGGGGCAATTCCTTCTTAGAGTCCCTGATGGGAGGGGCGCGTCGGGGCACATTGTCGGTGCCCGCCCTCCATGGCCACTCTGAGGGCCCAGTGAGCGCCCGTGTGGCTTTCCCAGCTGCCCCACCTGCTAGAGGGCAGCTGCAACAATGGGGGCATTTTTGATAGAGTTCCAGTGGGGGCTGGAAAGGCACAATGGTGCCAGGCCCTTATTTTCTGCAACATGTTGGGCATATTTGTTTTATAGAGTCCCAGTCGGGCTCTCAGGGCACAGTCGGTGCTAGTGCCTAATTTCTTCATCACAGCTGCACGGCAATTAGCGGCAGCTGCTACGTTTAGGCTGACATTTCTTTGGGGGCATTTTTAGTGAGATAGGAGTTAGATGCACTCCTCTGCCCCAGCGCACTTCCGCGCTTTTCGATTCTGCTGCATTGGCAGCCGCCTGACATTATGGACATAGGGCATTTGAGCCCTCTGAGAAGGCCAGTTGGCCAGGGGGACTGTGAGGTTGATAGGGCGCCAGGCCCTAATGTGATTTATGTGGTGCGCAGGAAATGTGATTCATGTACTGTTTTTCATGCACCGTGATTTATGCCTCTAATGTGGTTTATGTTTATGAGGTTATTTGCATACTGTGGTTTATGCTTGTGAGGTTGTTCTCTACTATGATTTATGCCTAATGTGATTTTTGATTAGGAGGTTATGGTCTAATATGTTTAGGCTTATGAGGTTGGCGCATAATGTATTTTGCGCCTGATGTGATACTGTGCATAATATGATTTATGTTGCAGGATAATGCTGAGTACAGTGTTTGCCAGTAATTACTGGTTGTGTTCTACGTTTATGATTTGGTTCTACATTTACTATCTTTACTTTGTGATGGTTCTGACAGTGGCCCAATGGGCCCTGTCGTGTGTATATAATCCCCTGTAAATATTGCCTAGTGCCAGTTGGCACAGTGTATATTGTGTGATTACTATTCTAATGTGTTTATGATAATACAAAGGCTATTTTTATACCTAACCTTGTGTGGAGTTCCATTTGTAGTGTGCCTAGGGTGTTGCTGCTGTGTGTGTGTGTTGCGCAAACGCTTTACACATTGCCTCTGGGATAAGCCTGACTGCTTGTGCCAAGCTACAAAGGGGGTGAGCAGGGGTTATCTTCAGCGTGTAACTCCCTTGCCCTGACTAGAGTGATAGTTTCTGCCTGGCTTTGGCGCAAGCCTTAGCCAACCAGAAAACCCATTTCTAACAATTATGTACCCTGTTTTTTTGCCCGGCCTCACATAAATCTAGCATGTACATTGAGGCCTATGACTGTCCTTTGAAGTGAGTGAGTAGTGGCGTAACATTAGACCCCTTGGAGTGTCAGGGCTCTGGCCTGAGAGCTCCTGACATGTCCTCCATGTACTTTGCAGGGGGCCCCCTGAAGTTTCGTTACGCCACTCTGAGTGAGGTCCAGGGCCAACACTGGACCAGGAGGGTCGTACCTTGCATGATGTCCTTTGTGAAGTGGACTACAGTCTCTGCATGCAGAGTTAGCATGTATAGCGATGGTGGCAGCATACCGTGCTTTTATGAATCAGTATTCATCATCAGACCTTTTCAACTGTCCCATGGGAGAGAAAGTCTATAGGCTTCCTCATGTAAAGTTCCTCTTCTACAGATTAAACTGAATCCTAGCGCAAACATGGCTGTGCATGTATGCTAGTGTGTAGTTGTATGATCTGTGCAACACATATATGGAAGGTGTGTGAGTGAACCAGAGTAGAGGAGGCCAGTCGGTTCCATTTTGGAAGCCCCTGGCATGTTCTTGTGCACAATATGGAGGTGATCTTGCTTTCCCAGACAGTGGTAGTGTATTGTTGACATTTCAGAGACTGGATGGAGGGGACCTAGACATTAAAGTGGGAGAAGAGGAGCTCTACCCATAAAAATTTGATAAGGCAATTTTGCTGCAGATGACTGCAGAGAATTCTTCCTGAGCAGTGCCATTTGGCAGATGGTGCGGATGAAAGGTGGGACTGTAGTCTCTGTTTGTTAGAGTGTAATTGGTCCTTCAGTTAAAGCCAGCCATTTTTTTCTTCCTTCCTGATCAATGACTGTTAGCAGCCAGGATCAGAGTGCTCACTCCTCTTTGCGTCTCTGCTGTGGGTGCTAAAGCCTGAAATTAATCCTGCTGTGAGGAGCATCACTGTACACAAAGGTTGAGAGGGACACATGAATGGAGAAACAACTCAACCCATTTTGAGCATGCAAACATTGAATACATATCCCCTGTCTGGTCTTCTGCCATAATAGTGGGAGGATTTGACCCAGTTATTGTTCCAGGTCCAAGTTGTCTTCATTCAAGTACAGCCTGCTTCCCAGAGTAGCCACAGGACTGCTGTGCAGTCAGGGCTGGTGTCTGCCTGACAGCCAGCTTCCCAAAGGTGAGTGAACATCACCTCAAGTCTGATCTGACACAAGAGCTATCTTCCTGTCATGAAGTGCCCAGAAGTACCCTGCTTGAAAGAAGAGAGAAAGAATACAGGAGGAGTTGACTGCCAGTGTGAACAAGAAGTGGTTGACCCTGTAGCTGAGGGTGCATCCACCAGTCTCAAGAGAGTGTTACCAGCGTGCTTTCAGATCAGAGTCTGTCACACTTGCTGAAGCAGAAGATCTGCACAACTTGTCCGCAGTGTGCCCAAGTGGTCTGCATCACTGAACCTGATTGCTTATAAGTTTGTGACACATGTCTGAAGTGTGCCTGAATAGACTCTGAAGCACATAACCCTCTGCACTTGCTCTTAGTGTGCCCAAGCGGACTAGTCATTGCGACCCTGAATGCGTCTTCCTGTGATGCTGGCTCAAAGCAGGCTGATTGGACAGTTACACTACTGCTAGACCTGTAGATCGGTCGCTCAACTGCTCCCAGCCAGACTCAAGAACTGAAATGTACTTCATTGCTGCCTCAACACCAGGACCCGCCAATCGAGCTGGTGGCTCACCAGGCACCAAATGTGGGAGAAGGACCCTGTGGTTACCTTTGATGTCCAACGTTCGACCGACTCACTGTGTACTTGGAAGTGGGCTGATGCTCTGAAGACAGCCTGGGAACCTCATAACGACCACCTCCTGGCTTTTTCACATAATCCCCAAAGCTCTTGAGGGCCGTTGCACATTCCTCCAGCATGTCTTTCCCAAGCGGAGGAAGCACATAGACTAAGGCATGATGAGGTCAACCCCAGGCTTGCCAAGAGGACTCACTTTGGTGAGATTACTAATGCCAAGAGACTCAGTGCACACTTTGCCTGTGAGGGCATTAAATATGTGCCTAAGACCTACACCTGATTTGAGATATCCTGCAGTAGAGAGAGAGGTGGAGGGTTAGCATTGGAGGCACCCTTGCCTAAGGTACAGCTGCCCTGAGCCAGAGACTCAGAGTACTTGCAGATATATTGTGTTTTAAAGTTTATCAAAGTACTTTCTTTTTTGGAAAAGACTAGTAATGGGCTGGACAATCAGGTATTACTCTGCATGGTGTTTGAGTGCTGACCTTATTTTACCCCACAATAACCTCTCGCAGAAGCCTGAACCTGCTTGCCTTCACTATCACTGAAAGACAAGTGCTGGAAAGGCAGTATAGGGCCTATTTTACAGAGCCATAGCAGGACAGACCACTGGGCATTATAGACAAACAACCCCGGCCCCCATTGCTGAGACTCAGTGGTCACTGCATGGCCCAGGACTCCCCAAATGTGATCTGACACACACCAACAGCCAGGGACTGACTCCTGCAGTGGTCACCAACATTTATAGATGTTTACCTTTCCACGAAGACTGTGAATAGATCATTGTCTTAATGCAGACTTCATTGAGTTTCACACACTTTGAAATGTGAGCCTTTTATCATCTCCCTCCTCTCCACTTTCACTTCCTACTTTCCTGCATTACTATAACTCAATCCCTTTCCCAATGTATATTTTTACTACTCTTCTCCAATCATTTTATCTTTGTTCCATCCTCTCCCTTGTGTTTTCCATTTTCTTCCTTCCTCTCTCTCCCACCTGGCTCTCCTTTCCTCCTCTCTCTTTCCTTTCTTCCTTTCCTCCTATTGTCCATCCTTCTCCTAGATCTTTTTTCTCATTCTCCTACTTCTCCTTTTGCCTGTCACTCTTATATCACAGTCCATTCTCCGCCCCCTTCACTCTCACCCTCTCTTCTCCCTTTGACAGAGGAATGGTTTAAACATGGGCCTTTTGAGATGCTGTTCCCCTCCCCATTTTGTGAAATTTGAGCACTAGGGGTGGGTTCCCCGGGACCTTTCGAGGATCGGGTAGGGGGAGGTGCATGGTCCACCCTACCCTTCCTTAATGAGTGGGCTCCCCAAGGCCTCTGATGGCCGGGGAGGGGGGTTGAGCATCCCCTCTCCCCATGCTTAGTATGTTCAGCCCCAGAGGTGGGCTCCCCAGGGCCTCTGATGGCTCGGGAGGGGTGGGTGCATGTCCCCCTCCTAAAAAACAATGTGCTTATGAGTAGGGGGCAGCACGTCCCCCTCCACATAAACAATGTGTTTGGCCCCGGAGGCAGGCTCCCAGGGCCTCTGGAAGCTCAGGGAGGGGGCCATCCAGCTCCCTCCCCATTATGAAATCAACCCTGGGGCTAGGCTCCCTGGGGCTTATAGTTTATAAATGCAGCTCGACTGCCATTTTTCCCTCAATCCCAAAAGAGTCTAGCAGGTTCAGTGCATTTTTTGCTGTTTTTTTTTTGTCCTCGAGGGCGTTTCTTAGGGTGCCTCCCATGAGGCCAAGGGGGTTAGGGTATCCCTACCCTACCTCCACATATCTTATTTTTTATAAGTTTAGGACACAGGATTAAGTCCCGAGCCTGTAATGTTTGCGAGCAACATTTTTCTCATGTTGCTAGCAGCCAATTAGAGCACTCGCAGGAATCTGACTCCCACGGGAGCAAGATGGCCAAAGGGAAAAAAAGCTCCTGGGCTAATCAGAATGCTCTATTTTTAAATTGACGCTCCCGTGATAGTCTCTTGAAATTCTCGTGGACCCAACTGCCAATATATACAATACTTTTTACACAAAATAATCTCAAAAACTATTGAACGAATTTACACAAAATCCCAAAAGCACAATCTGCGGACCTACATAGAGCTTCCTGCCGAATTTGGTGTAATTCTGTTCAGCAGTATTTGCTGTAGACTTGTCTAACAAAGTCTATGGAAAATGTATGGTCCCCCCTTTTTTCTCTGCCCCCGCTTGATGTATCACCCTGAAACTTTCCAGGAAGGAGCTGAGGTGGATGAACTTTTTGTTGGAAAGTTTTGTGAAGATATTCCAAATAGGGCCAAAGTTATTAGCAAAATAAAAGCACTCTTTCTATGAAAAAGCAGAACTAACTATGACTACGTAGTGGTGACCGCCACAAGGTGATTACCTACTGGCTGTAGCCAGTAGGTAGTTATAGTTAGGACCAGAGTTTCCATAGGAAAAGCGTTTGTGCTTTTGCCAAAAACTTTGGCGCCGCTTGACCAATCTCCACAAAATGTTTCTAAAGCTTCCCCATTTTGGTTCAGCTGCTGTGTTGAAATTTTTGGGGTGACCTGTCAAGCGGGGGCTGAGAAAAAAGGGAGTCCCAAAACACATTTTCCCCATGTTTTTCCTGCAGACTCGCGGGTGGATCTGTGAATCTGTGGTAAAAAGAAAAAGCGGGGGCTCCCGCACTTGCTTTAGAATAACCCCAGTTCCCGGGAGCATGCGATAAATATAGGAGGGAGGCACACAAGCCCCCTCCTCAGGCTATTTAAAGCCCTGGGGACCACTACCTCCCTGGGGCATTTTTATTTGTGTTTGAGGGTGTCGCGGATTCCCCCTGCCCTGGGGACCGCCACTATCTAGGGGCTAATTAAAATGATGTGTGGCCCGCCACCTACCGGGGCACATACTCTATTAAAAAAAAAGGCAGGGAGGCCCTACAGCCTCCCCTACAGCCCCAGGAACCGCCACCTTGCCGGGGCACAAATGCAATAATTAAGGGGGTCCATTACAGAACTCCGGGGACCACCACCTCCCTGGGGAAATTTTTAACAAAGGAGGGGGGCTGTGTGGCCCCCTATAGGAGCCCTACATGGCCCTGAGCACCACCAACCCCGAGGGCCGGCTCCAGCAATGTCCCAGGGTGACCACCCGCAGGACATTGCAGTTTGCTATGGCTTGGTGTGAGCACTGCTCCCGCCATGCCATGGCAAACAGTGCTCTGCCTTGAGCAAGTGAGGGCATTTTGCTCTTGCTAGCTCAAAGTGGTGCACTTTGCGTTTTACACACAAGGAGCAGCATATCAGCAGCTTCCTGTGTGTAAAAGCAATGCCAGCTCCCGCAGGAGGCGGGGAGCTGGTGGGAACTGCAAGGGCCTTCTGGCTCCCCCCGCTGCCTCCAACGAAGTGGCCTAGCCCCAAGGATGAGGTCCCTGGCGCTGAAAATGGCCTGGGACGGGAGCTGCTGGGCCCCCATCCTTTTCAAGAAAATATATTAAAAAAAAAAAAAAGAAAAGGCCTGGCCCTGGGGGATGGGTCCCTGGGGCCGAAATCAGCCTGGGGAGGGGGCCACACCTTACTGACGGGTTCTGCAGCCGTGTTCTCGCACCAGCCCCATAAGTGTGGATGAGACCAGCTTTTGCTGCAGGGATCCTTTGTACATCTTTGTGTTTTTATAAGTAGATATATATGTATGTATATGTGCATGATATTTTAGATGTCATGAGTGATGTCATGCGTGATGTCACTGACCATGTCATGACTGTTGTAATATGTGAGGTCATAAGTATGGCTCCCTGTTTTCCATTTTTACTGATTTTTACTGATAAATACAGACAACAAACATTTATTTTCATGTCTGTATTTATTTTTAAATGTGGATAACAACAGAAATTGGTTTGCTTTTTGAGTAAGTCTAAATACTGTCTGCCATGACTGCCAAGCCAATAGCTGTTTGGATTGATAGGTAAGGGGGCTAAAAAGAAAGGGATTTTAGTAAAGAGGCTTGAACAGCAGTAGATAAATATACACAAGGTTAATACTGAAATTTGCATATTTTCTCATGTATTGATTTATCTTCAGCGGGTGTCACAGCATTGACACCTGGCAGGCATTCAAGCATGAGTGCATATTTATCATTTAAATAAATGTGGAAATATACTAATTTCAGCTTCATTTTTTCACAAAACCCAAAATAAATATGGATAAATACAGATGAAATGTGAAAAAATAAATACCATTAAACCGGGGTCCTAGTCATAAGCAGTGCATTGAGGGGGCATAAGTTATAGTTAGCTCAGCTAACTATAACTGCTGAATTTCTCTGATTTTTTTACAAGTGAAATGTCAGCCAACTATAACGTCCCTGTAACCTTGGTTTTTTCAATGAATTTGTAAGGTTTTTTTATTCTGTTTCCTAACTATAACATCCCTATAACCTTTTTTTTCAGTAAATTTCTTAGGTTTTTTAAAATTCTATTTCCTAACTTTAACGTCCCTGTAACCTTTCGTTTTTCAGTGAATTTCTAAGGTTTTTTAATGTTAATTTCTAACTATAACATCCCTGTAATTTTTGTTTTTTTCAGTGAATTTCTAAGGTTTTTAATCTATTTCCTAACCAGTGGAGAAGAGGGGGCCTCCCACTAGCTCTCAGAAATCCAGCTGGGTGGGACTTACTGGAGTCCATTCTCCGCCCCCTTCACTCTCACCCTCTCTTCTCCCTTTGACAGAGGAATGGTTTAAACATGGGCCTTTTGAGATGCTGTTCCCTCCCCATTTTGTGAAATTTGAGCACTAGGGGTGGGTTCCCGGGACCTTTCGAGGATCGGGTAGGGGAGGTGCATGGTCCACCCTACCCTTCCTTAATGAGTGGGCTCCCCAAGGCCTCTGATGGCCGGGAGGGGGTTGAGCATCCCCTCTCCCCATGCTTAATATGTTCAGCCCCAGAGGTGGGCTCCCCAGGGCCTCTGATGGCTCGGGAGGGGTGGGTGCATGTCCCCCTCCTAAAAAACAATGTGCTTATGAGTAGGGGGCAGCACGTCCCCCTCCACATAAACAATGTGTTTGGCCCCGGAGGCAGGCTCCCCAGGGCCTCTGGAAGCTCAGGGAGGGGGGCCATCCAGCTCCCCTCCCCATTATGAAATCAACCCTGGGGCTAGGCTCCCTGGGGCTTATAGTTTATAAATGCAGCTCGACTGCCATTTTTTCCCTCAATCCCAAAAGAGTCTAGCAGGTTCAGTGCATTTTTTGCTGTTTTTTTTTTTTGTCCTCGAGGGCGTTTCTTAGGGTGCCCCCCATGAGGCCAAGGGGGTTAGGGTATCCCTACCCTACCTCCACATATCTTATTTTTTTATAAGTTTAGGACACAGGATTAAGTCCCCGAGCCTGTAATGTTTGCGAGCAACATTTTTCTCATGTTGCTAGCAGCCAATTAGAGCACTCGCAGGAATCTGACTCCCACGGGAGCAAGATGGCCAAAGGGAAAAAAAGCTCCCTGGGCTAATCAGAATGCTCTATTTTTAAATTGACGCTCCCGTGATAGTCTCTTGAAATTCTCGTGGACCCAACTGCCAATATATACAATACTTTTTTACACAAAATAATCTCAAAAACTATTGAACGAATTTACACAAAATCCCAAAAGCACAATCTGCGGACCTACATAGAGCTTCCTGCCGAATTTGGTGTAATTCTGTTCAGCAGTATTTGCTGTAGACTTGTCTAACAAAGTCTATGGAAAATGTATGGTCCCCCCTTTTTTCTCTGCCCCCGCTTGATGTATCACCCTGAAACTTTCCAGGAAGGAGCTGAGGTGGATGAACTTTTTGTTGGAAAGTTTTGTGAAGATATTCCAAATAGGGCCAAAGTTATTAGCAAAATAAAAGCACTCTTTCTATGAAAAAGCAGAACTAACTATGACTACGTAGTGGTGACCGCCACAGGTGATTACCTACTGGCTGTAGCCAGTAGGTAGTTATAGTTAGGACCAGAGTTTCCATAGGAAAAGCGTTTGTGCTTTTGCCAAAATCTTGGCGCCGCTTGACCAATCTCCACAAAATGTTTCTAAAGCTTCCCCATTTTGGTTCAGCTGCTGTGTTGAAATTTTTGGGGTGACCTGTCAAGCGGGGGCTGAGAAAAAAGGGAGTCCCAAAACACATTTTCCCCATGTTTTTCCTGCAGACTCGCGGGTGGATCTGTGAATCTGTGGTAAAAAGAAAAAAGCGGGGGCTCCCGCACTTGCTTTAGAATAACCCCAGTTCCCGGGAGCATGCGATAAATATAGGAGGGAGGCACACAAGCCCCCTCCTCAGGCTATTTAAAGCCCTGGGGACCACTACCTCCCTGGGGCATTTTTATTTGTGTTTGAGGGTGTCGCGGATTCCCCCTGCCCTGGGGACCGCCACTATCTAGGGGCTAATTAAAATGATGTGTGGCCCGCCACCTACCGGGGCACATACTCTATTAAAAAAGGCAGGAGGCCCTACAGCCTCCCCTACAGCCCCAGGAACCGCCACCTTGCCGGGGCACAAATGCAATAATTAAGGGGGTCCATTACAGAACTCCGGGGACCACCACCTCCCTGGGGAAATTTTTAACAAAGGAGGGGGCTGTGTGGCCCCCTATAGGAGCCCTACATGGCCCTGAGCACCACCAACCCCGAGGGCCGGCTCCAGCAATGTCCCAGGGTGACCACCCGCAGGACATTGCAGTTTGCTATGGCTTGGTGTGAGCACTGCTCCCGCCATGCCATGGCAAACAGTGCTCTGCCTTGAGCAAGTGAGGGCATTTTGCTCTTGCTAGCTCAAAGTGGTGCACTTTGCGTTTTACACACAAGGAGCAGCATATCAGCAGCTTCCTGTGTGTAAAAGCAATGCCAGCTCCCGCAGGAGGCGGGGAGCTGGTGGGAACTGCAAGGGCCTTCTGGCTCCCCCCGCTGCCTCCAACGAAGTGGCCTAGCCCCAAGGATGAGGTCCCTGGCGCTGAAAATGGCCTGGGACGGGAGCTGCTGGGCCCCCATCCTTTTCAAGAAAATATATAAAAAAAAAAAAAAAAGAAAAGGCCTGGCCCTGGGGGATGGGTCCCTGGGGCCGAAATCAGCCTGGGGAGGGGGGCCACACCTTACTGACGGGTTCTGCAGCCGTGTTCTCGCACCAGCCCCATAAGTGTGGATGAGACCAGCTTTTTGCTGCAGGGATCCTTTGTACATCTTTGTGTTTTTATAAGTAGATATATATGTATGTATATGTGCATGATATTTTAGATGTCATGAGTGATGTCATGCGTGATGTCACTGACCATGTCATGACTGTTGTAATATGTGAGGTCATAAGTATGGCTCCCTGTTTTCCATTTTTACTGATTTTTACTGATAAATACAGACAACAAACATTTATTTTCATGTCTGTATTTATTTTTAAATGTGGATAACAACAGAAATTGGTTTGCTTTTTGAGTAAGTCTAAATACTGTCTGCCATGACTGCCAAGCCAATAGCTGTTTGGATTGATAGGTAAGGGGGCTAAAAAGAAAGGGATTTTAGTAAAGAGGCTTGAACAGCAGTAGATAAATATACACAAGGTTAATACTGAAATTTGCATATTTTCTCATGTATTGATTTATCTTCAGCGGGTGTCACAGCATTGACACCTGGCAGGCATTCAAGCATGAGTGCATATTTATCATTTAAATAAATGTGGAAATATACTAATTTCAGCTTCATTTTTTCACAAAACCCAAAATAAATATGGATAAATACAGATGAAATGTGAAAAAAATAAATACCATTAAACCGGGGGTCCTAGTCATAAGCAGTGCATTGAGGGGGCATAAGTTATAGTTAGCTCAGCTAACTATAACTGCTGAATTTCTCTGATTTTTTTACAAGTGAAATGTCAGCCAACTATAACGTCCCTGTAACCTTGGTTTTTTCAATGAATTTGTAAGGTTTTTTATTCTGTTTCCTAACTATAACATCCCTATAACCTTTTTTTCAGTAAATTTCTTAGGTTTTTTAAAATTCTATTTCCTAACTTTAACGTCCCTGTAACCTTTCGTTTTTTCAGTGAATTTCTAAGGTTTTTTTAATGTTAATTTCTAACTATAACATCCCTGTAATTTTTGTTTTTTTCAGTGAATTTCTAAGGTTTTTTAATCTATTTCCTAACCAGTGGAGAAGAGGGGGGCCTCCCACTAGCTCTCAGAAATCCAGCTGGGTGGGACTTACTGGAGTCCATTCTCCGCCCCCTTCACTCTCACCCTCTCTTCTCCCTTTGACAGAGGAATGGTTTAAACATGGGCCTTTTGAGATGCTGTTCCCCTCCCCATTTTGTGAAATTTGAGCACTAGGGGTGGGTTCCCCGGGACCTTTCGAGGATCGGGTAGGGGGAGGTGCATGGTCCACCCTACCCTTCCTTAATGAGTGGGCTCCCCAAGGCCTCTGATGGCCGGGGAGGGGGGTTGAGCATCCCCTCTCCCCATGCTTAATATGTTCAGCCCCAGAGGTGGGCTCCCCAGGGCCTCTGATGGCTCGGGAGGGGTGGGTGCATGTCCCCCTCCTAAAAAACAATGTGCTTATGAGTAGGGGGCAGCACGTCCCCCTCCACATAAACAATGTGTTTGGCCCCGGAGGCAGGCTCCCCAGGGCCTCTGGAAGCTCAGGGAGGGGGGCCATCCAGCTCCCTCCCCATTATGAAATCAACCCTGGGGCTAGGCTCCTGGGGCTTATAGTTTATAAATGCAGCTCGACTGCCATTTTTCCCTCAATCCCAAAAGAGTCTAGCAGGTTCAGTGCATTTTTTGCTGTTTTTTTTTTTTGTCCTCGAGGGCGTTTCTTAGGGTGCCCCCATGAGGCCAAGGGGTTAGGGTATCCCTACCCTACCTCCACATATCTTATTTTTTTATAAGTTTAGGACACAGGATTAAGTCCCCGAGCCTGTAATGTTTGCGAGCAACATTTTTCTCATGTTGCTAGCAGCCAATTAGAGCACTCGCAGGAATCTGACTCCCACGGGAGCAAGATGGCCAAAGGGAAAAAAGCTCCCTGGGCTAATCAGAATGCTCTATTTTTAAATTGACGCTCCCGTGATAGTCTCTTGAAATTCTCGTGGACCCAACTGCCAATATATACAATACTTTTTACACAAAATAATCTCAAAAACTATTGAACGAATTTACACAAAATCCCAAAAGCACAATCTGCGGACCTACATAGAGCTTCCTGCCGAATTTGGTGTAATTCTGTTCAGCAGTATTTGCTGTAGACTTGTCTAACAAAGTCTATGGAAAATGTATGGTCCCCCCTTTTTCTCTGCCCCCGCTTGATGTATCACCCTGAAACTTTCCAGGAAGGAGCTGAGGTGGATGAACTTTTTGTTGGAAAGTTTTGTGCAGATATTCCAAATAGGGCCAAAGTTATTAGCAAAATAAAAGCACTCTTTCTATGAAAAAGCAGAACTAACTATGACTACGTAGTGGTGACCGCCACTAGGTGATTACCTACTGGCTGTAGCCAGTAGGTAGTTATAGTTAGGACCAGAGTTTCCATAGGAAAAGCGTTTGTGCTTTTGCCAAAAACTTTGGCGCCGCTTGACCAATCTCCACAAAATGTTTCTAAAGCTTCCCCATTTTGGTTCAGCTGCTGTGTTGAAATTTTTGGGGTGACCTGTCAAGCGGGGGCTGAGAAAAAGGGAGTCCCAAAACACATTTTCCCCATGTTTTTCCTGCAGACTCGCGGGTGGATCTGTGAATCTGTGGTAAAAAGAAAAAGCGGGGGCTCCCGCACTTGCTTTAGAATAACCCCAGTTCCCGGGAGCATGCGATAAATATAGGAGGGAGGCACACAAGCCCCCCTCCTCAGGCTATTTAAAGCCCTGGGGACCACTACCTCCCTGGGGCATTTTTATTTGTGTTTGAGGGTGTCGCGGATTGCCCCTGCCCTGGGGACCGCCACTATCTAGGGGCTAATTAAAATGATGTGTGGCCCGCCACCTACCGGGGCACATACTCTATTAAAAAAAAGGCAGGGAGGCCCTACAGCCTCCCCTACAGCCCCAGGAACCGCCACCTTGCCGGGGCACAAATGCAATAATTAAGGGGGTCCATTACAGAACTCCGGGGACCACCACCTCCCTGGGGAAATTTTTAACAAAGGAGGGGGGCTGTGTGGCCCCCTATAGGAGCCCTACATGGCCCTGAGCACCACCAACCCCGAGGGCCGGCTCCAGCAATGTCCCAGGGTGCCCACCCGCAGGACATTGCAGTTTGCCATGGCTTGGTGTGAGCACTGCTCCCGCCATGCCATGGCAAACAGTGCTCTGCCTTGAGCAAGTGAGGGCATTTTGCTCTTGCTAGCTCAAAGTGGTGCACTTTGCGTTTTACACACAAGGAGCAGCATATCAGCAGCTTCCTGTGTGTAAAAGCAATGCCAGCTCCCGCAGGAGGCGGGGAGCTGGTGGGAACTGCAAGGGCCTTCTGGCTCCCCCCGCTGCCTCCAACGAAGTGGCCTAGCCCCAAGGATGAGGTCCCTGGTGCTGAAAATGGCCTGGGACGGTAGCTGCTGGGCCCCCATCCTTTTCAAGAAAATATATAAAAAAAAAAAAAAGAAAAGGCCTGGCCCTGGGGGATGGGTCCCTGGGGCCGAAATCAGCCTGGGGAGGGGGCCACACCTTACTGACGGGTTCTGCAGCCGTGTTCTCGCACCAGCCCCATAAGTGTGGATGAGACCAGCTTTTTGCTGCAGGGATCCTTTGTACATCTTTGTGTTTTTATAAGTAGATATATATGTATGTATATGTGCATGATATTTTAGATGTCATGAGTGATGTCATGCGTGATGTCACTGACCATGTCATGACTGTTGTAATATGTGAGGTCATAAGTATGGCTCCCTGTTTTCCATTTTTACTGATTTTTACTGATAAATACAGACAACAAACATTTATTTTCATGTCTGTATTTATTTTTAAATGTGGATAACAACAGAAATTGGTTTGCTTTTTGAGTAAGTCTAAATACTGTCTGCCATGACTGCCAAGCCAATAGCTGTTTGGATTGATAGGTAAGGGGGCTAAAAAAGAAAGGGATTTTAGTAAAGAGGCTTGAACAGCAGTAGATAAATATACACAAGGTTAATACTGAAATTTGCATATTTTCTCATGTATTGATTTATCTTCAGCGGGTGTCACAGCATTGACACCTGGCAGGCATTCAAGCATGAGTGCATATTTATCATTTAAATAAATGTGGAAATATACTAATTTCAGCTTCATTTTTTCACAAAACCCAAAATAAATATGGATAAATACAGATGAAATGTGAAAAAATAAATACCATTAAACCGGGGCCCTAGTCATAAGCAGTGCATTGAGGGGGCATAAGTTATAGTTAGCTCAGCTAACTATAACTGCTGAATTTCTCTGATTTTTTTACAAGTGAAATGTCAGCCAACTATAACGTCCCTGTAACCTTGGTTTTTTCAATGAATTTGTAAGGTTTTTTATTCTGTTTCCTAACTATAACATCCCTATAACCTTTTTTTTCAGTAAATTTCTTAGGTTTTTTAAAATTCTATTTCCTAACTTTAACGTCCCTGTAACCTTTCGTTTTTTCAGTGAATTTCTAAGGTTTTTTTAATGTTAATTTCTAACTATAACATCCCTGTAATTTTTGTTTTTTTTCAGTGAATTTCTAAGGTTTTTTAATCTATTTCCTAACTAGTGGAGAAGAGGGGGGCCTCCCACTAGCTCTCAGAAATCCAGCTGGGTGGGATTTACTGGAGTTAACAGGAGCGGTTCTTGGCCTCCAAGGACCCTCAGCATCCAAGTGAACTTCATCCTCCAACAAGTAGTGTGCCAGGAGGCATGTTTGCTGAGTGGTGGAGAAAGGGGGCGGGCCTCAGATGAGCTCTCAGCAATCACACTGTGTAGGACTTACTGGAGGTTACAGGAGGGGTTGTTGGCCTCCAACGACCCTCAGCATTCAAGGGGTCTTCATCCCCCAACCAGTAGTGCACCAGGAGGCACGTGGGGCCTCAGATGAGCTCTCAGCAATCCCGCTGTGTGGGACTTACTGGAGGTAACAGAAGGGGTTCTTGGGCCTCAAGCACCTTCAGCATCAAAGGGGAATTCATCCGGCAACCAGTATTGCACCAGGAGGAGCATTTGCAGAGTGGTGGAGAAAGGGAGTGGGGCCTCAGTTGAGCTCTCAGCAATCATGCTGTGTAGGACTTACTGGAGGTTACAGGAGGGGTTGCTGGCCACTAAGGACCCTCAGCATCCAAGGGGACTTTATCCCCCAACCAGTAGTGCACCAAGAGGCACGTTTGCAGAGTGGTGGAGAAAGGGGGTAGGGCCTCAGATGAGCTCTCAACAATTTTGTTGTGTGGGACTTACTGGGGGTAACAGGAGTGGTACTTAGCTCTTAAGGACCCTCAGCATCAAAGGGTACTTCATTCCCCAAGCAGTACTGCACCAGGAGGCAAGTTTGCAGAGTAGTAGATAAAGGGCATGGAGCCTTCCATGACCTCTATGCAATTCTGCTGTTTGGGACTCATTGGAGGTAGAAGGAGGGGATCTTGGCCCCAAAGGACCCTCAGCAGCCAAGGGGACTTCATCCCCCAAATAGTAGCGCACCAGGGGGTATGTTTGCAGAGTGGTGGAGAAAGGAGACAGAGCATTGGATGACCTCTCAGCAATCCCGCTGTGTGGGACTTACTGGAGGTAACATAAGGGGTTGTTGGCCCCCAAGGAGCATCAACAGCCTTGGGCACTTCATCCCCCAACAAGTTGTGTACCAGGAGACCCCTTTGCAGAGTGGTTGAGAAAGGGGGTGGAGCCTCTGATCACTTCTCCCGAGGCGTTCTTTAAGAAAATATATATTATGGGAGGAGGGACCCCATTCCCGGGGCCTGCCCATTTTCCAATGGGGGAGAATGCTGCTTGGCCCCCCTCCCCGGGCCGATTTCGGCTAGGCCTGGGCAGAGCTCACAAGGGTGTACTCTGCGGAATTCCACTGAGTTACTGAAAAACTCCGTAAAATTCCAGGGAGTTCCGCGAGTGGACAGAGTTGCTCGGCCACCCCTAAAAAGGCAGTAGGCCGCACATCCTTTTGTTTTTTAAACATTTTTGCATCTCTATCAATGCTGCTGTTTGTGAATTACAGAAGATCTGTAATATGTAGTGGGAGTGAGGGAGGGAGGATGAAAGGGCTGTGCACGGAACTTCAGGACAGTAAACATATCTGAAATGAGAATGGTAAGTGTCACTTTCCCCTGTCACAGAAGACATTACGGAGCGCAAACACGGCTGAAGCTCTCCATTCCGGGTTTATTTATTGGTCAGCTATTTTATTGGTCAGCTATTTTAATATATTTACACTGCAGAGGAATCATTAAGCTGAAGATTGCACAACACTAAAGACTCCCTCTCGGTAACAGAACATGAAAAACCAACAGTTTAAAACTGTGCAACACGGCAGCGTGGCAGGAAAGACGGATGTAATAACTTGGCATAGGGTGGATGTCACACAGTGGTATAGTGATGGGGGTATCACTGCATGACAGTATGTGGATGTAGCACATGTTAGGTTAATCTGGGTGGCACAGAGTAATGCAGGGATGTCGCAATGGGACACTACTGCCTATTATTAGGAAGTGGTGGTAGCACAGATTGGCATAGATTGGGTATCTTACCTTGCAGGTCTGCTGTGATGTGGCTGTTCTGGCACAGGTAGGGTTGCTCCAAGGGGTGTGATGACAGGCTGGATGACAGGGGGTTGCTCCCAGAGTTGCAGGGGAACAGAGGCTGCTGCTTTATGTAGGGAGGGCCACCGGACAGTCCACAGGAAAAGGCTGAGCTGGAGTAGATAGACTGGAGCTCCATCACTCCTACATGTGAGCAAAGGGGAGCCCAAGTCATGGGCAGAGTAGTCTCCCCTGGAGCCTCCCATGCATCCCTCCATGTAGGAGTATCCCCGTTTGAGGTGAGGTGGGAAAACGAGTGGCTTCCCATTCCCCATGCCATCTATGTTGCCGGACATGTGGTCGTTTATCATGCCCATGCCGTTGTCCAGCCCCGAGCCGTTGAGGGTGCAGGCCAATCCCCTTGCCGAGCCATGGAAGCTGTATGAGTCCAGGATGTGGTTGAAGCCCACAACATTCATCATGCTGTGTATGGGCTTGAATGCCTGGCACTTGCACCAGAAGCAGCGGAAAAGCCAGCAGAAGGAACCCTCCTCAAATTTGAACTTGAAGGCCAGGTCAATGGTCCAGTAGTAGCCCTTGCTGGGCCGCCCTGGACCTTGGACATCTTGATGAAGCACTCTTTCAGCAACAGGTTGTGGCACACTGAGTTCTTCTATTACTGGTAGGAGCGTCAGAACAAAGGGAAGCTGAACTGCCCTGCAGGAACTGGTAAATCTTGGTTAGCATCAGACTCTTGCTGGGCGAGCTCTGGATGGGCATGACAATCAGCATGATGTATGAGTAAGGCAGCTTCTCGGGCCACCAGATGCTGACGCTGGTCTTCTTGGCCATGGTAGCTTCGATGAGGCAGCCTCAGGGCGGTAGCCGACCTTTCTGGCTGCTTGTCTAGGGGGTGCTGAGATGGGGCTGCTCTGGGCCGATCGTTGCGCCGAGGGCTGCTGAATCTCGGCCATCATTGTCTGTGTCTGGGTCTGCCTGTGCATCTGATGTGGGTCTCAACCAGTCCAACCCTGAGGTTACAGTGCACGTGCACCGGTAAACTCCACTTTATAGGCAGTGGAAGAGTTTTACCGAACTTCACACTCAAATCGGAGCGCAAAGTGGCAGAACTCTGCCAGTGGAGCGGAGTTCAGCATCCACCCTCATTTCAGCCCTAGGGACCTCATCCCCTGAGGCCCGGACTTTTTTTAAGTTTAGTTGTAAAATGGTAGTGGGGCTGCATGGCCCACCTCCCTGGTCCAATATTGGCCCCCTCATTCCCCAGGGCCCAGCCTTTTAAAAAAAAGATATTTATAATAGGGCTGGGGAGCCATACGGCCACCCTCCCCAGGCTGATTTCAGTCACGGGGACCCCATCCCCAGGGGCACGGCCATTTAGAAATGGTGGAGGGGGCTGCACGGCACCCCTCCCTGGGCGGATGCCCTGGGGACCCAATCTCAGAATTTTTTTAATTCTATTTCCTAACTACAACGTCCCTGTAACCTTTGTTTTTGCAGTGAATTTCTATGGTTTTTTAAATTCTATTTCCTAATTATAACGTCATGTAACCAGGCCAGGTCAGGTCCTCCCTAGGATCCTAGGACCGGTTTCAGGGTCTGGGCATAAATCCATAATTTTTTTGCTCCCCATGCCATTCCAGTTTGAACCCACCCATATGCAAATCAGTCTTGACCCTGCTCCCTATGGGAACAGTCCAGCCCGTACTGCTAGGCAAGGTCCTCCCTGGACCGGAAACAAGCATTGTAGGACTGGTTTCAGGTTTCACCCCTCATCAGCCAGGCTAGCTTGACTCGAGTGGCATGGAGAGCACGGGACCCACATCTGGGCATACCCGTCCCACTCGGGGTGACAAATGCAAAAGGAACAATTGATGGACAGAATGCAGAACAATGTCATACATTCACCACTTACAGAGATCTGGGCCTAAATCCATTATTTCTTTCATCCCCATGCCATTCCAGTTTGAACCCAGCCATATGCAAATCAGTCTTGACCCTGCTCCCTATGGAAACAGTCCAGCCCGAACTGCCAGGCCAGGTCCTCCCTGGACTGGAAACAAGCATCCTAGGACCGGTTTCGGGGTTTCACCCCTCATCAGCAAGGCTAGCTTGACTCCAGTGGCATGGAGAGCACAGGACCCACGTCTGGGCATACCCGTCCCACTCGTGGTGACAAATGCAAAAAGAACAATTGATGGACAGAATGCAGAATAATGTCATACATTCACCCCAGTACAGAGATGTGGGTCTAAATCCATCGTTTTTTTGCTCCCCATGGCATTCCAGTTTGAACCCAGCCATATGCAAATCAGTCTTGACCCTGCTCCATAGAGGGAACAGTCCAGCCCGAATTGCCAAGCCAGGCTCTCCCTGGACTGGAAACAAGCATCCTAGGACCGGTTTCGGGGTTTCACCCCTCATCAGCCAGGCTAGCTTGACTCCAGTGGCATGGAGAGCACAGGACCCACATCTGGGCATACCCATCCCACTTGGGGTGACAAATGAAAAAAGAACAAATGATGAACAGAATGCAGAACAATGTCATACATTCACCCCAGTACAGAGATCTGGGCCTAAATCCATAGTTTTTTCCTCCCCATGCCATTCTAGTTTGAACCCATCCATATGCAAATCAGTCTTGACCCTGCTCCCTATGGGAACAGTCCAGCCCGAACTGCCAGGCCAGGTCCTCCCTGGACTGGAAACAAGCATCGTAGGACCCGTTTCAGTGTTTCACCCCTCATCAGCCAGCCTAGCTTGACTCCAGTGGCATGGAGAGCACGGACCCACATCTGGGCATACCCGTCCCACTCTGGGTGACAAATGCAAAAAGAACAATTGATGGACCGAATGCAGAACGATGTCATACATTCACCCCAATACAGAGATATGGGCCTAAATCTATCATTTTTTTGCTTCAAATGCCATTCCAGTTTGAACCCAGCCATATGCAAATCAGTCTTGACCCTGCTCCCTATTTGAACAGTCCAGCCCGAACTGTCAGGCCAGGTATTCTCTGGACTGGAAGCAACCATCCTAGGACTGGTTACTGCTTATGACCTCACATATTACATCACTCATGACATGGTCAGTGACATCACTGATGACATCACTGATGACATCTCAAAGGAAATCAGTGATGACAACATCCTTTTGTAAAGCCCTAAAGACCTGGCTATTTAATGAATAGTGCACTAGCCTGCTTCCGGACTGTTAGCACCAAGCCACCATCTGGTATTCGTGGACTGTATAAATCTCAATAACATAACATAACATCCAGTGACTGTGAGTGTTTTAAAAAAGTTTATGAGAGTTAAATATATATATATATATACCAAGGTGTTTTGGTGAATCAGTGGGTGTATGAGTGACTGTATGGATGACTCAGTGGGTGCGTGACTGACTGTATAAGTGAGTGAATAGGTGTCCCAGTGAATGTATTGGTGAGTGACTGGTTGTGTGAATGTGTGTATCTGTCTGTCAGTTGATGTCTAAGTGCGTGTATGAGTATGTTAGTGGGCACGTGAATGGCTATATGGGTGATTGATTGGTTGTCTGACTATCTCTATGGTTGTCTGGGTGTTTTTTTGTGTGTGAGGAGGTGTGTGACTGCCTGTATGGATGAGTGTGTGGGTGAGTCAGTGGCTATATGGGGTAGTAAGTGCAGATGTGAGAAGCTGTATGGGTGAGTGAGTGTCTGTATGGCTGTTTCGGCAACTGAGTGCTTGTGTAAGTATTGGTGAGTAACTGGGTATGTGGAAGGAAGTATAGGTGAGTGACTAGGTATATGAGTGACTGTATGTGTGAGTGAGTGAATGTGAGAGCAGCTATATGGATGAGTGCATGCGTCTGTCAGTGACTGTATAAGTGAGTGAATGTGTGTTATTATTTGTATGAGTAAGTAAGTGGGTGTGTGTGTAACTGCTCGGGTGAGTAAGTGGTTGTGTGACTGTATAGGTGAGTGTCTAGGTGTGTGAGTAGTTCTACGGGTGACTCACTCAGTGTGTGAGTATTTGTATGGGCGTATGACTGGATTTGTCAATGGCTGTATTAGTGAGTGAGTGGGTGTATGAGTGGCTATATGGGTGAGCGAGTGGATGTGTGTTTAGATCTATGAATCAGTGAATGGGTGCGTAAGTACTGGAACGGCTTTGTGAATGGGCTTGTGAATGGTTGTGCGGGAGTGGCAGTAGGTGTGTAAAAGAGTCTATAGGGGTGTGAGTGGGTACATCAGAGATGCTGTGGATGATGTCATCACTGATGTCATCAGCGATGTCATTTGAGATATCATCAGTGATGTCACTGACCATGGCATAAGTGATGTAATATATGAGGTCATAAGCAGTACATTGCGGGGGCGCGAGTTGTAGTAAATTCAGCTAACTATAACGGCTGAATTTCTCTTGTTTTATATGAGTAAAAAACTGCCCATAACTATAACGTCCCTGTAACCTTTGTTTTTTTTAGTGAATTTCTAAGGTTTTTTAAATTCTGTTTGCTAACTATAACGTCCTTGTAACCTTTGTTTTTTTATAGTGAATTTTTCAGGTTTTTTTAATTCTATTTGCTAACTATAACATCCTTGTAACCTTTGTTGTTTTCAGTCAATTTCTAAGGTTGTTTAAATGCTAGTTCCTAACTATAATGTTAATATAACAAAATTGAAACAGCAAGCCCAACCTGCACCCCAAGGAGCGCTGGCAACGCACCTCCCCACACAAAACCAAACCCCGACTAGAAGTCCAGATAGAAAGCAAGCTGGGCCAGTATGCCCAGGAAAAGTGTGCACCTCCACTACCACCGCTGCTTCAAAGTGGCAGTCTCCAAGACCAATGTAACTTTTTCGCAATGTGGAGAGCACCACCAAGATGCTGTTTGAAAAATTATTGTCCATCCAGTGTAAATGTCAACAATTGGTTTCTTTATTCTTCATTGTTGCCCATAAACCAACAGCCAACGCGTTTCGTCCATAAAAATGGACTTCATCAGGGCTGCAAAGACATATAAAATACATAATACGTACTGTGACAAACAAATAGCTCTACACATACTTAACAAAATACAAAACATATTAATAACGCAATAACAAACACAGCACAGACAGTACCATAACAAATAACATTAATTAAAACACACGCAGGGCAAACTAAGTTTGCAAAGTTAAAAATATCTACCAAGAGTGAAAGAAAAGGAATAGAACGTACATCACAAGCCAAGAGAAACAAATGTAATCACCGTGTTAAAAGAAAACGTATCAAACGCACAATTTGAAATCAAAAATAAAAATAAAGAATGAGAAAAAAGAGCATTGAAAAGACGCGTAACAAACATTATAACTACGATGAATTTGAAGAAAGAGAACAGAACTGAACCCATAGAGACCCCAGAAGATAATATGAAGGTCAAAATTAGCAATTAGTTGAGAGAAAGCACAGCCTTAAAGCCGCCTACCTTGAATGAAAAGGAAACTAGGTCATCTGTTTTGAAAATATATAAAGGGTCATAAATAGAATAAGACCCCACCCGAACAGGGTCAAGCACAGATTAAAATCGTTCCTTAAAGAGAAAAGAAAATTTTATTAAATCAATGAGGTAAAGAGAATGGAGACGAAAAATAAATTAAAAAACAAGTAAAGAGCCTAATCAAAGGTCATTTCACGACCATACGACTCTACATACCTGAAAATAGAACCGATGGAGAAAGCCTGATCGAATATTTCAGGCTAAAAATATCCAATCCATCATACAAAAGTAAATAGCATTCAAATACGAGCGTTGGACCCTCCTAGATCCAGGGTCAATGCACTATTTAACAGGCCAGTATGCCTATAAACAGAAAAGCAAAAAGAAAACAGGACAACATCCATTGATAGAATACTAAAAGCAATGTCAAATAACAGTCAAAAAACTTATATCAAATTGGGGTAATGACCCTTTATATATTTTCAAAACAGATGACCTAGTTTCCTTTTCATTCAAGGTAGGCGGCTTTAAGGCTTTAAGGCTGTGCTTTCTCTCAACTAATTGCTAATTTTGACCTTCATATTATCTTCTGGGGTCTCTCTGGGTTCAGTTCTGTTCTCTTTCTTCAAATTCATCGTAGTTATAATGTTTGTTACGCGTCTTTTCTTTGCTCTTTTTTCTCATTCTTTATTTTTATTTTTGATTTCAAATTGTGCGTTTGATACGTTTTCTTTTAACACAGTGATTACATTTGTTTCTCTTGGCTTGTGATGTACGTTCTATTCCTTTTCTTTCACTCTTGGTAGATATTTTTAACTTTGCAAACTTAGTTTGCCCTGCGTGTGTATTAATTAATGTTATTTGTTATGGTACTGTCTGTGCTGTGTTTGTTATTGCGGTATTAATATGTTTTGTATTTTGTTAAGTATGTGTAGAGCTATTTGTTTGTCACAGTACGTATTATGTATTTTATATGTCTTTGCAGCCCTGATGAAGTCCATTTTTATGGACGAAACGCGTTCGCTGTTGGTTTATGGGCAACAATGAAGAATAAAGAAACCAATTGTTGACATTTACACTGGATGGACAATAATTTTTCAAACAGCATCTTGGTGGTGCTCTCCACATTGCGAAAAAGTTCCTAACTATAACGTCCCTGTAACCTTTGTTTTTTTTAGTGAGCTTCTAAGTTTTTTTTTGTTTTTTTTTGTCATGTTTGCAGAGTGGTGGAGAAAGGGGGCTGGGCCTCCGACCAGCTCTCAGGAATTCCGCTGCGTAGGACTCACAGGAGGTACCAGGAGGGCTTCTTAGCCCCCAAGATCCCTCTGCTCATTTTTAATTTGCGCCAGACAATAAGTCCACTTTTTTTCTTCTTCACACAAAGGCGAGACACAGAGACTATTGACAACACAGGTTGGTAATTGACCTCAGCACCAGGTCCATGGATCAGATGACGAATTTATGTAGGGACAGAGGGTACAAGATTCGCAGTAGTAGGGAGAAAGAGATCTTTGCTAGTTTTATTAGGAACCAGTTTGAGACACGGGGTGAAAGGGATGAGACTGTAGTTGACTCTGATTAGGGAACAATGCTAGTTACCCAGGAAGAGAGCACAGTTGATTCAGGCCCTAGGATTTCCTTAACACAGATCTGTCCCAGACACATACCAGATGTGTGCCCTAATGCATTTGCCAGAGTTTCAACAATACACTCATCACCTTTAGTTTCTAGAATATGTCAGGCATGTACACCACCTCAATTTTCCAGGGTGCCACAGTCACCAATTCCAGGAGTAAACCCCTTGGATGGTATGAGTCTAGCAGAGACCCTGAGCTTGCAGTTGGTACTTCAGAAATCTAAAGTTGAAGAAGATGAGAAAGCCAGAGAGTTTGAGAGGGAGAAGCTAAGACTAGCTCTCCAGGAACAAGAGGAGAGGAGGAAGGAGAGACAGGAGGAATGGGCCTGGAAAGAAAAATTGTGAGTGAGAAAGGAGAAACAGAGAGAAACGGAGGACAAATAGAGAGAGTGGGATGAGAAACAGTAGGAAACGGACAAAAAGTTGGAAAGGCAAAAGATAGCCCATGAGAGAGAAAAACTTAGGATGGCAGCAATGACAATTCGATCTGGGATAAGTGACTTTTCAGGCTAATTTGTGGCCAAGGTTCCAAAAGATATTGTGAATGTGAATATAGAAGGTCAGGTTGTTTTGCAATGGTTTGTGAGCTTTCAAGTCGCTTGTAAGGTGCAGGCCTTAAATGAGGTATTTAAGGCAGTTGCGTTAATGGGACACATGCCATTGGAATGGACAGTCGTCATTGGGAGAATGCCTTTGGCAGACTAGATGGTCTATGAGAGAATGGAGGAAGCGCTCATTAGGCGGTTTGGGCTGAAACCAGTGTAATACCTGCAGAGATTCCATTACTGCAAGAGAGCGGATGGTGTTGGGTTTGAGACTTGGATTCACAGTGTATTGCATGATTGGAATGGTGGGTAAGAGTGATGGACAGGGGCGTAACACAGGCCCCCGCAGCCCCGGCGTTGCGGGGGGCCCCCACGCTCCAGGGGCCCCTCATTCACCAGCGGAACCAGCACGGGCAAGCCTCTTTATCATGATGGTGCGCACGCCCTTAATAAATTAAATGGTGCGCACGCCCGGGCCCCGGCCGGGCTTAAGAGGCTCTTCTTCATTAATTAAATGGTGTGCAAGTTCAACTGCGCACGCGCGGGCCCTGGCCGGGCCTCTCATTAATTAAATGGAGGGTGCACGGCGCGCAGTTTACTGTCTTAGCGTCTGCACAGTCTTCAGGGTGGGGCTGGCCTGGTCCATTGTCATGCGCATTGCAGAGCACAATTAAAAGTGCGCGTGACTTGAGGTGAGGCATCCCAGGACCCAGCCACGCCAGAGACTGAGAAGGACCGTCCGTCACCGGCCACGCCATAATTAAAATTATTACTAGCCCCAAGCCCCTGTTTGGCTAGCGCTAGCCTTGCCCTGCCTTCTGCTGCCCACCCCGCTCGCGCCTGCCTCTGAAGCTGCAGGCAGCAGGCCAGGCCTCAGCCCTCAGGTGAGTCTGTCCGAGGCAGGAGTGGTCCGTGGGTGGTGGCGATAATTTGATGAGATCATAATTTGCTGAGATCATAATTTGGAATCGGGGAGGGCTGTTGACGTCACACTCATATAGTGTAGTTATGTTATTTGAAATCGTGAGGTCGCAGGCTGATGCTTTTGAATAGGCTGATTGAAATCACTGCGCAGTGAGGCTACAAGGCGCTGGATGATGATGATAAGACTAGGGTGAGAATTCATTATGAGTATTACACCACTAGTAGGTGTGAATATTACCAAGGAGCGTGTATGAGATTTCTAAAAAACCATAAGCGAGTCCAGAATACGCCAGGCGGAGGCGGCTAGGCCTCGTCCCCTATTTCGCCATACCCCGGTACCCTCTCAAGGTTGAGAGGGCATTTTCTAACACTGACGCTCACGCTCCGAGGCTATGCAGCGACAAGGCCATAAGGCCGCAATATCGCTGTCAACATAATGCCTGAAAACTCGCCCAGGGAGTCGGGCAGAGGTTACCGGCAAAGATTGAGGATATAAAAGGAGAGATTCAAAATTGGAAAAGGTCCCTTCTAACGGCCTGCTGACAGCACAACTGGTCTCCGTCCGTTTTATGGCGCGTTTTATTTGGCAGCTGCACGGTGGAGTGGCAAAAGGGCTGAGGTAGCAGAGCCGGAGCCTAGCGTCAGAAGGCACGGGAGGCTCGTTGCCCAGTGAGGCTAGTTCTGGGCGAGAAGGGGTGGGAGTGGGCGATGCCAGGTTTTGGGACGTGGTGGAGAGCAGTTCCGAGAGGAGGGTGCTTAAAAAGAAAGCTGGGCTGTGGGATAGCGGTGGCTAGGTGTACTTGAAGAGGAGGGACGGGCATTATGGAAACATTAGGGGGCAGATTTACGTTGAACTAACGCAGCGGGGTACAGCAAGTAATTTTGCTGCGCTGCGTTAGTTTTGAAGCACAGGGATACAACATATTTACAAGAATATGTTGCATCCTTGTGCTTCCCCCTGCGCTGGCGCACAAACTGCAGCCATGCGCTGGCGCAGGCACCCTTGCACCATGGTGCAAGGATGTCTGCGTCGTGGGGAGATTGTTTTTGTGCAGGAAGGGGAACCTTCCTGCACAAAAACAATCACTACAACCATTTTCCTCTTTCAATGCGTGCTGCAGAATGCAGCACGCATTGAAAGAGGAAAAAACGAGGAGAAATGAAAACATTTCTCCTCGGTGCGCCTCGCTACGCGACCTCTAGGGTGGCGTAGCTTCCAGACGCATCTCCAGAGTTACGATTTTTCGTAATTCTGGAGATGTGTCTTGTTCCATGAGTGTTGCGTGGGAATACCCACAGCAACACCCATGGAACGTCCCTTCACCGCAAAGTGCTGCATGTGAAGGGGCCGTATTTACAAGGAGAGGAAAAGTCACGCAGGGTGGCTTTTCCTCTCCTTGTAAATATGGAGCAGCCCCCTGCGCCACCAGTACGTCACGAAAAGTGACGTACTGGTGGCGCAGGGGGCTCGTAAATCTGCCCCTCGGTCTGTGGGGTTTGTGTAAGGAGCAGTTAGCGTGTAAAAAATCGAGAGCCCGTAATAATAATATCCGGTGTAGAATAAGCGGACTGAAGAAGGGTGCAACAAAAATTAAAGGAAGCGCGGAGCAACGAGTCTCCATTTGCGATGACGCAGGTTACTTGTTGTGAAAAACGCCCCATATCATATGTGGCATAATGGTTGTCCAAACCAACATTCCCTTTAACCTGCAAAAGTGAAAGGGAGCAAGTACATCCAGCCAAGATGATCAAAAGTAACAAGAACATCTCCCAGCAAACCTGCCTGTACTCGTCGTAAGAGTATCGATAAATGCAATGTCAAACTTTGTGACTAATTTTTGTGCACATGCGATTTTTATGCATCACAATAGTGCACAGTTTTAACTGCCGTGCACAGATGGCATGCAAAACCATCAGTGTGAATTTACGGTCGCTAAACCTACCCAATTACAAAAAACAATCTCATGCAAGAGAAGGAACAGTAACTCATCGGTTGTCCCCTCTAAATAAAAGCACGCACTAAACAAAAAACCCAAAACCCCAAAACATTGGCCAAAGTTAATAGGTCTTACCATTGTCAATGCGTTTTGGAGATGCTGTGAAGCATGGCCAAAAGGGAAAAGGTGTGATGACGTTGCCACGTTATTTTGTAGAAGTACGTATAGGTGATGAGATGTGCACCAACACATAAACAGGTCATTACGAAATGAAGGAGTACCTTTTTTTTTATATGAATCGCTAAACAAAAAATAATTAAAAAGGAAGTAGCGCAAAGTGATTTTATTGTAAAGTGGAGGGGCTGGCAGGAATTTGCTGCTTGCCCCACCCCCACCAAAAAATAGAATCGGTTTAAAAAAGATAAAAAATAGGACCCCCGGGGTGCAGGAGAGGAATGGAGTGGGTCGGGTGGTGGGCGAGCGAAATAAGTAAACATAACGGGTGGGGATAAGGGGAAAGGCAGCACAAGAGTGAGGCCATCATAGTCGGGGCCCGGCCGGGAATAAAACTAAAACATAATATAGTAGGCCCAGTGAGTAACACAGGCCCCCGCGTTGAGGGGGGCGGGGGGGATGGGGAAGCCTCTCTTCATTAATTTATGGTGTGCACGCCAGGGCCCCGGCCCGGCCCTCTGAGGCTTTTCATTTATTAAATGGTGCGCACCCTGGGTGGAAATACTGTCATACGCCATACTCCACCTCTGCACGTGCCCAGCGGGCTCTGCTTCAAGTTCAGAGGCACCACTTAAGCCATCTGTATCTTCAGCTGGCTTCATACAATATCGTTAGAATTTTTAGCATCGCTATATCACCTGTATGCAAAAATATCACATAATGTTCTTTTATGCCCGGTCAATAAATATGCCACCTCACATTTTTCTGCAAACAGTTGTTGGCATTTTATTCTTGCCGATTTCATTGAATGAAGTTACAGTAAATTAAAACACTGAATTAACAATCTACACGCCCAGATTCATACAAGAACATAAGATTTGGGTTTATCGCAGCATTAACTCCTGCTTTTCCACGTTATTAAAAGGTGCACATGTTTTACTGCATTTCAGAAAATAACGTTTTGCTGTGTAGAAATAAAACACTTTTACAAGAACTTACCTCTTTTGTCCATAATTTTGATCATTAGAAGGGGCGTGCAAGTTCTTTTTTTCTAAAATGTTCCAATGGCAGTTCTGCTACACATATGCAAATGATGAGTGTAATGTGTCGCATTTGACTAGACACGATTCTCTCCGTGTTGTTCAGTGTTTACCCGGCTGCCGGTTACAGAACCGCCGCCGTCAGTAAATGAGATGGCATTGTGTAGACGAGTTAATTTAGCGTCTTCTGCTTCCAGCAAACTAAGAATGAGCTTTTGGGGATTGTCAGCAAACGGGGGGGGGGACAGGATACAGGGACTGAGAACTAAACCTGCACAGTGGGGCTTTTGAGAAATGTACTTAATGTTCTTTAAAATGACCAAAAATACTAAGAACACCGACTATTTGCATACTCTGTCTAATCAATAACAGATTGGGCCTCTGAGGCCCGGGCGTGCGCATTATTTAATAAATGAAGAGCCTCAGAGGCCCGGCCGGGGCCCTGACGTGCGCACCATTTAATGAATGAAGACCCTCCAAGGCTCTTTATTAATTCAATGGTGGGTGCGCGGCGCGCAGTTGTCTTGTCAACAACCATCAACCACGCTCTCCTACATTTTAAAGTTTGAAAACAGGAATATTGTCACAAAGTAGGACACTGTCTGCCTTAAACAGTAATGCAATAGACAGACCCCCCAGGATATTGCGGCATGGATTAGCAAATTTAGCGGCACAAATATGGAAATTTAGCGGCACAAATATGGAAATTTAGCGGCATTTTTGCGGCACTTTATTTTACTCATAATCATCCATTTTCAGCTTTAAAACAATGGAAACTGTTTTAGCAGAGTATTCCACTTTGAAATAGGCAACCTGGGATATGGAACAGAGGAAGCAGCCCTGTTGGTGAATCTGGTGCAGTCACTATTACACAGTAGGTAATGGCATGTATATAAGAGTTTTATATAGCGCTAGCTAGACCCAAAGGTATCAGAGAGCTTCACAACAGTAAATGTTCACATCAAAGATAACAAGTATAGACAGAGCAGCTGAGTTGTATCATATAAAATCAGTGGTTGAGCAGGAGGGAGGAAGAATATTAAGGAAGGTCAACTTGACGGCCTGAATGATAGACGACCTGCTAGTTGAGATGCCGGTTTAGGAGGACGTCCTTCAGTTGAGTAGGATGGTTAACTTCAGTTATATTTAACGTAATGCCTCCAATCTCTCCTCTTCAATCCTCCAGCAACTGCCAACTCTCTCTGCCTCATGCCAACATTCTAAATGAGCTTCAGTGTTCCCTCAACCTTCTGGAGGACAATAACGGGTGGATGGGGGGAAAACACAGGACAGGGAATGGGAGAGTCCATTATATCTTTTCTTTAACCTCTGGGCTGGACAAGTGTTCTGGCCATCACCATCCCACTCTGACCTACTTACTCCAAGTTGCCTTTACCCTCTGTCCATTTCAACATGAATTTGCAGACAGGAAGTGCTATTCAACGTCTGTGGTTACTTCCACATGGTCCTAGCTTCTGTTCCCTTTACCACAGTTGGGTCAGGCCCCTGCAGGTTTACACAAAACCGATAAAATAAGCACACTTGAGTTGGTCAATCATATCATAGGCTACAGAGTTTTGAAACTTAAATGATAGAGTGCTACATAAACAATTGACTCCCTGCGCTAGTGAGCGAGATTAATCAGAGAAAATAAAAACATTTGTCTTCAGAAGCACATTTACTGGTAGCATGTTCCAGTAGATTACATACACACAAAGCTTTAATTGCCTAATTACGTTTCCAGTTTGTATACATTCCATCACCCCTGCTCTCTACTGTATGCGAGTTTTCATTCATGTTTTTTTCCAGATCGTTTTTACATCGCTTCCTTCGTGTATGCTTAATAGTGTGAGACTCCATCCCAGGTTTTCCTCGGTACGGTCTCTGGACCCAGCCAGTGCAATGTTTAACGTAATTCTCTGTCGCTCTCTCAGCCTTTCGCTGTGTCTGCCACCAGGAATTCTCGCATCCTATTGCCGAAAGCTCATGCCGGTTCGGTACAGCCGCATGTGAAGCAAAAGTGCCCCCTGTCCTGCCCTGTGCACAATCTCCCCACACATCCACAATGCATCCCCACGGGCTAACAGTGACCGCTCGCAACCTCAGGCGGAGCCAGCTTGCCACAGCAGTCAGTGCCTGTGAACCAAGGCTCGCAGCGCATCACAGAGCGCGGATCAGCATATTTCACAAATCATTGCACCAATAGCACTTATGTAAAAATCGCGGCATTTTTACAAAGTGCCGATTTCGCGGGCACTTTTGTAAAAATCGCGGCATTTTTACAAAAGTTCCGATTTTGCGGCAAACCGCGAAATCGCGAAATCCTGGAGGGTCTGAATAGAGCGGATCATGGGCAGGGGAGGCTGCAAATCTGCAGATAACAAGCAAGTGAAAGGACCAGGTTTGCACTTGAGGGGCTAGGCTCGTGACACTTTACAAGGGATGTTTGAAGACATTTCATTTGTCTTTTTATTTGCATTGAGTGTCAATCAGGATACAGGAGTTATATGTACATAAAATCTGTGGTGACGAGGCTCGCCTGTCACACCAGCTCTGGTGCAACGAATCTGAGTTCCGGCCAAAACGGAAGTTAGTGGTAGCACGTCCTGCTCGGAGAGCCAGAGAGGAGAAGCCTTCAGCTGAGATCTAGCGCCTTGTTGCTGGTACGTGCCTAACCTCTACCGGCAGTCGCCTCAGAGTAGCACCGGCCCTTGGTCACACGCTGTGTAGTCCAGTCACTCTTATAACATGTAAAACATAATGCCAGCTGAGGGCAGTGCTGCTCCACCAAACATATATGGTAATACAATTGTGTTATATGGTCTTGGCACATTTCTACAGTGCTTTAAAACCATATGCACAGGGCTCAAAGCGCACTGTAAACCGGTTCATATTAGTTGTGTGTGTGGTTGCTAGAAGTGTGTTAGTGGTGGTATCCTCAACGGACGCAGAGATTGTGACTGTGGCACCCTCACACCCAGTAGTTAGGGCAGGTTCGTGGGCCCGGTTGCTAACAGTCCCTTTCATTGCTACATTTAGGCACTACATCTGTGGATGTTAGTGATCACACGAGGGGTGCTCGTATCTCACCCTCACAGACGTGTGAGGCTAAATCGATGTCTGTAGCACGTGTTTGCATCTATGTGTCCATTCAGTGCTAGACACACGGGGACACAGTTGCTGAACATTACAGAACCACTTGTCTGACGTGTCAGTGATCGACAACTGACCGCATGATGGGATCCAACATACATCAACAACAGTCACACATGGCAATCTGAAACCTTGGCAGCTATGCCCCCAGCAGCCCCCGTTTTCCAGCCTCCAGGGGCCCCATCAGCGCTGTAGCGCACACAGGCAGCACTACACTCTCTCGCTGGTGTTGGTTGCACCAGTGAGTTGCCTCATAACAGTCCTACCTCATAAATTAAATGGTGCTTGCGGTGTGCGGTGGGTGCAGGTGACCTGAGCTTCCAGGCACAGAAGCAAGGGGGTTGAAGGCAACTGCCTCGAGGCCAGAGACCATTTGTATTTACATACCTTTGTAAACTGGTGACAGAGTGTAAGAAAGTGGCTCTGTATATACTGCACCAAGGTAAGGTTCAGTGTGCACAGAGTCCACAGTCCCCAGAGGTTTGGCAGAGGCTAAAGTTAGATATAACCTTACTCTCTAAAGTGGTAGCTTGGTCGAGCAGTAAGGCAGTATCAGAGGACAGTGTAAAGCATTTGTTGTACACACTCAGTCAGCAAATGAAGCCACACACTCAAGAACTGAACTCTAGGCCAATGGTTTGTATATAAAAATATAGTTGTTTTATTTTAGAACCAACAATGGGTGTCAAAATATACTTTCTCAGAATGAGATGCTTTAGTTAACTACTGTTCAATTGGCAATAGACTTTTGAATGCAATAGTTACAGTTGTTGCAATATGCAACACAATTTTAAACACAATTATACATTGAGCTCAATGGAAATTTCTGGTTAAATGCAATAGATTACTTTTGGATTACTTTTCTAACCACGGGACTGGATCTTGGATTCAGTCCCGGGACACTTCCTGTAAACAGGTGAGAAAAAGCGTTTTGGTTATGGTAGTGATTTTTGAGGAATATTACTGTATTTCAAAAGTTGACACTTAGAAACTTTTCTGGGTAAAATTACCAATGTTATCCTAGGGAAGGAAATACAGTTTGCAAGCAAAGTATGTTTACGTTACTTTTGTAATCCAGTGCTGGACTCCTAGGTTCAGCACTGGGACATTTACTTAAAACAGGTAAGTAATTACGTTTTTGTAGTTTGTACGATTTTTAAAGAATATTTGTATGATTCAGAAATCGACACTTAGAAACTTTTTCAACAAAAAGCAGGCAATGATATCCTATGAGAGGAATTTCCAGTTACTGGTAAGTACGGTAAAAATTACTTTTCATGGTCGGTACTGGACTAAAAGATGCAGTACTGAGGTCTCTCCTGATAGTAGGTGAGTAATTCGGAATTCGTTACTGTTGTGATTTTTAAGCAATATTTTGGTATTTCAAAAGTGGACACTTAGAAGAAATTTCACAGAAAACCAGTCAATGGATCCCTATGTAAGAAAATTCAATTCGCCGGTAAGTTACTTTTAACGTTACTTTTGTAATCCAGTGCTGGACTCCTAGGTTCAGCCCTGGGACATTTACTTAAAACAGGTAAGTAATTACGTTTTGGTAGTCTGTACGATTTTTAAAGAATATTCTTGTTTTCAAAAGTCGACACTTAGAAACTTTTTGGAAGAAAAAGTGTCCATGTTATCCTATGAGGAAAAATGAGTTATCGGTCTCGAGGTAAGTAATCGGTCTTTTGAGTTAGGGTTCTGGGGTTAGACTCAGGGGTCTCCCAGGGTCAGTGATGCACTGTTGTTGCACCCTCAGCGGCACTAGGGCGGCCGGGTGCAGAGTGTTGAGGCCCAATGTTATCCTATGGAGGATAGGGGGACTCCGGTTGGTGGCGGCTGGCAAGCAGGCCACGGGGTTGTGGGAGCAAAGCTCCTAGGGTTAAGCTCAGGGCACGTTGGGGACCAAGTTAGCACCAAAGAGGCACCCTCAGCGGCACTAGGGCGGCCGGGTGCAGAGTGCTGTTTTGAGGTCGGGTGCCCTGTTGATTTCAATGGAAATTTTCGGTTTTGGTTTTCAGCTGCAGGCTCGGTCCAGGAAGACTTCCAGGAGGAACCAACAGCTGGGCAGGTAAGTTGGAGGGCTCGGGGACGTAGGTGCACCTCGGGTTCCTTTCTCCAGGGCGCAGGGCGTCTGGATGCAGGGGTGTCTTTTGAGGTCGGATTTCACCTTACCGGGCCACTCGCGGTTGGGGGGTTCTCCGTGCAGAGGCTGCAGGCGACGTCGGGGAGTCCTGGAGGGGTCAACCCACGGTGGACTCGGACTCTGGAGAGCTGGGGGACCTCGCTGGGACCGGTGGGCCACTTGAACTCGGGCTGTAGGCGACGGGTGCAGTGGTGGTTCCAGGCGTCGGGTTTCTTTCTCCTCAGCAGGCTCGGAGTCTTTGTTTGGTGTTTCTTTTGAACAGAGCTGCTGTTCACAGGAGATCCGGTCTTTGTTGAAGGCAGTCAGTCCTCCCTGGGGTTCTGGAGGTCGCTGGCTGCAGGACAAGACTATTTTTGGCGCAGGATCTCTGGAAACTGCAGACGGGCCGGTAGGGCTGGGGCCAAGTCAGTTGTTCTCTGCAGTCTCCTCTGCTGGGCGTCTTCTTTCGTCCTTTTTCTTCTTAGGTTGCGGGAATCTAAGGAAGGAAGGTTCAGGGTGCCCCTAAATACTAGATTTAGGGGCGTTACAGGTAGGTAAAGGGCAGGGACCAATGGGTCCCTGCCCTGGGGTGGGTACACCCCTATCCTGCCACTCTCCTGTGGGAGGGGGCAGGAGCCTAGTCCTGATTGGGCAGGGCTCCCCATCTTCAAGATGGCGAGAGCCCGGAGATGTGCTTCACCTCGCCTCCCCCACCTGAGGGGTGGGGTTGGCAGAGGGTGGCACACCCCTTTCCTCCCTTGGTGTTTCCCTCCAGTCTTCCCACCAGGATGGGGGAGGAACCGGTGGGGACCAGTTGCTGAGTACAGCAAGTGGTCTGGGGAAGCTCACAAAGGCGGAATGCCTTTGAAGCTTCCCCCTGCCCATCCTGGGGGAGGGGGCCTAGCACCTCACCCAGGACGTGCATTGTTGCAGGCCCGGGAGAGCGGATGGCTCTCTACCCAGGGGTCCAGCAACATGTCTGCTGTGTGGCAGCCTAGGCAGCCCCTCAGACAAGACGTGGATTGTAGGTTAGGTTCAGGGGGTAACTCTAAGTTGCCCTCTGACGTGCATTTTACAGTAAATCCCACACTGGCATCAGTGTGGGTTTACTGTGCTGAGGAGTTTGATACCAAACTTCTCAGTCTTCAGTGCAGCCATCATGGTGCTGTGGAGTACGTGCTGACGACCTCCCAGCACCATATACTCGGAATGGCAGCCCTGCACTTACAGTGCCCAGGAATGGGCCTGGGTACTGTAGGGGCACAGGGCTCATGCACCTGTGCCCTCACCACTGGCATAGGGCACCCAGCTAGAGGGGTGACTGAGGTATGCCAGGGCAGTGTGTTTGTGGGCATGGCACACAGGGATGTGTGCCATGTCGACTCTCTGTTTTGTTCTGCACCAAGACACTCAGCCTGCAAGGGCAGTGTGTGTGTGTCAGGGTACAGGGCCTCTAAGGGTGGCACAATAAGTGCTGCAGCCCTTAGGGGTCTTCTCTGGTCACAGTGCCCTGGGTACCTAGGGTACCATTTACCAGGGGCTTACCTGTGGCCAGAGATGCCAATTGGGTTTAGGCTGAGTACAGTTTTTAGGGAAGGAACACAGGCCCTGGGTACCTGATTGGCAGGGATCCAGGGCACACCAAGGAAAAGTGCATCAGTTATCAGGCAAAAAGTGGGGGTTACTGCAACAGAAACCCACTTTCCTACACAAGCCCCCCAGCCCAAAGGCCAGGAGACTCAGCCAACGCTGGGAGAGCCTGTCTAGTCTTTCAGGCGAGGAAGAGTTGGGGAAGTGGTTTGAAAGTTGCAGGGCCTACTCCGCCTTATATCCTTCTGTCCAGGTCAGTCCCTTTGGGGAGCTGGCCTACCTCATCAGTTTCAGGACCTAATTCCCAAAGCTCCTCTCCTTGCTCTTTAGTGTCTTCACCCCATCTTTTAAGTTTGGGTTCAGAGGTGCCCACCTCTGCAAAGTCTAACTTAGCCAGGGCAAAGCCCAGCTTACCCACAGAGGTCACCCACAGTTTGAGCAACCCCACCATGACCAATAGGGTCAGGGGGCCTAGCTTGTTATTTGGCAGGGGTTAGGCCACCATGCCAAGGATAGGGCTGCCATGAAGGCTAACACCCAGCAGAGGCTGCTGACAGCTGTCAGTGCCCAGAACCACACCTTTAGCTCCTGTCTGGCAAGTGAAGGGGCTATCTTACAGGTCTCTTTGGGTCCTGGCTGTCTGCCTGTTGCTTTAGGGTGGGGGGTCACTAAACTTTGTAGTGAGCACCCTTCCTCCACCCTTTGTTCTGCCAGCTGAGGAGCCACCAACTCAGGCTGGACAGTTGCCTGACTAGTCAGGTCTTCTTGTTGGCTAGGGGGGCTTTACCAGGGCCACTTCTGGAGTTTTCCCTCACTGGGATAGAATCTCCCTGGCCCTCTGGGACTGTGGCTAACAGTTGCCCACCTTTCCTACCCTGTTCCTTTTTACTCTTTTGGGGCTCAGCTGCACTGACTGCAGGTTGAGCCCCCCAGGTTTCTTGGGTGAGGCCTGGCATTGGGCCAGTGCCTCTCTTTGGCTCAGGTCCACCTCTAAGTGGTCATTCCCCAGGAGACAATCAAGGGGGAGGTCTTTACTGACTACCACCTTTCTCCATCTAAGGGACCCAGCTATGACTAGGGGCACTACAGCCACAGGCCTAACAGTGACTCCCCCTGGGACAGCCCTTACTCTCCTTGATTCCCCTGGGACATACTGGTGTGGGAGTACCAACCTGTCATGCACCACAGTGTGACTGGCACAGGTATCTCTCAGGGCAGTGGCTGGGATTCCATTCACCAGTAGGCGGTGGAAGTGTCTACTCCCCTCTGGGATCTCCAGCTTACCTCTTGGGCCCATTTTCCAGTTGAAAGCTAGGAGGACTTCCTCATCTGAGGACCCTTCCTCCAGAGCTACACTGGCAACTCCTGGGGCTACACTAGTCACCCCTGGGGCTGTACTAGGGATCTTGTTTTTAGGACAGCTAGGGTCCTTGGTGTGGTGTCCTGACTTCTGACAGTTGTGACACCATATTCTGTTGGGATCCCAATTCTTACCTTGGTACCCTGGTTTAGTTTGTGAGGTGTCTTTGGGCCCACCCTCCTGGACAGGTTTTTGGGGGCTGCCTGGGACTCCTTACTTTTATCCTTAAGGGGTTCACTATCTTTCTTCTGGGGAGGCTTTGTGACCCCTTTCTTTTGGTCACCCCCAGTGGATGTCCTAGTTACCCTTGTTCTGACCCAGTGGTCTGCCTTCTTTCCCAATTCTTGGGGAGAAATTAGACCTAGGTCTACCAAATGCTGATGCAACTTTTCGTTTGTGCAATTACTTAGTATGTGTTCCTTCATAAACAAATTGTAAAGTCCAGGAAAATCCTGCACATTATGTCCAGCTAACCAACCATCCAGTGTCTTTACTGAGTAGTCTACGAAGTCAATCCAGGACTGGGTCTGGGTTTTGTGAGCCCCCCTGAATCTAATTCTATACTCCTCAGTAGTGAGCCCAAATCCCTCAATCAGAGTATTCTTCATGAGGTCATAGGACCCTGCATCTGGCCCAGAGAGGGTCAGAAGCCTGTCTCTGCAGTTACCAGAGAACAGTTCCCACAGGAGTGCCCCCAGAGAGGTTTCTTTACTTTTCTTATTTCACAAGCCCTCTCAAAGGCTGTGAACCATTTGGTGATGTCATCACCTTCCTCAAATTTAGGGACAATCCCTTTGGGGATTTTAGGATCAGAAGTTTCCTCCCTATCCTTAGTTTTAGTATTGCTGCCACCATTGATGGGTGCTAAACCCATCTCCTGTCTTTCCTTCTCTAGAGCCAGGAGTCTGGTCTCTAGGTCCAGTCTTTTGGCCAACCTTGCTAAAAGGTGGTCCTCCTCACTAAGGCTATCCTCAGTGTCCTCTCTGGGACCTGAACCACCTAGGTGGCCCCTAGGTCCCCAGAGGTTTACTCTTGGAAATAAGGGTGCAGTGACCCTGTCTTCCCTAGGAAGTGGTGGAGGTGGGTTACCATCCCCATCCTCCTCACTCCTTTCCTCCTCTGCGTGGTCATCACCATGCTCAGAGGGGTGGGCCTTAGCATACTCAGCCAGGAGCTCCTGGAGCCCTTGTTTGGTTGGATGCTGGCCCATTGGTATATTTTTAAGTTTACCTAAGGACCTTATCTCTTTGAAAGACAAATGAAGATAAGGGGTGAGGTCGAGCTCCTCAACCATGTCCTGTATGTCATTATTATTTTCACTAATAGCTGGGTTGTTTTCTTGAGACATTCTAACAAAAAGTTCTAACCCCTCTACCCTTGACTATAGTGACTTTTTATTTTCTACAATTTTAAAGGGACTTAAGCAAGGCTCTAACAAGACTTTTAGTAATTTGGTAAAAAATGCCAATTTGAAAAAATCAGAATTCTAAAGGCAATTTAAGAGTTCTGTCGTGTGATCAGATGGTAACCAAGTAGTCCAACAATGCAAGTTTGTATCCCACCGCTGATCCACCAATGTAAGAAAGTGGCTCTGTATATACTGCACCAAGGTAAGGTTCAGTGTGCACAGAGTCCACAGTCCCCAGAGGTTTGGCAGAGGCTAAAGTTAGATATAACCTTACTCTCTAAAGTGGTAGCTTGGTCGAGCAGTAAGGCAGTATCAGAGGACAGTGTAAAGCATTTGTTGTACACACTCAGTCAGCAAATGAAGCCACACACTCAAGAACTGAACTCTAGGCCAATGGTTTGTATATAAAAATATAGTTGTTTTATTTTAGAACCAACAATGGGTGTCAAAATATACTTTCTCAGAATGAGATGCTTTAGTTAACTACTGTTCAATTGGCAATAGACTTTTGAATGCAATAGTTACAGTTGTTGCAATATGCAACACAATTTTAAACACAATTATACATTGAGCTCAATGGAAATTTCTGGTTAAATGCAATAGATTACTTTTTGGATTACTTTTCTAACCACGGGACTGGATCTTGGATTCAGTCCCGGGACACTTCCTGTAAACAGGTGAGAAAAAGCGTTTTGGTTATGGTAGTGATTTTTGAGGAATATTACTGTATTTCAAAAGTTGACACTTAGAAACTTTTCTGGGTAAAATTACCAATGTTATCCTAGGGAAGGAAATACAGTTTGCAAGCAAAGTATGTTTACGTTACTTTTGTAATCCAGTGCTGGACTCCTAGGTTCAGCACTGGGACATTTACTTAAAACAGGTAAGTAATTACGTTTTTGTAGTTTGTACGATTTTTAAAGAATATTTGTATGATTCAGAAATCGACACTTAGAAACTTTTTCAACAAAAAGCAGGCAATGATATCCTATGAGAGGAATTTCCAGTTACTGGTAAGTACGGTAAAAATTACTTTTCATGGTCGGTACTGGACTAAAAGATGCAGTACTGAGGTCTCTCCTGATAGTAGGTGAGTAATTCGGAATTCGTTACTGTTGTGATTTTTAAGCAATATTTTGGTATTTCAAAAGTGGACACTTAGAAGAAATTTCACAGAAAACCAGTCAATGGATCCCTATGTAAGAAAATTCAATTCGCCGGTAAGTTACTTTTAACGTTACTTTTGTAATCCAGTGCTGGACTCCTAGGTTCAGCCCTGGGACATTTACTTAAAACAGGTAAGTAATTACGTTTTGGTAGTCTGTACGATTTTTAAAGAATATTCTTGTTTTCAAAAGTCGACACTTAGAAACTTTTTGGAAGAAAAAGTGTCCATGTTATCCTATGAGGAAAAATGAGTTATCGGTCTCGAGGTAAGTAATCGGTCTTTTGAGTTAGGGTTCTGGGGTTAGACTCAGGGGTCTCCCAGGGTCAGTGATGCACTGTTGTTGCACCCTCAGCGGCACTAGGGCGGCCGGGTGCAGAGTGTTGAGGCCCAATGTTATCCTATGGAGGATAGGGGGACTCCGGTTGGTGGCGGCTGGCAAGCAGGCCACGGGGTTGTGGGAGCAAAGCTCCTAGGGTTAAGCTCAGGGCACGTTGGGGACCAAGTTAGCACCAAAGAGGCACCCTCAGCGGCACTAGGGCGGCCGGGTGCAGAGTGCTGTTTTGAGGTCGGGTGCCCTGTTGATTTCAATGGAAATTTTCGGTTTTGGTTTTCAGCTGCAGGCTCGGTCCAGGAAGACTTCCAGGAGGAACCAACAGCTGGGCAGGTAAGTTGGAGGGCTCGGGGACGTAGGTGCACCTCGGGTTCCTTTCTCCAGGGCGCAGGGCGTCTGGATGCAGGGGTGTCTTTTGAGGTCGGATTTCACCTTACCGGGCCACTCGCGGTTGGGGGGTTCTCCGTGCAGAGGCTGCAGGCGACGTCGGGGAGTCCTGGAGGGGTCAACCCACGGTGGACTCGGACTCTGGAGAGCTGGGGGACCTCGCTGGGACCGGTGGGCCACTTGAACTCGGGCTGTAGGCGACGGGTGCAGTGGTGGTTCCAGGCGTCGGGTTTCTTTCTCCTCAGCAGGCTCGGAGTCTTTGTTTGGTGTTTCTTTTGAACAGAGCTGCTGTTCACAGGAGATCCGGTCTTTGTTGAAGGCAGTCAGTCCTCCCTGGGGTTCTGGAGGTCGCTGGCTGCAGGACAAGACTATTTTTGGCGCAGGATCTCTGGAAACTGCAGACGGGCCGGTAGGGCTGGGGCCAAGTCAGTTGTTCTCTGCAGTCTCCTCTGCTGGGCGTCTTCTTTCGTCCTTTTTCTTCTTAGGTTGCGGGAATCTAAGGAAGGAAGGTTCAGGGTGCCCCTAAATACTAGATTTAGGGGCGTTACAGGTAGGTAAAGGGCAGGGACCAATGGGTCCCTGCCCTGGGATGGGTACACCCCTATCCTGCCACTCTCCTGTGGGAGGGGGCAGGAGCCTAGTCCTGATTGGGCAGGGCTCCCCATCTTCAAGATGGCGAGAGCCCGGAGATGTGCTTCACCTCGCCTCCCCCACCTGAGGGGTGGGGTTGGCAGAGGGTGGCACACCCCCTTTCCTCCCTTGGTGTTTCCCTCCAGTCTTCCCACCAGGATGGGGGAGGAACCGGTGGGGACCAGTTGCTGAGTACAGCAAGTGGTCTGGGGAAGCTCACAAAGGCGGAATGCCTTTGAAGCTTCCCCCTGCCCATCCTGGGGGAGGGGCCTAGCACCTCACCCAGGACGTGCATTGTTGCAGGCCCGGGAGAGCGGATGGCTCTCTACCCAGGGGTCCAGCAACATGTCTGCTGTGTGGCAGCCTAGGCAGCCCCTCAGACAAGACGTGGATTGTAGGTTAGGTTCAGGGGGTAACTCTAAGTTGCCCTCTGACGTGCATTTTACAGTAAATCCCACACTGGCATCAGTGTGGGTTTACTGTGCTGAGGAGTTTGATACCAAACTTCTCAGTCTTCAGTGCAGCCATCATGGTGCTGTGGAGTACGTGCTGACGACCTCCCAGCACCATATACTCGGAATGGCAGCCCTGCACTTACAGTGCCCAGGAATGGGCCTGGGTACTGTAGGGGCACAGGGCTCATGCACCTGTGCCCTCACCACTGGCATAGGGCACCCAGCTAGAGGGGTGACTGAGGTATGCCAGGGCAGTGTGTTTGTGGGCATGGCACACAGGGATGTGTGCCATGTCGACTCTCTGTTTTGTTCTGCACCAAGACACTCAGCCTGCAAGGGCAGTGTGTGTGTGTCAGGGTACAGGGCCTCTAAGGGTGGCACAATAAGTGCTGCAGCCCTTAGGGGTCTTCTCTGGTCACAGTGCCCTGGGTACCTAGGGTACCATTTACCAGGGGCTTACCTGTGGCCAGAGATGCCAATTGGGTTTAGGCTGAGTACAGTTTTTAGGGAAGGAACACAGGCCCTGGGTACCTGATTGGCAGGGATCCAGGGCACACCAAGGAAAAGTGCATCAGTTATCAGGCAAAAAGTGGGGGGGTTACTGCAACAGAAACCCACTTTCCTACACAGAGGCCTAGTTTTTTCAGGTTCCAGTACCCCCTGGGCCTATTCCTTACATTTGAAATTTACATTTACTGCTGTAGTGTGAGAAGGCATTTCATGAAAAGGAATATAAAGTAGGGTTGCCAAAAGAAAAATGCCAGCCATGTGTTGTTTAAAGACACTGAAAGACCTCGTCTTGACACTAAGGGGCCGATTCCGATTCGGGCCGGAAATCTCTCCGACCGAGCCGGACTCGGAGAGATTTCCGACCGAATCGGACTCTGGCAGCCCGACCGAACGAGTACGATGCGCACGTATGCCATCGGACTCGAGTTGGTCGGACTCCCATTGAAGTCAATGGGAGCCGGTCGTACAACGCGTACGCGGGATCCCATTGACTCAATGGGTGCGAGGCGGTCAAGGGCGCCCCCTACAGCGGGTACGCGTCGAAGCAACTCGCACCGTACACGCACAGGTAGGGGGGACCCATGGGTCCCCCCTGTGTGCGACTCGCGCGGCTACTCGTACAGGGGGGTCCGTCACGGACCCCCAAAGTACGTCTCCGACTGCTCTTTGGAGCCGGAGTGCGCGGCTCGGTCGGACTGCTCGCGGCGCGCATCGTACTCACCCGGCCGGGGAACGTCTCCATTGCGCGGTGCGAATCGAGTCCGAGCGAGTCGGTCGGTGCGGTTCGACCCGGGAACGAGTCGGTCGGAGCGGTCGGGACGCCCGGACGAGTCGGTCGGCGATTTCGCATCGTACTCGCTCACCCGGACGCGCGTACGAATCGGTCGGGGAATAGGGCTCCGAATCGGATCCGGTTAAGTTGAATCCGATTCGGAGCCCTACCGGCCGAGATCGGAATCGGCCCCTAAATAGGGTTATAAATAAAAATGTATGTATTCATTTGTAATGTGACTTTTCTGTCTTTGTTCCCTTTAATTATCAGTCATGGATCATTCATGCAGCCCTAAAACACAATTAAAAGTGTTTTCTATTTATATTTGTTGTTCGAAGTATGCACAGATAAGTGCTGAAAATACGGCTTTAGGTGACTGCGTATTTTTGTCCTGCATGGGGCATCAAAATAATGAGCTGGCAACCCTAATCATAAGACTGGAAGTTTGTTGCAGGATCAGCACATTATTTCCTACACCCTTGATCCCTATTAATGCCAGAATAACAATAGTTTAACTTATACCTGAAACCCTACGCCGCCGTCAATAACATGCTGAGTTACTTCAAGTGTATTCTGCACTTTGAAAGTTTTTGCTTTACCAACTACAGTTTGTATAGATTGTCATTAGGTACTTGCTGATATGGTTTGTTTTTATTCTACATGCAGTGTTATTTATGGTGTTGCTTGCACTTGTCTGTAATACGTGTGCCTTAAATCTTGTATTCAGCATTGTTTACACTACAGGCATGATAAATTCAGACAAACATCTGCATCAATGTTCTGAAGCATACAAACAGTTTTCTTCCTCAGCCTTGTTTGCCTGCCTGTTTTGCAATTGCTATAAATAACACTGCATGTAGAATTAAGACCTGATGGTAGAAATTGAAATTGCTTCCTCAGTTCACGTTATTATCATGCACAACCCTTGACAGTCGCTAGTGTGTGGCATGCAGATAATTCACCAGTCTATTTCTCTTGACTTTCGCAGGATACTGAGTTATAGCTTGTGTACTTCTCATGTAAATTGTCAGTCGAGTTTTTATGGATTGCAGGTTTGGGTTTGTCTTTCAAAGTTTCAAGTTATTGTCCATTAATGTCAATTCTATTTCAGACCCTTCATAGTTGTTCTTTGTTCTTCAGCCATAGGCAGTTCCTGAGACAATAGGACCACTCCTTGGCATTGTTCTGATTGCTGCCTCAGTTAAATAATCTGCTTTTGACATTATTGTTACAAATGGCATAGCTTGTATGCTAAGAGCATTTCCCATTTTCTCATTAGAACTTAGAGAAAGACAATATAGAGGCATTTCATTGAAATGTTGGAGGTTTCAAATCAAAATATACTAGATTTCTGGGTGGTAGGGCAAAGTGGTAGGTGGTGTGCCGGGCTGCCGGGGGGGGCCCTCCATGTGCTTTGCAGGGGGGCCCCCTCAAGTTTCGTTACGCCACAGGTGATGGAGGCAAAGGATTTTCAGTCCCTTAACTAGTTGATTGTGACAGAGCGACTCAAGGAGGAGTGCTATCCCCCACTTAGGCAATACTTGTCTGAAGTGACAGAAAAAGATCCAACAAAACCTGCAGTATTGGCTGACAAGTGGTTAGCTAACAGGGTTCACAGATGGCTAGAGTCGCACAATTGTAAGCCAAAGTGGGAGAAGACCTCTCCTCAGATTGGTTTCCAAACTAGGGTAAAGGACAAGGTAAGGTAATTTTCATGGAACTCGAGGAGGACCCAGGAAACATGGGAATGGGAATGGTGTATCAGTAGCATCAGGAGAAGGGAAAGCAAGGAATCGTTCCAAGTTCAAAGTGGTGACTTGCTTCAAGTGCCATCAGATGGCACACTTTAAGAGAGTTTGTCAGGTGAAAGATCCTAACCCAGCGGCACCCATGATAGCAAGCATTTTACACGTGGGTGAAGGGATTGAGAGGGGGCAGTTGAGCTTATCCTAGTAGCTGAGGACATTTGGGAGCGGACCCAGATTCTCTGAAGCACATTCATCTTAACACAATGGGATTTGTGTATGAAGTTAGTATAAATGGGAGGAAAGTGCCTGCCCTGTGGGATACTGGAGCCTTACGCACTATGGTTGAGATGAAGTTCCTTAATCCTGATGAGATACTCCCTGGAACCAAGGATACATGATTGGTAGCCAGTGGAGAGGGCATGGACAATTTGCTTGGCAGGGATGAGATTGAGCCCAATGGAAAGGCAGCCATGATTGATGTCAGGGTAAGGGAAAAGCAAGGAGCTGGATGTCTCTTGGGCAATGATTTGATTGTCCCTGTCTTGGTACCAGGATCAGAAGCCTTTATGACTTGGACATCGTCAGCTGAGTTAACCAGGGCATAGGATGCACATCAGTCTCAGAGTGGGACTGGGATCATCTCTGATTTGCAGGGACCATGACAAAGTAGTTTGCAGGAAAAGGCAGACTCAGGGAAGGCAATGGCTGGGAGGTACTCAATTCTGCTTCAGATGGAGGGGAAGATGAGGCTTCAGTAGTGGAGCAATTGCTGCAGTCTTGCTTGCTTCCAGAGCTGCATTATTTGCTAGATGCTGGGAGGCCTACCCGGGAAGATTTCTGCAAGGCACAGGAGGAATGCCCTATGCTTGTGAGACATAGGAAGGAGGCCCAGAATCGGGTCAGTAAAGGTTTGATCAGAAAACACTATGCTGGCTGGGAGGATGGTCTACTTTATAGTGAACTGTTAAATCCAAAGCTTGGAACTAGTAAGAGGCTAGTGGTTCCATTAGTGCACAAGAACATCCTGTTGTCACTGGCCCATGAAGTGCACTTAGCAGGACATTTGGGGATTAGAAAAAAGCATGATAGGCCGGACCCTCTGTTCTACTGGCCAGTGATGTGCAGAGACACAGACAGGTTCTGTAGAACCTGTCCTTCTTGCCAGATGAGAAGACAAGAGGGAGCACAAAGGCACCCTTAGTGTCCTACCAGTTATAGGTATTCCCTATGAGTGGGTGAGAATAGACATAGTTGTTCCATTTGCCCCCCTTACAGTCTGGGAACAAGTATATCTTGGTTGTGGTGGATCATGTCACTAGGTACCCTGAAGCTGTACCTCTGAGGAGCATGACCACAAAAGTGATAGCAAGAACTCTCCGAGGGATATTTTCTAGGGTCGTATTTCTAAGGACGGTGATTTCTGACCAGGGAACCAACATCGTCTCTTGTTACATGAGATCTGGTGTAAGCTTGTGTGGCATACCACTTCTCCATGGCATACCACCTACAAATCAATGGTTTAGTGGAGCAGTTTAACAAACCACTGAACAGCATGATGGGAACTCTGGCGCAGAACCTCAGGAGGAAGTTGCATCTTCTCTTGCCATGTCGCTTGTTTGCCTACTGAGAGATTCTGCAGAAGGCAGTAGGGTTCAGTCCCTTTGACCACTGTATGTACACTCAGGGGTATATTCACAAGAACGTGCGATAACTACCGCAAGAGTAGCATAACGCAACTTTCAATATCGCAGCCTATCGCTGAAAAATAACCCTGTGTCAACGTGGAATTCACAACAAGGCGGTAGCATGCGATAGTCACCAGATAATGCGTCAAATGTCAGCGTGAAAATCAACGCCACGCTGAAAAAATGTGAAACGCGAACGCGAGAAATCATGCGATGAGGCCAATCGCGGTAAAAAAAGTAGCGAGAAGCAGCCACAGGCCTGCAAATCCCACGCGTCTGGCGGGAAATTGCACCATAAAAACCACAGAAACAACACACCAGAAACAAGCCAAAGCACGTAGCAACATGGATGCACCCTGACCCAGCGCAGAGGTCAACGCAAACCCCACAACCCCCACAGACCACCAGCAAGGAACAACGGGGTCAGGGAAGACCAAGGAGAAAAGGGAGAGGAAGACGGGGTGCAGACCGCAGGAAAACAAGACCAGCGCCACGGAGTCACAGAACACTACCAGCAACTGACCCACAAGCAGACCACCTGGAATGCAGTCGGAGTGCCGAGGAGGCCAATCCAGGAGGCCAAGAGGCGCCGCCAGGACGTGACAACCTAAATCAGGCACAAACCCGCTGCCAACAGGAAGGCAGCAACGGCGACAGGAGGTGGCAGTCCAGCGCCACAGGAGGAGCTGGAGGAAACCCAGGCCACAGTCATCAGTGTGGAGACGGTGCAAGGAGGTGGGAGTACGGACACAGCTCGACAGGACCCGACACAACAACAACAGGGTGAGGATCCAACAGGTACTGGGGGGACGGGGGGTGATGGGCACAATGGCACACATGCACAATGAGGTGTAGCACACTGCACACCCACAATTACCCAGGGACATGTCCCCCATCCCCGTGGCACACTGCAGCACACACACATAGCAATCACAGCACATACCATGACAATGTGGCACAAAGTGCAACACCCACACTGCAGAACAGGGGACACAACTGGGTCCGCCCAGGCGCAGAAACAGAACAATCACATTGGACAGAGCAGGGAACTGTGAGATGCATATCTACGGCTAGAACCCCACATCATCCATGTAGGCCAATTGTACACTGTCCCAACTCAAATAGCCACCACCGCCCAAACAGTCACAATGTACATTGTCACACAGTCTGCATGTCGACAAGAACAAGGCGCCAACACAATGCCAACATGCACCTCCCCTTCACAATGCAGAGGGACAAACAACACCTCCAGCAGGTCAGAACAGACAACCCATCAGTGATGCCGGAGACGAACACCACACCTTCGACACCGACGCCCTACAACAGCCCATGGACATCCCACACAACCCACCACCAGGACCAGGGCAGACAAGCTACTCAGAGGAGAACCCAGCCCCTGCAAGAGACCGCACAGCATGAAGCACCCGCAATCACGGCTGGCTCACAACACTTCACCGACCCACATATGGCACCCCAATGCCAGGTGTCAGAACGCCAAAAGGAGGTGGCCCAACAGGTGCGGGTGTTGCCGAACCCATGGAATGCGAACTAGAACACATACGCGGGTGTCCAATACCCTTCAGGGACCACCTACACCCCACAAAGGAGACCTACACTGCCATAGAGACACATGCAGCTGCACATACCCAGTACAGAACCACGCCCAGGGGCACGCACATATCAGTAACACACCCACGTTGGCTCTGCGTACAATGGCACAGTCCACTCCCCTTACGAATTGAGTGGGTGACGACAAAGCTACATGTCCAGGTTCTAGCCCGCTGCCTGCGGTGACATGTCTGCGTCCGCTGTACACAGCACAATGTAATGTCGTAGGGCCCAGGGCCCCCATGCATACAACAAGACCACAGGGACACAAGCACATATCATGTTGAACTGGCTACGGGCACGTGCGCCCGGCCCCTTTATTGGCAGGGCCACATGTACAGTGGTGCCTGTGCTGGATGTGTGTGGGGTGAGTATAAGCCAGCCCGTTCGGAGTGCTTGGTGCTGGCAACAACCTGAACAGTGGACACCAGTGTAATGGAAACAGAAAACACCAGCATAACAGAGTCAACTGCAGAGCAACATGGAGGGATCCGGAGTAAGGACAGAGGTCACCCAATATTCAGTCAGGAGGTTCCGTGAGTTGCAGTGCACTGAGGTAGGGGCACTAGAGAAGAGCGCGCTCATGTGAAGAAATTGCTAGGATTGTGTCTCTTCGGGTTAGTCCTGATGCAGATGCAGTGGGGTGTGTTACACCTGCATCAACTTCCTCATCAACGTCCCAGGTCTCCCACACTGCCTGAGGTGACAGTTGCGTCCGCAGTCCACAGCGCAATACCCAGTAATAGATCTGGGCGTGTAGCTTGACTACCACCACCAGTCTGCATTCCTGCCTTGGGGCTGTTGCCTCCTGCCCTCCCATTGTCTGTGCCTTCTCCCGTCCGCACACTTGACACATCTTCCTCATCATAGTCCCAGGTCTTCCCCACTGCATGAGGTGACATTGCTGCGCAACCTCACAACAGCACAAAACTCAATCAGTAATGGACAATGGCTTGCGGTGCACTGAGTCACTGGCACCTGGAGTGCTGAGCAGGGTATCAGGCCGTTGATGGCATCCACGACAGGTCTGAGCAACTCCGTAGGTCTGTCAGGACCACCGTTTCGACTCTGGCAGATGGCGGTTGGAGGTGGTCCTTGCGGTGGTGGCGTGTGCCTCCTGCGGTGATGCGATGTCCGGGCCGGTCAAGACTCGATGCTATGTGTGGGCCCTGGTGGCCCGCAGTTGAGGCCGGAGGATGCGGACAGCGCAGGGCCACAGACACATGGCGTTGATGACCCCAAGGCCATCGCTACAGAGGCCATTCAATGTCTCAGAAGAAGGGGTCCCAGGCCTGAGCAGCACAGAGTTAGTGGCCCCGGATGCACTGCAGCCGGCACAGGCACCCAGCCACGGGACGGTGACTTGCGGTGCAGTCGGATGGGCCATGCGACCTGAGCGTGTCCCCATCAATGTCTGAGGTGTATGTTACGGAGGGTTGCGGGGGACAGTGGAAGGTGTCCTCCAGGGCATGATGCGGAAGGTCTGATGTTATCTGGAAGCAGCAAATGGAGGAGTGGAAAGCGCAACCCTCGTTTTCACCAACAATTCGGTATTAGCTACATGAGGATGAAAACTAGCCCCTATTCCATAGACTCAAACGCCACCAATGTACGACCAGTGAGTGTCCATGAATGTCGGGGAACACACTTAGTGGCACAGGTGCTGAGAGGGTATGCAGTCTGTGATGATGCCGGTACACAGATGTGAACTCCAACATTGCCAAATCAAGACTCTGTGACCTACTGGACAGCAGTGTAGGCCGGAGGCAGCAGTCAGCATGGGCCCACAGACACGTGTCGTGTGCTTGTGATGCATTCGTTTGCTTCACTGATAGCAGGGAGTTTAGTGATATCACCCCTGCAGTAGACATCTGGTCACTGCCATTCATGACTCAGGACACAGTTTCACACATGGGACCTACTGGTCCGACGAGTGGGCCGAAGGCGGCAGTAGAGTGCGTCAACAAGAAAGGAGTAAGGCGGGCCTGTATCGTGGAGGCCGTGATGGTCTGAGGAGGCTGCCAAGGTCGCGGGCCTCGGGCTTGGTGCTTGCGCCGGCACGTTGTGGGCCCTCTTTGACACACTCCGGTGTCGGCAGGTGATCAGTGTGGCCTGGCTGTGCAGGGGCTGGCCTGATGGGTTCGTGGTCCAGCGTGCCGGGGTCCGGCAGGCGCACAGCATCACAGGCAACTCCGCTCATGAGGACGGCGTCGGGCTTGTGGCGGGGTGGAAGGCGCCGCACTGGCAGAGACGTGGGTATTTCCAGAAGAGGACCACGCCCATGCCTACGTGCTTTTTATTCACACCCCTACGCTGGCGTGGCGTACGCCAGGCCATCCCACTCCGGTGACGCTTAGGGGGGGCATAACAGGCAACATTTCTGTGAGGTCCCCCACTGGCTGGGGTGACATGGTGGCGTCCACTGTCCACTACACTCCATACACCAGCGGTGAATGTCGCCATGGATATGGGTGTGTTCTGCATACTGCGGTGTGTCCAGCACATCTCCGCCACTCTTGGCATTGTGTACTTTCCCAATCATGGTTCTACTGCATCCTTCACACATGCCTGGTTGCCACCTCTCCACACATTCGGCTATTATGTGGCTGAGGTGCCATGCCGTTGCTGGCTCATGTTCAGGGCTTGCCCATGTGAACATTGTAAGTTGTTCTGTCGTGTCTGGTGGGTGGGCATGTTGTTGTGCCTGTTGTATGTGATTTTGTGACGTGTGCATTGCCAGAGTTGTGAGTTGCATGGTTGTGGAGTTGAGGTGTGTGGGGTGTTCATTTGGATATTGCCAAGGGGCTGTGCATTTCCCTTGTTGCCATCCTGGGAACGCTGGTTGATGATGGACTGTCGGAGGATGAAGGTATCATGCACACTGCTGTGTATTTGAAGGCGACATTGTTGGGGGTTCCACGGTGTTCTGTTGTTGCCTGCACATTGATGTGAGACGTGTGCTTCCTGTTGCGGTGATTGTGTGCTGTGTCACCAGGGGGCACAGGTAGTACATGTGTGCTGTGTATTGCCCCGAAAACACGTGTGTGCATCCTGCTTGGGCGTATGGTCCTTGCTTGGTCTCCAGCGGATCCTGCGCATTGTGTTGTACGTATGGGGACTGGGGTACCAGGGTGATGGTGATGTCCAGGACAGGTGTGGGGGACTTGGATGTGGCTGGCTGTGAGACTCCTCCGACTCTGGTGGGTGTTGGTTGGGGGGTACCAGGGGCCAACAGGTGCAGCCAAGCCAGCAGCTTTGTGTGGGGTGGGATGTTGGTTGTCCGCTGTGTTGGTGCCGTAGGCCTGTTAGGCGATGATGGTCAGGATGCGTAGGATGCTTGTCACTTTCAGCCTGTAGTGGACGGTGACATTGTCAGATGTTGGGTCTGTGCGGCCGGTAAGCTTCCTGGGGGTCCGCTGTCTTTGTCTGCGCTGCGTCTGTGGTGGTCCGGGGGGGGGTGTTCCGGGTGTGGGTTGGGGTCCTGGGGTGGTGGGTGTTGTGGCCCTCTTGGGTGTACCGGCCGCATGATGAGTGGCTCCATGGCATCTGTTGCCCTTCGGATGTGGCCCTGGGCTGTGCTCCCTTTTGTGGTGCTGGCTGCCGTCCGACTTTACACCAGGTCAGAGCAGGTGTAAATTTCCTGGTGCTAACGCGCCTTATTGCCTGTTTTGTGTTCTTATCGCCGATGTGGCTGGTCGTTGTGAATGTTGAGGTGTGATGTTGTCTCGACTTTTGGCACGGGAACGCCTACTCTGCATCTCATTAGCAATATTTGCGGGGTCCCCTGTGGCGATGTTTTTTGCGGCTGCTATCGCGGGTAAACTGGTGCTGTGGGCTGTTAACACCGGCTTGTGAATGGGGAGGTAAATTTATCACGACTTTGGCTGCGATAAAGTGCCGTTAATTCGGCAATAGCTCCTTGTGAATATGCACCTCAGTGTGGTGTCTACTCACTGTAGTCAGAGAGGGATGGGAAGGAAACTCAGAGTCTTCGCAGAAGGATGTGGTGGACTATGTGACTGGCCTCAGAAGTTGATGGCAGAATTCATAAGTCAGACAATGGGCAACCTTCAGGCTACCCAAGCGCTGATGAAGGAATGGTATGACCAGAAAGCTACACTGGCTGGGTATCAAGAAGGTCAGGAGGTGTTGGTGCTAAAGCTTATTTGTGGAAGTGCTTTGAAGGACAAATGGTGTGGGCAATAAAAAGTAGTTAAGAAGGTTTCTGAGGTAAACTACTTGGTGGATACAGGTAAAAAAGGGAACCCAAGAGGGTGTTCCCTATGAACAGACTGAAGCCTTACCTCTGGATAGACTGCACAGTGATTGTCATGGCTATGGCAGAGGAAGTTGAGGAGGACAATGAGCCTCTTCTTGACTTGCTCATAGGGACATGACAGATGGCACTATGGATGTAGTTCAATTAGCCACTAATTAAAACCGGATTAGCAGAAAGAGTTTAGAGAGCGGTTGGGATGGTTTGCCAACCTCTTCTTGTTGACTCCAGAGTTAAAACCTGTTTATGTGCAAGACATAGACACAGGTGACAGTCTGCCAGTAAAGGGCAGTATGTATAAATCTCAGACCAGGTTCAGGTATGCATTAAGGAGGAAGTTACCAAGGTGTTGAATCTGAAGACACACAATTGAATCTGGGCAGTCATTGAGAGATCTCATAGTCCTTGGTCTAGTCCTGTGGTTCTAGTATCAAAGCAAGGGTCTACTGATTTGCGGTTCTGACTACTGAGCCCTCAATAAAGTAACTGTTAGACTTGGCACCATTGGCGTGGGTCTCCCTTCCATTTTTTTTGCTGTTGCCTCTTATGTTTTGCTGGTTTTAGATGCTTTTGGGCACTGTGCCACTGCTGTTCAGTGCCACAGTGCAAGTGCTCCCTACTGTAAAGTGATGTATGGATTAGTGACTCCATGATTGGATGATTGGTTTACTTGTCAGTCCCTAGTACAGTGCACGGAGTGTGCCCAGGGCTTGTAAATCCAATGCCGCTGGTGGGATTGCAGCACTGGTTGTGCCACCCACAGAAGCGGCTTGTAAAATGTGTCTCAGGCCTGCCATTGCAGAGCCTGTGTGCAGTCTGTGACTGCCATGTCGACTGGCAAGTGCACCCACTTGCCAGTCCCTAAACCTTCCCTTATCTTCATATCAGACACCCCTAAGGTAGGCCCAAGGGCAGGGTGCATTGTAGTATAAGGTAGGACATGCCCTGGTGTGTGTGGCATGTCCTAATAGTGAATTACAGCCATTTTCGTTTTTCACTATTGTAAGGCTACCTGTTCTCCATAGGCCAGAATGGGCAGTTTGATTATTACACCTTATAATCCTAACTGACCCAGAGAACATGGTAGAAAAACGAATTTAGTATGCCTGAACTCAGAATGATAAAATACATCTTTTAGTGAAGTTGGTTTTAACATTCTTTGTTTGAAAATACCACTTTTAGAAAGTAGGTATTTTCTTGCCTAAACCATCCAGCTGCCTCTGCTCAGGTTGTGTATTGTGTGTCTGGGTTTGTGAGTGACAGGGGCTGGGGGATTCCAGGAGGCAGGGTGAGTCAGCACTAGGCTGAATAGGTCTGCCTGAAGGAGGATGGGTGGGAGGAGTTGCACCTGGGTCTGAATAGGGCTGTGCCTGCCTTCCACAATGCTGGCTCCACCTCCTGCCGGGCGTCTGATGGCTCTGCCCCTCACTCTCAAAGGAAAGAAGGAGTCAGAAAAACAAAGTGCTCCAGGACTGACCAGAACTGGTTTGGACTAGGCAAAGGCCTCTCTGCCTTCAGAGAACAAAGGGAAAAGGTGTATAAAAAGGGGACCCAGACCCCTAGGAAATTAGATCACTTCTGGGAAATCAAGAAACCTGTTGCCAAGGAGAAGAACCGGAGAAGCTGAAGGAGGAGTACTGCCCCTGTGCTGTTTTGCTGATTGGGGTTGGCCTGCAGTGGTTGCTTTCTGCCAAGGACAGGAGAAAAGACTTTGCTGTGCTTTGTCATCTTGAAGAAGGGAATCTCCAAGGGCTTGAACTGAGCTTGCCTCCTGCCTGAAGTCACAGGGACACAAAGACTTCACCCCTTCTGTTTGCCTGCATCTGGAACTGCTGTTTTAGCTGCTAACAGAGGGAAATTGCAACACCGACGCCGGCGAGCGACGCCGAACCTGCACCGAAGCCGTGGGCACCGCTCGTGAAGAGCACGACGCACCGCCCGACTTGCACCGTGAGGCCCGACGCCTGCCGACGCCGTGCGACATCGACTCCGGAGCCGCCATCGAGGCCGCTGCCTGCACCGGAGCCGAGGACACCGCTCGTGACGCTCACGACGCACCGTCCCGACTCGCACCGCATCCCCGACTTCACCGACGCCAGGGCTTCATCATCGCGGAGCCGATCCTCGACGTGGGTGACCCTCGAATCCATCGACGCCGCACCATCGTAAGGAACCGACGCCTCGCCGCCATCCGTGACGTCACCTCCCCGACACAGTAAGGAACCGACGCCTCACCTCCCCTGCGCTGCAGTAAGGAACCGAGACATCACCTCCCCTGGGGTCGTAAGGAACCGGCGCCGCCGGCGCCAACGAAGCATCACCTCCCCGACGCCGTGCACCGTCTTTGTTTTCATCGAATTCCAGGTACTGTTCTTTGTGGGTCTGCTCGACTCCGGGCCCGACGCCGCACCCCGCGGTCGGCGCCGTACTTTGGGATTTCCACCGGTCACGACGTCGTGATAACTCCAAGTGGAGTTATTTGTTGCTACAAGCTTTATTTGATTGACTATCCTATTTTTGAAGATAACGTGAACTGTCTCTATCATTTTAAGTCTATTTTTGAGTACTGTAATGTGGATTTTTGCTATTGGGTCTTGTGATAAGTCTATATAAAGATTACTTATTTTTACATAAACGACCTGTGTGGTGTCCATCTGTAGTGTTTTCACTGTATTACTGCATGTGGTCACAAATGCTTTACACACTGCCTCTGGAGATAAGCCTGTCTGCTCGTGCTAAGCTACCAGGGGGTGAGCAGGGGTTATTTTAGAGTGTTTCCCCTTATCCTGACTAGAAGCAAGGGTCCCTATTTGGACAAAGGTGCAAACCATTGCCAACTAGAGACCCCCAGTTCTAACAGTAACTAAAACAGATTCCCATCCAATCTGACGAGCTTGTGGATTGGTTAGGTGCTGCAAAGTCCTTGAGCAACTTGGGGCTGACCAGTGGATATTGGCAGATCACTTTGGCACTAAACCCCAAGGAGAAGACAGTATTTTCTATGACAAGGGGGCTGTATCAGTTTAAGGTGCCACATTTCAGTGCATGGTGAACCATGTTCTCGCAGGGTTGAAGAGTTCTGCGTGGCCTACCTGGATCACAACACAATAAAAACCCCACTCCAATTTATAAAAATAGATAATAATGTAATGAACAAAATGACATAAAAATGACAAAAATCCAATAAGGAGAACCAGAGGTATGATTTTTTAAACCTTTTAAACACAAATAGTGCTAAAAGTGTTGTCAACCACAGTGGCGCTTGACCCGTACTCAAAGCACAATATAAGGCTGACCACTATGGAGCGCAGGTTGGATACAGAAACCAAATTTGACCTGATTGGAATTTTTACCTTCTGACTTAGTCTCTGAAAAATCCTCAGCAGGGCTCCACCAGGTCCTATAGCCATTGGTTGAGGTCCTGGTGAAGCCGCTAACTTCTGTGTGGGAGAAATTCAAAATTCGTGCCCAAGGAAGCTCCTCGCTGGCTGGACACATTTGTTGCCTTCGCTTGGTGAAGATTTCTACATTCAGTCTTATACGCTTTTTTGGAGCTTTGATTCCTCCAGCAGGACAAGGCTGGAAGCTGCAGCCGAACAGGGCTTCACAAGACTGAAACAAATTTGTTACTGTGGAAAACCTCAGAGAGAGCAACCTGAATCTTTGGCTCAGCAGCAATGCACCTTCGCTGGATTGACTTGGATTGTTCATCCTGGTCCTGGTCTTTAGAGACAAAAAGTTGCAAATTCTTAGGTTTCTCAGAATGTTAGGAGGAGTACACACTGACACAGATTGGGGTCCCAGGACCTCAGAACAGAACACAAGGGTCAAGATTCACTCCAGAAAAAGCCACCAGCAAGGTCCTGGGCAAGTCCAGTTGGAACTGGTCAGCTGTTTAGGAAAAAGGCTTCTAGCAGCATTTTGTGTCTCTGTATCTTTTAACAGGACACCATCCAACTGACACTTGGAGTTCATTTCTTGGTCCTGGATACAAGTGGGAGCAGGTCGATCCTTTCAGGTCTCCTAACAGGTCTCAAAAGCAGGTGCCGTCCCTCTGTTTTGAATAGGTCCAGTAGTGTTGTAAAGAGGGTGCCACATTCATGCCTGCCGCTATCCTGTGGGTGAGGTGACTCCTGGCCCCTCCCTAACCAATATGAAAAAGTTCCCAAGGGTGCCTCTTCCCACTGTTGCAGGAGTTCATGTGTGCCCTAATTGAAACAATACCTTAGTGCCCCTTTCTACCTTAATTCCACATGCCAAAACCATTCTTTCCCTGTGCACAACCACTATGCCCATACTAGATGTGTGGCCAGGGAAATGAGCAACCCCTCCTCTTTGGTTACTCAAAACTGTTCGGGGGCAGCCCCCCTCCCACCAAGATTGGTGCCTGGCTGACTAGAGAAATGATGAAGTGGGCAGGCCCAGGTGTTAGCTACATCTGCCAGGGTAGGCCTCTTTTTATGGTTTAAATCTTTTTATTCATTTATGCCAACTTGCAGGGTAAATGCCAGTTAGTTTACAGAGTTTTCATCAAATCTACAAGATGCGGCTTCTGTTAATAATAACAAAATAACGAAAACACCTCCCCAGCCCTCCCCCATCCACTCCCAAACACTCAGCTTGCTTTGTGACTATATTATTCACAACTCTCAGTTCATTTCATGAATCTGGGCCGGAGGCGGCAATTAGTTCAGAGAGCTGCAGTATTCAGAGATATTTAGGACATGTCAGTTCTCAAAATTCTTAGGAGAGACGGGCTATGTATGGCTTCCAGAGGGCCCCATATGATGCTCCGTTATTTGTATTAGAGAGTATAATCTTTTCCATTCCGAGGACATACCACAAGCGGTGAAGCCATCCCAGGTGAGTAGGTGTGTGTGTCGTCCCCCAGTCCGTTGCGTTTTGGGCCGTTTCCT
>CAWUFW010019069.1:0-199340 GCA_963921515.1 Calotriton arnoldi
GTGGAGGCAATAGCATGATGGGAGTGTTAGTCACAGACATTGCTCAGCCTCACAACTGGCCCATCAACACCACCCTGAACCAGGCTCACATCACAGGGAGTGGATAAGGACACACAAGATGGCTGACACTGGCTACTGCTGTGGGGAGCACAAGGCCCTGCTGGCAACTGTGCACCAACAAACAGCAGGACACCACTGACTGACATCCTGAGAGACAACTTCCACTCCCTGCAATGCAAGCACGTTCCATGGTGGGATATCTGGCTGGCTGGGTGGGAAGGAGGACTTGCAGCACTGACCATAGTCACAAGCACCTCCCCTCACACCCCCTCAATACAAACTCCACAGAACCCACCTGGTAGAATGCAATGCCTCCCATCCTAACTCAAGATCCCACAAAGAACCACCACCCTGGGTTATGTTGTGTGAAGCACAGGGACACTCTTGGGACTTTTAGCCAAACAACTGCCAGGACAACACTCCCAGCCATCCTGTCAGCACAGCCAGCCCACCCCACAGGGAAGCAGAGTCAAAAGGAAGGAAGCATGGGCATGCTGGGAAGGGGGTGGAGGCAATAGCATGATGGGAGTCGTAGTCACAGCTCTACATCCCCCACCACATGGCCCAGCAAGCTCACACTCACACATGCACATCCCACAGAGAGTGGAAAGGCCCATCAAAGATGTCTGACACTGTTGCTGTGTCGTGGTGAGCACAAGGGCATGCTGGGAACTGCACACCAACCAACAGCAGGACACCACTGTCAGCCATCTTGCCATTGCTCACACACCCACACATACTGAACTCCCCACAAAAACAAGTAAGTTTGGGACTGCTGGCAAGTGGGGTGGAGGCAATAGCATGATGGGAGTGGCAGTCACTGATATTGGTCACCCCCACAACTGTCCCATCAACACCACCCTGAACCATGCTCACATCACAGGGAGTGGAGAAGGACTCACAAGATGGCTGACACTGGCTACTGCTGTGGGGAGCACAAGGCCCTGCTGGGACCTGCACACCAACCAACAGCAGGACACCACTGTCAGCCATCTTGCCATTGCCCTCACACCCACACACACTGAACTCCCCACAAAAGCAAGTAAGTATGGGAATGCTGGCAAGTGGGGTGGAGGCAATAGCATGATGGGAGTGGCAGTCACTGATATTGGTCACCCCCACAACTGTCCCATCAACACCACCCTGAACCATGCTCACATCACAGGGAGTGGAGAAGGACTCACAAGATGGCTGACACTGGCTACTGCTGTGGGGAGCACAAGGCCCTGCTGGCAACTGTGCACCAACAAACAGCAGGACACCACTGACTGACATCCTGAGAGACAACTTCCACTCCCTGCAATGCAAGCACGTTCCATGGTGGGATATCTGGCTGGCTGGGTGGGAAGGAGGACTTGCAGCACTGACCATAGTCACAAGCACCTCCCCTCACACCCCCTCAACACAAACTCCACAGAACCCACCTGGTAGAATGCAATGCCTCCCATCCTAACTCAAGATCCCACAAAGAACCACCACCCTGGGTCATGTTGTGTGAAGCACAGGGACACTCTTGGGACTTTTAGCCAAACAACTGCCAGGACAACACTCCCAGCCATCCTGTCAGCACAGGCACACTACCCCACAGGGAAGCAGAGTCAAAAGGAAGGAAGCATGGGCATGCTGGGAAGGGGGTGGAGGCAATAGCATGATGGGAGTGGTAGTCACAGACATTGCTCAGCCTCACAACTGGCCCATCAACACCACCCTGAACCATGCTCACATCACAGGGAGTGGAGAAGGACTCACAAGATGGCTGACACTGGTACTGCTGTGGGGAGCACAAGGCCCTGCTGGCAACTGTGCACCAACAAACAGCAGGACACCACTGACTGACATCCTGAGAGACAACTTCCACTCCCTGCAATGCAAGCACAGTCCATGGTGGGATAACTGACTGGCTGGGTGGGTGGGAAGGAGGGCCGGCTGTCAACCAAACACAACCAATGCAGACCATGTTCACACCCCAACAAATACATAGAAATGCCCAAATAATGCAGGACAATGTGCCACACCAATATCAACCCCTGACTGTGACGACTTAGGACAATGCAATGTACAGGCCCGCACCCAGAGGCACAGTCACAACTGTCATGTGTGTCAACCATTGATGCCTGCAGAAACATAACATACATTGTGTGTGTCTCCCAAAAACAGGTGATGATGGGGACACAGCAGCAGACGCTGAGGAGTCCAAGTCCCAGGCTCAAGAGGATGCGGAGCTCACTGGTGTCGTACAGCCTCTGCCCTCCTCGGACGAAGAAGACCAACCTGGCACATCCGGTGCAAGTCTACATGCAGCACCAGCAGGACCACCAGCTGCAGCACCAGCAGGACCACCAGCTGCACCCCTGCACCCACCCCTCCAACGACTGTCAACACAAATACCATCCCTGCCGACATGGACAGAACAAGGAGCAACACCAGCACAGGGACCCTGGACCAACCTGGGGCCATGGACACCACCACCACCACCAACCCCCAAGGTGGACCAGGGTCATCTGTGCGTGCCACTGCACGCACTGCACATGTCAGCAGGGGTGGTGGGAGGGGTGGGAGACAGAGGTCGCTGCTTGCAGAGGTTGCTGGTGTGCATGATGACCCACAACTGGTACGCATAGCTGATGCGTACCAGTCCAGCACCGGAGACCTCAGCCAGGTAGTGGGGCTCCTCAGAGACATGAAACAGCAGCAGGCTGCCCATCATGCCCGCTTGGACTCTCACATGTCCCACGTGGAGTCACACATGTCCCGCGTGGACTCACACATGTCCCGCGTGGAGTCCAAGTGGGATGCACTGCATGAGATGACGGCGGTGCACAGGGACATTTTACAATGCCTCCGCCAGATGAACAGCAACCAGTCCACACCTCCCTGTGTGCCAACAACATCTGGTGCTGCCCAAACTGCAACTGCCACAGGGAGGGAGGATGACTCTGGCGGAGAGTCCCCTGCACCGCAGCAGCCTGTACTTGAGGGCCCCCCAAGAAGAGGGGTCGTCCGAAGAGGGGCAAGTGAGAGGCCGATGGCCAAGCGCAACTCCCAGGAAGCCTGAACCTGTTCTGGATGTTCACCTTTGTGCACAGACTGTTCACCCTGTTGACGGCAACACTACTCCCACACATTGCATGGGGAGTACAAGTTGGACCAATGTGTCAGACAACTGTGGCCCCGATACTGGGGATTCTGTCTACCAGGACTTTCAATTCACCTAGGAACTTCTGATTGCAAGATTTATGTACAGCACTACCCATCCTATGCACTATTCACACAAATGTATCACAATAAACACACTAATACACCATACTTGCCTCTGTTGTGATTCCAACGTGGGTGCTGTTATGGGGATGATGAACTGCAAAATTACACTGTGTATGCGAACTGCAACAGCAAGTACAACACAGGCATGTGAGTAAAGGCAACGTGACACATATGAGGGAGACACACCACCAGGGCTACACAACACATACACACCTAGGCCATCTGACTCATTGCCTACACTGATGTTGCCAGGGAAGACGGTGCAATGCACAGACACCACACCCATTCCCAGTTGTAGTCAAGTAGCCCATAGGTGCAGTAAGCAAATGGCAGTCAAATGTGTGACCACAGACAACGCACATCACAAAGTGAAGCACAGGTTTATTACATAGTTGCAACATGTCGTAACCACTACAGATGCAAGGTAATCCCACCTGGCAGCGGGCACACAGTCAACAACTGTAGACGGAAGGAAGTCCATGGGTGTGGCGCACATCACCTGTAGGGACACAACAGCTACCAGCCTGGAAGTGCAATCACGTCGTCGGTGGACACAGTTGACCAAACGAATCTGAAAGTACCCTGTGAAGGACAGAAATGACACACAGTCAAAAGCAATGGAGTACAGGACAGAACAGCAAAACTCATGCACAATACATGTTACAAGATACCCACCCAGAACCAAGTTAGCATGTCAACACTGTTGGGGAGTACAGCCCACCTGTAAGCACACATCGCAACACACATCCAGTCAAGTAGCCCATGGACACACTCCAACAGCACCAGAGCACCACCTACACATATCATGCCAACTCACATCATTGACATGACACCTCAGGATACTCACATTCAGCTAAAGAAGTTGGTGATGAGCTGTGTGCGGACATCACCCTCATCATCATCATCATCATCGTCACTGGCATCGTGGTCCAGGCCAGGATCCTCCACAGGTGGCGGATGTTGGTCATTGTCATCCTGGATGAGAGGCAACTCCTTCCGCACTGCCAGGTTGTGGAGCATGCAGCAGACGATGATAATCTTGCATACTTTCGCAGGGGCATATGGGAGGGACCCTCCGGTCTTGTCCAGGCAGCGGAAGCGGCTCTTCAGGAGACCAAATGTCTGCTCAATAACTCTCCTGGTCCGACCATGTGCCTCATTGTAGCGCATCTGGGCTGGTGTCACAGGGTTCCTGAGGGGTGTCAGCAACCACGGCATGTTGGGGTATCCCGAGTCACCTACGGACAGACAAGTGCACATTAGCTGACTTGGAAAAGTGGGCGGAATACTACAGATCAGATCACACACAATGGCACAAAGTCAGTACACACCGACAAGCCAGGCACGCTGGTTCTGCATCTGTGCCATCATCCTGGGGATGCGACTACTCCTCATCACAAAGGCATCGTGTGCTGAACCAGGGAAACAGGCACACACGTGTGTGATGGTCATGTCTGCAAGACACACCACCAGTGCATTGACCGAGTGGTAGTGCTTGCGGTTCCTGTAGGCCTGCTCCTGGGCCTGTGGTGGTACCAAAGCCACATGTGTCCCATCAATGGAGCCAATGACATGCGGCATCCTCCCCAGGGCATAAAAGTCACTCTTCACGTCAGTGAGTCGTCGCAGTCTAGGTAAATAGATGTACCGGTTCAGGAATAGCAACATTGCCGCCAAAACATCGCGGAGCACACGGCTCAACATGGTCTGTGACATCCCACCAGCAGTCGCCACAGTATGTTGGAAGGTAACGGTGGCAAAGAAGTGTAGGGCTGCCATCACCTTCACCTTGGGGGTCAGCGCTGTAGGATACGGCCGGCCAGGCTGCAAATGTGGGGCCAACTGCACTGCCAAATCCTCAATCAGCTGCCTGGTGAAGCGATACCGTCGGATGCTGTCCCGTTCCACCATCGTTGCCAGGTCTGGGAATGGTCGATGGACAGCAGGAGCCCTGCAGTGCAGAGGAGAAGTAAGCAAGATTGTCAGTCAGCCCACATATGCGGCATTGAACACACTCAATATCCCAACATACATCATTATGAGGCACAACTACATGAAGTGTGCAGTTCCGTAAGGACATGTATGGTACATACATGGCCAACATCTGTCAACACGGTCCAACAAGTGGCATCAATTAGTCCCAGGTTGGCCCATTGGATATCATGAGGCCGTGTCACAGTTCCCATCTCCTGCTGCCGTGTCACAATCACCCCCACAGTGACATGTGAGGACAGATGTGCCCCAGGCACCACAGCTCAACGACAGGTACATTCCCAGGGACCCTGTATTGCCACATGGACACTGGCATTACATGGAGTATCATGTATACACCACAGCAAAACAACCATGACCCCCACAGGTAGTGGTCCCACTTGCCACGGCAGGACAGACATGGATGTCTGTGACACACACACGCACAACATCAAAGTCCATGCACACACAACGTGGATGTGGAGACTGTCTCCCATTGTGCACATGAAATCAGAGACATTGTAAACACTACATGCACAAAGACTGTGGAGGACCATCACTATTGTGCCACTGGGACACCCTGGCTCAAACATACCATCCCACATGGGACTCACGGGGTATGTGACATGACATACACATACACCACCGTGAAATGTGACCATGGCACATGCACAGATATGAACAGTTGCACATCACAGTGGTCATGTACACGTAACACCCAGGATCCTGTCCCCATGAACACGTGCACAGCCTGGGGGTGGCTGCCCACAGGTGACACCCACAGGACAACATGTACACCAACATACACACAATAGGAAATGCAGCCTTACATGCCTTATGATAAAGTTTGGACAGGCTGTCGTGATGTAGGTGTGCCCCTCACTCCCTGGGAGCTATCTGTGGCTGGCATATGTCCATCTGAGACAGGCATGCTGACATATGCCAGTCACATGTACAGTGATGCGTTGAACAGCAATGGACCGATCGGTGCCCCCGGCCGGCCCATTGCATTCAATGTGTCGGGTACGCGTTGTACCCCTGTACGCGTTGTACTGCAATGGACCGATCGGTGCCCCCGGCCGGCCCATTGCATTCAATGTGTGCGGGTACGCGTTGTACCCCTGTACGCGTTGAACTGCAATGGACCGATCGGTGCCCCGGCCGGCCCATTGCATTCAATGTGTGCGGGTACGCGTTGTACCCCTGTACGCGTTGAACTGCAATGGACCGATCGGTGCCCCGGCCGGCCCATTGCATTCAATGTGTGCGGGCACGCGTTGTACCCTGTACGCGTTGAACTGCAATGGACCGATCGGTGCCCCCGGCCGGCCCATTGCATTCAATGTGTGCGGGTACGCGTTGTACCTCTGTACGCGTTGAACTGCAATGGACCGATCGGTGCCCCGGCCGGCCCATTGCATTCAATGTGTGCGGGTACGCGTTGTACCCCTGTACGCGTTGTACTGCAATGGACCGATCGGTGCCCCGGCCTGCCCATTGCATTCAATGTGTGCGGGTACGCGTTGTACCCCTGTACGCGTTGAACTGCAAGGGACCGATCGGTGCCCCGGCCGGCCCATTGCATTCAATGTGTGCGAGTACGCGTTGTACCCCTGTACGCGTTGAACTGCAATGGACCGATCGGTGCCCGGCCGGCCCATTGCATTCAATGTGTGCGGTACGCGTTGTACCCCTGTACGCGTTGAACTGCAATGGACCGATCGGTACTCCCGGCCGGCCCATTGCATTCAATGTGTGCGGGTACGCGTTGTACCCCTGTACGCGTTGAACTGCAATGGACCGATCGGTGCCTCCGGCCGCCCATTGCATTCAATGTGTGCGGGTACGCGTTGTACCCTGTACGCATTGAACTGCAATGGACCGATCGGTGCCCCGGTCGGCCCATTGCATTCAATGTGTGCGGGTACGCGTTGTACCCCTGTACGCGTTGTACCGCAATGGACCGATCGGTGCGCACCCATTGACAATGGCCTTGCCTGGCAACGGACGCGTTTTCGAATTTCGAACGAGTCGGTTGCTGGAAATTCAGTTGGTCGCCCACAACAATGTTGCAAAATCATGTATGTCATGAAGTTGAAGATTTGAAGGATGCTGTGGGCGTGTTTTGGTGCTGCTATTCCATGGATTGGCCAGATTCAGAAGATGCAAACGACTTAGACCTATCACTTTGGACACAAGGGACAGTATCTGCCTCTCCAGCACATATATATTGCTGGCTGTTCCCCTGAGAGCTCACTTGCCTGCACTACTTGCTCCAGGACGACATCTGCCACTGCACTGCTGCTGTCTCTGCCCCTCTGGACCCTGCAATGGCACGTACTGTGGAGAGAGCCCCAGCCTTCAGCCTTGAGGAGAACCAGGCCCTGCTGGACAGCCTCACTTCCACAGTACAGCAAGCTGTATGGGACACCAGGGGAGCAGGTGAGTGTTCTGTGCACTGCCTTTCTGAATGTGCATATTGTCTGACTAGCAAGGCTGAAAGTCTGCATGCCACTGGCTAGCAGGCTCACTGAGTAGTTGTCACCCCCATAGTGTGTAGTGACATGCACTGGACAGTTATGGTGCATTGACAGTGCATTTGAACAAGGTTTTACTTCCCATGCAATGATACCATGTAGTGACGTCTGGCAAACTGTCCATGGGCAGCTTTGCACTGCCTGTGTACATCATGTGCCCCTGTGATTGAGACATGTATATACAACTGTGTCATGCACGTATATGTTGCATGTGTAGTAATGGCCTTTTCACTTTGTCATCCTGACAGGTTAATGCCCATCGGAAGCAGGAGATCTGGAAGGACATCGTCCGGGCTGTCCGGTCCGTGGGGGTCTACAAGCGCCGGATCCGCAACTGCCAGAAGAGGTGGCAGGACCTTCGGGGCTGGACCCGGAGGATTGCACGGGTCCAGCTGAAGCTGTCGCCTCCTCGCAGGAGGGGCGGAACACGGACCCTGACCCCCACATGCTCCAGATCCTGGCGGTGGTGTTTCCAGACCTGGATGGGCAGCTGAAGGCCAGACAGCAGCAAGGAGGGGGTGAGTCAAAGACTGCACTGTGAACTCTGTATTACATGCTTTGTGCCCTCCTCTGGCCTGGTTCAACTGCCACAGTGCAGCAGTCATGTTGCCCAGGAGCCATGTCCCTCTATTGTGCACTGCCCACTGCTCATCTGATACCCAGGTGTGGCCCTTACATTCAGGGAATTGTGTCACTTGGGACTGTGTCCTTGCAGTTTGCTTCACTAAAGGTGGGGGACAGCATCTGTTTCCCTAAGTCTGTTGTGGGCATCATGGGTGGGTCCATTGTTCACACTACGCCTGTGTTCGGACATGTAATCTGCGTGTTGCTTTGATATGCGGTCCACTTGCTGAGCTGAGCCACCACATGTGCCTGGGGTATGTGGCACACGCCCATGCAGCTGGTGGGAACAATGTTTGGGCCCCAGGAGTGTGCAGATTACGTGTGTCACACATACATAGCCAGCTATCCACTGTCCAGGGCTCATCCCTCATTCATGTGGGGCAGGACAGTCATGCCTACTCCAGGCCATGCAATCCACTCTGTACTCCCACTCCCGTGTATCAGCTGACACATTGTGCGCAGTGATTTGACCCCTCAGGTGTCTGCCTCTGTGTCAGTGTGCTGTGGATTAGTTGCCAGGACTGCTGGGGTGTTTCTTGGTAGGGGCTCAGCATGCCCCTGGAGATGTGACCATAGGAGACGATACTTGTGTGTCACATAGGTGTTTGATCAGCTGCCCGTGCAGACTGGGGTATGCGAATGTGAAGTTCAGGCAGCTGTTCCCCATTCACAGCAGATTGTGAGGGGCTCAGGTTCAGAGGGTAGTGTCACAGGTCTCCCATATGTCCAATAGGTATGACCTGGACAGATGAGGGTTAAGATGATGTGTTGTGTGGGGGATGTACATGTGCACTTGTGCAGCTCCAGGACTTGCATTCCCCATGACCTACTATTGTGACACAGTGCAGAGTGTTGTTGTCTGGCTGCCAAGTCATACATTACTGAGACAGTGATGTATGACTTAGCAGTCATGCCTCCGCCATGGCATGTGTCTACTTATTGGTGATCCTGCAGGGGAGTGACATGTGCTACATGCACACCATTGTGGCGATGGCTATCAGAACATGGGTGCATCATGGTGTCTGTCGCTGGTATGCATCACATGCATTTCCTATTTGACTCTGGGCATCCCTTTCATCCGGAAACCTGTACTGACTCAGTGGCAAGAGCTGTGATGTGTGCATGTCCACATGCCACACCGTGTCCTCTGCACTGTCCAACTACTGTGTACTTGGTGCATGTGTCCACACTGGGGTGTTGCAATCCAACAGACACCAGACAGATGGGTGCAAGGCCATGTGGGATGTGAGTACCATGGTTGGCATCAGACTGACAATTGGCTTCTCCTGTTCAGTTAGGGCACTTTTAGCAATGTACAAATAATGATGCCAGGGCTTGCTCTGTAATGTGCTGTGCTCACAGTGGTGTGTGCATTTGGTGCAGGTGACTGATGTCTGTCTGTTTCCCCATTGTTTGCAGATACATCCACGGCCACGGAAGGGGACAGCTCCACGGACCAGGAGGAGCCGGAGAGCCAGACTGGGTCAGCAGCCGAGGAGTGGTCGGAGGGACGCAGAGGCACGGAGGGCGAGGGGAGCCACACCGAGGAGTCCTCAGCACCATCCACCTCAGCTGAGGACCAGAGCAACTCGGAGGATGACTCCCTTATGGAGGCGGGTGTCAGCAGCCACCACACCCCAGCTAGTGTTGCTGTCCCCGCCACCACCAGCACCACCACCGCCCTCCCATCGGCTCCCATTCCCCAGGTCCGTGGAGGCTCCCATGTTCGGGAGCGTGTCTCCTTTGGGCCAGGCACCGCACCCCCTGCCCCTGTGTCCCCTGCTGCCCTGAGTGAGGAGTCTGTGTACCTCCTTCACCAGCTCCATGTAGGGCAGACAGCCATGCTGAGTGTCCTCCATGCGCACACCGCTCTGTTGACTCAGCTGGTGTCGTTCATGGAGGGCATCTCATCGGGCATGTCTGACCTACAGAGGGGCAATAGGTCCATGGACTCCTCCCTGACGGCAGCAGTGTCCCTCCTCAGACAGTCCCTCACCCCTCCTGCCTCTGCTCCATCCACACTCCCCAGCACCTTACCCATCCCAAGCACACACACACCGGCACAGGCACACACCAGCACACACACATCCAGCACACAGACACACCCACCACAAACAAAACGCACACGCACGCACAGTCAGGGGACTGAAACCAGACTCACAGGGGATGGGGCCCTGGTACACACACACGCATCCACGAGCACTGCGCAGTCCTCAGTTGCCTCTCCCTCCAAAACACCCTCCCTTGCCTCACCTGCAACCCCAAAGACCCAGCGCCTCTTCCTCAGTGACCTCGGCCTCTTCCCCTTCCGATCCAGCTGCTCCAGCATCCAGGGGGAAGAGGAAGCCCCCCCCACACGGAGCAGAGTGCCCCTCACCCCCGGACACCCTCCCCCAGGCGCAGACAGACTGAGGCCCCCACCCGCAAGTCCCCCCGGAGTCGTAAGAGCAAGACCCCGCCGCCGCACGGCAGCTCAGGCACCAGGTCTCCTTCCTCCATCCCTCAGGCCCCCACTCCACAGGTGCCCCCACCACACTCTGCCCCAGGTTCCCCCACCCACAGATATACCATCCCCAAGAGGATCCGGCCATCTCCCCCTGGCACTTGCTCTCCCGGCACCACACCCCCCGCTGCGCTTGTCTGTGCCACTGATGTGGTGAGGGTGTCCTCCCCTCTGTCCAGCCCACCTTGCCTGTTCCCCATTCTCCTCCCCTGGTGGTAGGCACTGCAGTGGAGTCCACTACCACCCTGTCTGACTTGGGCACTGCAGTGGCGGACCTGTCCACTCCATCTGCAGGGTCCACTGCAGTCGTGCCGGCACCCACAACATCTGAGTCATGCCCCCCAGTTGTGCCGGCACACACCATGTCAGACACCTCCACTGCAGTTGTCAGTGGCTCTCCAGCACCCACCACCCCTTCCCTGCTTCCTCCTGGTGAGCCCTGATCCTGTCCCTGCGGTGCCTGGCCTACCCCCCGGTTGCCCCTCCTAGTGGATTGTCCCTGGTTTTGTGCAGGCATGCGTAGGGTGACATCTGCCACTGTCACCCTGTTTGGACTTTTACAATGGACTGGCCATTGGCCTTTGTGTTTTTTCTGGACTTTGTTTTCATTCCACACATATGCTGAATAAAGCAACTTTCTGTTCTCTAGTGCTTATGCTTCTGATGTATATGTTGTTGATGATGCTAACCATGCCCTTGCTGCAGTGATGGTGATATTTGGTCTCATGATAATGAAGTGTTACTGTGCAGGAACCCATGTGGTCCAGGGGGAATGTGTCCTATCCTGTGGTGTATCCATGTCATCCATAGCAGCATCTGAGGGTGTCATGTGTTCAGTATTTGGCAATGGGATTTCCTACTTAGATTAGCTATTTCACATCTGTGGCTTCCACCCCTGCACATCTGTTGTGCCTGCCATTGTTCAATTCGTCTACTTCCCTGACCGTGTGGCCATCTCCACTGGACATGCAGGTTTGGGCATCAATGGGGAAGGACTCATCTGTGTTGTCAGTGCAACATTGCTATACAAGTGTTTTGGATCTGTGCTGATGATTCCGTTGGCACTTCCATGACCAGGCTGATGTGACGGGAGCCCTCATTTGGTGCTAATTGTTGATTGTGTGACCAAGTGCTCAGCTGACATGATGGGGCCCTACTGAGGCAACATATGGCACAGCTTTCCTCACACAGGAGTGGAGTCCCCTCATGGCAGTGTGTACTCCTGTGACATTGCCTGCGCCCAAGGTGTGTGTTGTATGTGCATGTCTGTGTGTTCACTTCCATTTAGCTGTGCATGCTGTGATCCCTAGTGTTGTACCTGTTTGTGATGCTAGCTGAGTTGACCTATGTTCCCCCAAAGTCTTCTCCCTGGGTTCTCTGTGATGTGTTTGCATGGCACATTACTGGTCATCAGGGTGTCACCCATAGGTGTGTTTGCTGTCAGGGCTGAGTTTGTGTGCAGACGCAGATGGGTCACAGTCAGGTTTCCCCTTGGCACTTGTTGTTTGCCCCTGTCATGTGATTTCCAGTTTGTGTTATCTTTCAGTGATTGTGACACGTTGTGTGTGTGACTGCTGGCACTCCTCAGGGTCCGGGCTGCAATGTTGGTTGTTGTCTATGTGTGTTCTTTGTGGGTGACCTTGGCTTCTTCATTGGTGTGTGACTGTGGCTGGGATCCCATTGGTTGGTGTGGTATTGCCGTCATGTCCATGTACAGCGTAGTGTGCAGTGTGTCAGACTTTCAGGAGTCTTGTTGAGTGGCCATGTGTGATGTGTTTCTGCACCTTGGTTCCCACCCACCACCCTGGAATAGTCATGGGTGCATGTGCAATGTCACCAGTGCATGTGTACTTCACTGCTGCACATTGTTGAAGGTCGAGGGGTGTGGTGTTGAGTGTGTGCAGATGAGAGTTGTTGCCCGGCTAGGCCCCTGCCTCCATGTTGGCCTTGGCTTACTGGCCATGATGATTGATTTGTGCTTGTGTAGGTGTGATGGTAGTTAGTTGCTCAGGACACATGACTGTGGTTCACAGTGTGAACCACATTTAGCTTTGTCATCACAGTGGGATTGTAATGCAGCCCAGGGTCACCACATTGTGGGGGCCCTGGGGGTGGTGCTGTGGTGTGTCTGTGTCTTGCTGTGTCAGTTGCTGTCCCTACGTGCCTGTGTGACATGTGTGATTTGTGCTCCCTCTCATCTGACAATGCCTGCTTGCCCACATAGGGGATTTGGATCCATGAGTTACCTTTGTGTGGCACTGTATGCACATCTGTATGATTGGTATTCAGGTCTCCTCATGTGTTGTGTGGTTGCCTGGGGACACTGGCACCCCCCCTCACCTGTTGTGTATGATGTGCAGTGTGGGTCTGCCTGTTAGTGTTTGTGCATCTGCACCACTGCATTGGCATATCTTGGGTGTGCCATTGGCTGTATGTAGTTTGGTGGGTTTCCCCTGCTGTCCCTGGGACTCCTAGGTCATCGGTCAGCACAATGATCATGGTTTGTGTGTCCCATTGCTGCCATGGTATGGTATCTGTTCACCTCACATCTGCAGTCTCCACAGGGTATCTGCATTTGTGTGCCCATTGGTGCAAATATGTGGGTCTGCATTCTGATGGTCACTTCTGTCATTGTGTCATTGATGAATGTTGACGGTGTCAGCCCCCATGGGTGTTGTTTGTCTGCACATGGCCAAAGGTATGTCTTATTTGCACTGCAGTATTTGGCTCACCCAATTTATGTTGCAATGGGACACATACACTACTTTGCCACTGATGTGTTTTTTGTTCTGTGACCAGGAATCATCCATGCAGTTTGGCAGTTGCACCTCTTTCTTTGTCAACACTTACCTTTTGGTCACTGTGATGATGGGGGTTTAGACCCCATTGCCACAATGTTCAATATGTGCTTCAGCTATGGACCCCACACTTACATTTTGCTCACTGTGATGATGGGGGTTTAGACCCCATTGCCACAATGTTCAAAATGTGCTTCAGCTATGGACCCCACACTTACATTTTGGTCACTGTGATGATGGGGGTTTAGACCCCATTGCCACAATGTTCAAAATGTGCATCAGCTATGGACCCCACACTTACATTTTGCTCACTGTGATGATGGGGGTTTAGACCCCATTGCCACAATGTTCAAAATGTGCTTCAGCTATGGACCCCACACTTACATTTTGGTCAGTGTGATGATGGGGGTTTAGACCCCATTGCCACAATGTTCAAAATGTGCATCAGCTATGGACCCCACACTTACATTTTGGTCACTGTGATGATGGGGGTTTGGACCCCATTGCCACAATGTTCCAAATGTGCTTCAGCTATGGACCCCACACTTACATTTTGGTCACTGTGATGATGGGAGTTTGGACCCCATTGCCACAATGGTCATGGCCTGCTTGCATTGTGGGTGCCACACATATATGTGTGGCACATGTGCTAGGGGGTCACATTGTATGTTCAAAGTCATGTTCGGTGTTGTAGGCATTTGACACAGTCTACACACGCTTGTCATGGTGTTGGGGGATGTCTTTTTCTTGCATTCCCTAGGTTGTGGTGTGCTGGTTGTGTCATGCATTGTCCATCCTATGAGTGGGGGTGGTAGTAGTGGTAGGCATCCAGCCCCCCCTGGCTCAGGGTGGTAGTAGTGGTAGGCATCCAGCCCCCCCTGGCTAAGGGTGGTTGTAGGCATCCAGCCCCCCTGGCTCAGGGTGGTAGTAGTGGTGGGCATCCAGCCCCCTGGGTGAGGGTGGTAGTAGTGGTAGGCATCCAGCCCCCTGGCTCAGGGTGGTAGTAGTGGTAGGCATCCAGCCCCCCTGGCTAAGGGTGGTGGTAGGCATCCATCCCCCCTGGGTGAGGGTGGTAGTAGTGGTAGGCATCCAGCCCCCTGGCTAAGGGTGGTGGTAGGCATCCAGCCCCCCTGGGTGAGGGTGGTAGTAGTGGTAGGCATCCAGCCCCCCTGGCTAAGGGTGGTGGTAGTGGTAGGCATCCAGCCCCCCTGGGTGAGGGTGGTAGTAGTGGTAGGCATCCAGCCCCCTGGGTGAGGGTGGTAGTAGTGGTAGGCATCTGGCACCCCTGGCTAAGGGTGGTAGTAGTGGTAGGCATCCAGCCCCCTGGGTGAGGGTGGTAGTAGTGGTAGGCATCCAGCCCCCTGGCTCAGGGTGGTAGTAGTGGTAGGCATCCAGCCCCCTGGCTAAGGGTGGTGGTAGGCATCCAGCCCCCCTGGCTCAGGGTGGTAGTAGTGGTGGGCATCCAGCCCCCTGAGTGTGGGTGGTAGTAGTGGTAGGCATCCAGCCCCCCCTAGCTAAGGGTGGTAGTAGTGGTAGGCATCCAGCCCCCCCTGGGTGTGGGTGGTAGTAGTGGTAGGCATCCAGCTCCCCCTGGGTGAGAGTGGTAGTAGTGGTAGGCATCCAGCCCCCTGGCTAAGGGTGGTAGTAGTGGTAGGCATCCAGCCCCCTGGGTGAGGGTGGTAGTAGTGGTAGGCATCCAGCCCCCTGGGTGAGGGTGGTAGTAGTGGTAGGCATCCAGCCCCCTGGCTCAGGGTGGTAGTAGTGGTAGGCATCCAGCCCCCCCTGGCTAAGGGTGGTGGTAGGCATCCAGCCCCCCCTGGGTGAGGGTGGAAGTAGTGGTAGGCATCCAGCCCCCCCTGGCTAAGGGTGGTGGGGTGGTAGTAGTGATAGTCATCCAGCCCCCGTGGGTGAGGGTGGTAGTAGTGGTAGGCATCCAGCCCCCCCTTGGTGAGGGTGGTAGTAGTGGTAGGCATCCAGCCTCCCCTGGCTAAGGGTGGTGGTAGGCATCCAGCCCCCACCCTGGGTGAGGGTGGTAGTAGTGGTAGGCATCCAGCCCCCCCTGGCTAAGGGTGGTGGTAGGCATCCAGCCCCCCTGGGTGAGGGTGGTAGTAGTGGTAGGCATCCAGCCCCCCTGGCTAAGGGTGGTGGTAGGCATCCAGCCCCCCTGGGTGAGGGTGGTAGTAGTGGTAGGCATCTGGCACCCCCATGGCTAAGGGTGGTAGTGGTGGTGGGCATCTGGCACCACCCTGGCTAAGGGTGGTAGTAGTGGTAGGCATCCAGCCCCCCCTGGCTAAGGGTGGTAGTAGTGGTAGGCATCCAGCCCCCCCTGGCTAAGGGTGGTAGTAGTGGTAGGCATCCAGCTCCCCCTGGCTCAGGGTGGTAGTGGTAGGCATCCAGCCCCCCCTGGCTAAGGGTGGTAGTAGTGGTAGGCATCCAGCCCCCCTGGGTGAGGGTGGTGGTAGTGGTAGGCATCCAGCCCCCCTGGGTGAGGGTGGTAGTAGTGGTAGGCATCCTGCCCCCCTGGGTAGGGGTGGTGGTGCGCATTCAGGCCCCTGTGTGCATATGTGGCATTGGTGATGGGCATCCCGCCCCTATGGTGCTGCTGTTGCTGGTGTAAGTATATTCTGCATCCCTCTGTGTGTGTGTGATGTGTCGTGTACGTGTTGTATGTGTTTTGTGGTTGGTGTCTGACTTACCTTCTGCGCCGTACGCGTCCGTGCCTGTTCCGGTAGTAAATGTAGAATATTGGTATGATCGGGACGAAGGGATTCATGGTTGGTTCGTGTCGTTCGTCCTTCTCGTTGCTTCGCGTCGTCCTCGTCGCTTCGCGTCGTCCTCGTCGCTCCGCCTCGTCCTCGTCGCTGGCGTGTTCGCCTCGTAGCCGTGGATCGTGTTGTGGCGCGAATCGGAGCTTATGTGCGCCTCTCCCAGATGCTTTGACGTGCCGTGCGTAGCGACGGGTTCGGCGCGTACGGGAAGCGCATCGTACTTGTTCGGCCGGACGGAGCTGCATTTTCCCTTCCGTGCGACTCGATTCAGCGTTTCCGGATTCGCCTCAGTCGGGGAACAGGACCTGGTTTGGGTGAGTATGGCTCGGCCGGATTCTGTGCTGTTGTGCGCATCGTACTTACTCGTTCGGTGTGCTGTAAGGATCGGTCGGGAAACAGGCTTTCGCATGGCTTTTTTCCCGACCGAATGGTATTGGGTGCACCTCCGACCGGGATCGGAATCGGCCCCCATGTGTGGAATTCTGGCAATACAGGAATTATGGGGGCTATTATTTGCATGCTGTGGGCTTTTTTGTCATCATGGACCTGGCAAACTGTTGGTCATACATGGAATATTGTGAATGCCCATGGCATGATTAGGACACAGTTTGCATAGTGATGCCCTTCCTTGACACTGGAATTATGGAGTGTGTTCAAGCAAATTGTGGATATTCTTGGCATATTGAAACCCACCCCTTTTATTATCCTGTCTATCCTTTGCATATTGTTATCATATTTGGAATTATGGAGCTTTCCCCGACAAGAAATCATCCCAGACATAAAAGTGCCAATTGTTGGCAAATTGTGAACATCTCTGACATAATTGCGGCCCTCTCTGGCATAATTGGACAGGCCCGGCATATTAGGTGTACTCCTGGCATGTGTTTGTGATTCATGGCGAGTAGGCATGTAAGGCTAGCCAGACTGTCCCCATCCATGGCAGTAGTACATGTGAGTACTTGCTAAAAAATGACAAGCTGATGTTTGAGGAGAAAACATATTTACTAAACATTAAAAGGTGTAAACCCTTTTCTAAAAAGTAAAAGGTGGTGTTTCATGACATGAATTATTGTTAGGGGTTTTCACAACAAAATTCTGAGCTTGGTAGGGAGCCTGAGACCTGGAAGAAAGACTGTTCGTCTTTTTACTCCATGAGCCTCACTTGCTTTCTGAGCCAACAAGCAGTGGCCAGAGCAGTTTCTCTACCTTTGTTACCTATCAGTTCCAGAATTACTGATATTGCTATTTGCTACACCTGGGTGACTGAGGTAGCATGGACTTCAACCATGCTGGTCAAAGGAGCAGGCTGAACTGACATTGGCTTCCCTTACTCATCCGTGGAATATAGTGAATAGACACGCTTCCTACAAGTTGTGGTGAACAAGGGTAAAAGGTGAGCCCCATCTGTTTCTCCTAGTCTGAGAAATGGATCCTGGCGAGTTGGGGAGATGTTCTTGTGAATCTGGTGATTTTAAGACTCCCCCCCAGAGATACAACCATCATATCTCATCATTACTGTGTGGACACATTACACCATGACTGACAAAGGTCAGACATAAGATAAGCTTTGTTCCAGCCTGCCTCGAGGAGGAAAAAGGAAGAGGCGGAAGGCAGTGGAAGGGTTCAATGGTGGGGAACCTGGCCATGGACCATAAGAGGAATAATGGTGATCTTGTAGTCTATTATGAAGGAGTTGAAAAAATGGAAAAGTGCTCAGCAGGGATGGAAGTCTATTTGGACCCACTGGAAGACAAAGTGATGAAAAAGAAGTCTTTTATGAAAGAGGTAGGTTCCAAGGTGAAATTGGTGGAAACCACGGTGGACTGGTTGTAAAACGACTTGAAGGTATCGGATGAATGTCATTGGAAGATGACCGGTGCTTTACTAGTACTCAACAATTGTGCTGAAAAAAACTTGTGCTGTAGGGTGCATCTCATAGTGCTTGGTTACCCGTCAATTCATTAAGACAAGTCATTGATGGAAGCAAAGGAGTCCTTTTTTAAACAGCGCCTTGCACCTTCTGACGATAGTGGTGAAAAGCTGGTTTAAAAGTTGTGCTGGGTTCCTTTTAGGAAGATTGGCCCCTCCAGTGTGTGTGGAAACCATCATCATAATCATGAACGACTATGATTTGTAGGACTTCCTTGAACGCATGAAATGGACTGGAGCCAGGTAGGACTTCCAATGATGTGTTAACCATAGAGGCTGAGACTGGATGGTAGTTGTGGTTGAACATTTGGGAAGGAGCAATTCATCTTGGTGTTTTTATATGAGATGTGATTGTTCTTGTGCTCCTCACCTGTACAAAATCCATTGCACCCTCCTCCCCTTATGTTTCCTTCTTACTCCATGGAGCAAAATGCTTTCAGTTTTGTTATGATGCACCATAACAGACAGAAATGTTTGCTGATATTCTTATTTCATGAAATAGTTGGATCCAGTAGACTATATTATGTTTTAGAGATGTTTGTTTTGAATGCAGGGTATGTTTGGCGGGGTTCACCGTACTGTAGAGTGCAAAATTAAGTTTCAATAAAAAAACATTTAAACGGAAAGTTTGAGCTTTTGTTTTGGAGAACTGAGGTCATATACCTGTTACAGCCCGTACCACATGCGCACTAAGCAGGAGAAGACCTTCAGGCCCCTTTGCCCTCTGATACTCCCCCATTAGGTTCCCTTCCATCTTCACTAATTCCAGTCGGCATCCAATGGTCGTCTTGCTAAATACCCGCTCGACCTGACTCCCCACTTCCCTAATATGTTGTTTCCAATGACTCTGTCCTGAGACACCCTGGACCTTCCCTCTCCTCGCCCAACTGCTCAGGCCTCCTTCCTGCCCCTGATTTCTCCAGTGACTCATTTGTTTTCCAACGAGGCCCAAGATCTTGAGAGATCTCAAGCCCTCATGAGATTTGGCAGCCATTTTGGGAGAAGTGTATAAATACGGCACCCATTCCCTCAAGCCTCTGCTTTAAGATTTTTAGATAAAGTATTGTTTGGCCGAGTTCTCCCTGCAACTTACTTGCTTCCTTCCCTCGCTGAGCTGTCATCTTGAGGCTTAACACACAGGCTCCTGATGCTGGTACCTACAAAGAAGGAACAAAAGAAAGAGGATCAGTTTTGAACTTTGTCTGGCAACACAAATAAAACTAGTGCACTGAACCATTACAAAAACTACAAGACAACTATAATTTTATCAATATTCAAGTCTTCAATTGCCAATAGAGAGAGTTATTTCATTGGGCAAAGGGTTAGACAAAAGGAATAATTTACATTCCTTCAAGGACTAATACACTCTATGATGACATAGGGGCATACAGTTATCAATACTTCTTTCAGTTGGCAAGGGTGAGTGATACTAAGACCATCCGGTCTTTTCTCTCTCATCCTCAACCGTCTTTCCCCTGGGGGTTAATTGCCAGTACTCGTTCATTGCTGGTCGCGTATTGAGGGTTAGACTACAGGCAGTTGGGCAGACTCCCTTTGCTTCTGCAGAGTCTGGATATTTATGTGAGGGGAACTTGGCAATACCCAAACTAAAAATACTTTATTTGAAAGCAAATTGTGTTTAAAAACTGACAAGCTAATGTATGGGAGAGAACATTATTGAATTTTCAAGCTGATATGTGAATCACAGTTTTTGTTGATTTTGATATGCTAATAGCTGATATTACTTCCTTGGTGTCAGAGGGCATCCACTGTGATGGCTGGTATTCTATGAATGTAATGGAGCATTTCATCATTGATGTTGATAATACCTTTTACACCATCATCACTACTTTTGTCTGAACCCAGAGCCTATAATATTGGTGTAATCTGTCCCGTGTTTGAACATGTAAGATTTTGTAAACTGCTTGGTAGCACTGTATCTGAGCCCGATCACGGTCTCGCTCTGCCATCTATAACCTAGGATTAGTAGATCTGTGCAACTTTTTGTTATTCTATCCTGTCATTTCCAAGCATATTGTCAGTTGTAACATAGAACTGAGAATGTACTTGGAAGGAACAGGATGGAAAACTAAAAGGAAGTGAATGCAGAGTTCGGAAAATGCTTTATGCATTTTGAGAAATGATAGGCCTTGTACAAATGGATTCCTTTATTATACTCATACCCTCTTTGTGTGGGCTTTGTGGGACTGGCAGTGTGGTTAATAGGGAAGGGAGTGGCCTTTTTACCTATGTCCTTCTGTTCTTTCCCATATGAGAGGTTCTGCCAATCTCTCTTAACTGCTATTGATAACCTATTGGGAGCACAGCTTTCTTTTTCACTGCTTAACTGGATCTCACACTTCTACATGTGGGATATGTTTGGACACTGTACATGTAAATGGTATGTATGTAGTGGGTTGAGTATTATAACTGTGTGTGCATGTTGGTAGGAATGCATGGTGGAATCCATTTTTTATTCCACATGAGTAAGGAAAGCTAAAATGGTGGAAGGATTCCACAGTCACTGATGACCTGGCATCCTGTTGTTTGAGCATTCTCCACCCTACCCCCTGATTAGGCAGTAAAAGGTTAAAATATTGTGATGGATGAAGGAGCACCCCCTCTTTCTTTCTGATCTTTATCTACAAGGAATGTTACTTCCTGTCTGGGCCGATCACTCATGTGTACCTTGACTGTGAAAGAGCCCAAGAGAGGTCAATTTTGGTAATGGCCGTTGCATGAGCCGATTGGAAAAGCTACTCCTTTTTTAAATTTTCCAAGAGAGCTGAATGTTCAAATCTCAGGATAAATACTGGCCAGCTTGACCAGTACTTTGTTCCAGAATCCCTCATGATCAAGGGCAGAGCTGGTCGCAGGTACTCCTGAGGAGGATTGAGTTTCATGGACAGAATCTGCCTGGCGTCTGTGCCTTGTTAGTCTAAGAGCAGGTCTGGGACACAAATTCTACTGAAGGTGCAGCTGGGCTGCCTTTCAAAGAAAAGCACCCTGATTGCTATGAAAGGAGTTGCTGGATTGCCTTAAAAAAGGAGGGTCTGTCCGGAAGAATGGATTCATCAGCCCTGCTGCCTGAGGACCTTTTGGAGCCACTGTCAGGTCTGTGCTGCCTCAAGAAATGAGGTCTCCTATTTGTTGAGAATGAAGAGGGAACCACAATTTATAGTTGCATTGACAGAGCACAAAGAATGAGTTGTCACCTTCATCATAGTTTGTTGAGGTTGCTTTGTTCCTAACTCCCTGCCAGTGCCAAAGGGAAAACTGTGAGAGCCTCAAGGACCTGTATGGTTATATCATCTGTCCTGAAGAAGCAAAGGTGGTCACTAAGCGAGATGAAGCTGATTCAGGAACCATTGACCATGTTCAAATCCAGCAAGCGGTTCCAGAGATATAAATCCTTGAACCCTGGTCAACAGACTTCATCATTTACCATAACTGTTGCATGTCTCCATTGGTTGCTGCTGCACAGTTGCAAGAAAAGAACTGAGATTGCTATTTACTCTTTCAATTAAAGAGGTTTTTGGACAATTTACCAGGACCACAGATTCTGAGCACAGAAAACTGTGTCCTGAAACAATGAAACTATTCTTTGTGAACATTGTTCCCTTAATTAACATAGGGCTTGATATACTATTTGCTGCTCGCAAATCAATTTGTGACCAGTATTTTTGTGACCAGTAATAATTTTCTGAACTGACCTCTGTACAAATATGTTGAATCAGAAATTCTGATTCGGTGTGGTTCACAATCCTACCTATCTCATTAGTATTCACAAGGTGGGTCGCAAATTGAAACTCACTCCGTTTGAATGTCACTACATTGATGGTGGTCTGCTGGGGTCAGAAGACCACCATGTATTTGATCGCCTTTCAATAAAGTAAACTTTTTAAAAATACCTCCCATTTTCCTGAAAAGAAACGTGTCTGCATTTACAAAGAAAGGTTTACTTTTTATTTTGTTTGTTTGGGGTCCTGTGACTTTTGCCTACTCCCCAACAGATTTATTTTTAATTTATAAAGGGGAAGGGGTTCTAATGGGATGTCTTCACTTTTGCAAACGGGTTGAGGACCCAAACAGGTTGAGGCAACCAGATTTTGGGCACAAAGCATTGCTATATATAACACCAAAACTGTATTTGGAAGGGACATATGCAACAAGCTTCTTCCAGCTACTGAATCGCTATGCATTCAGAATCACACTTTAGGAGATGGAAACCTTTTCTGACATTTTAAAAATGAGATTAGTACATGGCACAAAGCATTTTGTTAGTTGCAAATGATGATTCAAAACTTTTGGGACAGTTGAAATGCTAAAGAAATTCTGTTCCAAAGTTAGACGAAACGCTATCACTCAGCACATAAGCACTATATCAAAGTTTCAGTTCAAATCTCTGACCTGGAAAGAGCTAGAGAGTTTTGGTTCTCATTTTACATTCTTGAGTTATGGACATCTTCAAGTTTAATGAGTCTTGAAGCACTTTTCATTTTATAAGGAAAAACACTGACTCAATATTGAGTTACTGAAGCTACAGTGAGGTCCTACTGCATTCGAGTGTCTAGCCCACACCACTTCCTTGACTAAATCTTGGACGGTCCCCTACCCCAAGGGAGTCAAGTGCTGGAGACGATGTACATGTTACTTGGTAATCCAGTTTGCAGTACAATACAATCTTGGCCCCAGGCCACAAGATGTTAAGGACTTCAATTGGCATAATAGGATAATTGACACACCATTAACATTGCTTGAAAAAAATCTAGCTTTAAGACCCACTACTCATGTATCCCATGCAAGCTATTGCTGCAAAATTCAAGATCTGATATGATTCTGCATATTTTTGCTATACTAGCTCCCCACCACCCATGGATCCCCTCAAGCCTGAACCCACCCAGTGGCTGCCCCCATCCCAAAAGGCTTCTAACCCCTGCGGGAGGGAAATCGCCTACATTGCTTCTGTCACTACAGCAGCCACCCTCCAGGGGCACCATGCTATTGCACCCTAGTGGACACACGACCCACTCTCCCTAACTTCCAACACCCCCCTTGAAAACCCTGCTTAAGGCACATAGGATCTCGATCTCCTATCTCAAAACATCACCTGACAACATCATCAACATCATTGGCGTAATTCCACACTTAGATTGGTAAATACTCCAGAGATCGTATTTTATACTCTAGTAGAATTGTTTTGCAGGAGTTCCTGAGCCTCTTCTAAATTAGTAAACATATGAAACTGTCCTTTGACCAAGACCTTTAACTTTGATTGTTGCGCAATTGTTGCTTGAGCACCCTGTGCTTTGAACAGCGGACTGCCGCTGCCGGCATATCTGAAAATATACGACAATGGGCTATGTCTGCTGTTGAAAACTGTTTCTTCTCAATGGCCTTGGCTAGTATGCGCTCTTTTACACAATAGTTGGTGAAATTCACGAATATAGTGTGTGGAAATTTTGAATTTGGAAACGATTGTGCTGGAACCCGATGTGCCTGTGTAATGTTCAAATTGCCTGAGTGCTCTGGCACAACATGAGTCTTGATAAAAGAGTCCACCCATTGAAGGATCTGAGGGCCCTCACAACCTTCTGGAACTCCAACTATGCAAAGATTAGAGCACCGTGAGCGGTTTTCCAACTCTTCAATTTGTAATTCCAGCATAGATTTTTGCTTTTTAAACTGGCTAACTTCCTCCTGCATTGAGCCGACTTGATATTCTAGATGTGATATTCTGGATTTGGCTTCCTGCAGCCTTTCTGGAATATGTGTCATAGTTTCTTCAATTTTAGATAGCCTCTGATGCAAAGCTGCAATTTATATTGCCTGTGAAGTTTTGAGGTCTCTAATTTCATCCAAGATGAGAATAAGCCTTGTCTTTATATCACACTGTGCCAAGACCCTTACATCCTTTGGGGCATTGTTGTGCTGCGCCTCCTCAGACCGAGATGGTACTGCAGTCTGGAGCTGCAATTGCAAACTTGCCTCACAACTAGGAGTCAAGCTCACAGACTGAAACACCTGATAATCAATGGCTTTCAACTGAGATGGATCTGAGGATGAGGCTGTTGCTAGGGCCTGCAAATCTGCTGGGGCATGAATATCAGAGGGCTGAGATTAACCTATATGGTCCGATGATGCTAACTTTCCTTTTACAAACAAGGGATACTCTTTTGTTTTAACTTGCTTTATGTTAGCATCTACCTTGCAAACCATTGCTTTAAAAAAATTCTCCTTATTCTCCTTATTCTTATTCATCTCATTTGTCTTATTATCATGGTTCCCAACTTCCAGGCGTGTGGGGAAGTTTGCTGCTGGCACAGCTCCTTCTGCCCCAACTCCTTAGGGACATCTACAGCTCCCACTTCTCCTTTCTTATAGGCAGTGGCCAGATGCTCTTCTGAGCTAAAAAGGCCTGTTGCCATCCCTGACCCCTAGTGAAATTGAAGGCTGCGGTCTGCTCTCACTGATGTAGATTTTGCTTCTGCAGCGTGTTTTCTTGCTCTCAGGGCCAACTTTGAGGCTGCGTCCACATTTCCAGTTAGGTTGGCAGCTTTAAGGTGTTTTCCCATATTTAGAACAGCCTTCGCTAACTTCTTTCAATTGAGTAGTCAGTAACCAGCCCCCAGTAGGATACTAGCATTAGTTAAGGAGGATTTGGGCCTGATGCTTCTTGGGGAATAATCTGGCCAGTAACCCACAAACGGCTATCTTGCACCTGCCTACTAGAACAGTCAAAGCGCTTGCCCCAGGTGTGAAATCTGGCAGCTTTTCCCGTACAGCTAACTCCCTTATAAAGATCCTTGCTGCTGTCAGCAAGCCACTTCATGCCACAGGGCAGTGCTTCATTTAATCTGGATCAGACAAATTCCAGCTATTTCTCTGCTAGCCTTTAAGCCGCACAGCCCATTCAAAATTCCTTGCTGCGGTCTAATTTGGGCCTGATGTTTTGGGTAAAAACCTGCCCAGCGACCCACAACCGGGTAAATTGTGAGTGCCTAATGGAACAGTCAAAGCACCTACCCCCGGTGTGAAGCCTGGCTGCTTTCCTGTATGGCTCACTCTATATAAAGAACCTTGTTACGTTCTGCAAGCTACTTCATGGTGCTGCGCAGTACTTCACTTAATCTGGACCTGATGAATTCTGGCTATTTTTCAGCTTGCAATTCAGCCGTGCAGCCAGCAGCACTTTGCTGCCACAGCACCAATCATGTGGCGTTTCAATGTTTTGGAAATTGATATGACGTTGAGAGAAGGGGAGGGGGCGCTGATCCTAGTAGTGGATCATTCGGGATCTGCCCGCTGCCTCTCAACCGCCACTCAAATAAACGGGAAGTATGGGGGGCTAATTAGATGGTTGACCTCTTTTTTCCCCAAAGATCATGTTTCTACATGAGACCCATCTTAAAAGCAATTCTCTGAAACTTTTTATCCCTAAGTATTACTCAAAGGTTTATTTTGCCTCAGCTGGATTCGCTGTAAGAGGAGTCGCAGTGTACCTCGCTAGAGGAGTGGACTGGTCGGTCTCTCAAGTCATTAGAGATCCCCAGGGAAGGTGGATTTGGCTGAAAGTCAGTGTAAATGTTAATCTTTAAAAATGTGGTCAACTATTATGCCCCAGTATTTGATGATGCTTTGAAGGACAAGGGAACCCAATACAATTGGCCAGGGACCTTGGGTAGTTACAAGTTTTAAACACAGTGGTCCCTAAACAGGGGCAATGATCAAGGAGAAGGATGAATATAGACTCAGAGTCAGTGCTATATTTAAGGCTGCCCAGCCAGACAGGAATGCTTTTAATTTATAAAATTGAATGAAAACAATAAAGTGGGACACAAGCCTGCATCCTACTAGACGTGTAAAAAGAGCAAAAAATACAAAATATAGAAAAAAAAGGCTCAGGCAGAGCAACTTGTTTGTATGTTACACATTCAAATAGCACAAACAAGAATGCGATAAGACACCGTTACACATAAATAATATTCAAAAGCAAAGTGTATATGGTGTACATTAAGTCAACGACATTTCGATCCCTTTTAAACATTTCGGGATCATCCTCAGGACATTATGTTACATGCCTGAATACAATTGCCTTCAATCAGTGCAGAGCCACTGATGTAGATGTTAACCGCGTAGGCGGTATCGCACCGACCGTGCTTGGGTGCCAAAGGGCACTGGGGAAACCGAATTGAGGGTTATTGATATAACCGTGATCCTATGGTTATACGCTAAGGATACTGAGAACCGCGTCCGCGGTTTCACCAGTCGGGTTGCTTGAATAGGTCTTGATGGAACTCGTCAGTATGAAGCGCCGGAGTAAAAGCGTCTTCAGTATAGGCATCTCCAGGAAAGTGAGCCTGTATTTGATGAACCAGATTCAGTAAAACAGATTTACAATGTTGCTATGGTAGCGGCGGGCCCATTAATTTTAGGGGGTGATTTTAATTTTATTCAGGATTTAGTATGGGATACATCTAATAAAACTAAAAAACAATTAAAGCCCAAAACTAAAAAGTTGGTCGATGCGCTGAAGCAAGATTTTCAACTAATAGATCTGTGGCATAGGAATCATTTGGGAATGTCACAGTACACTTGCTTCTCGCACCACTTTCATACAGCTTCCCGTATGGATTATATCCTCATTTCTCATTCACTTAAATGGATAAGCTCAGATATCTTGGCTAACTTATTTTCTGATCACTCTTTGGCCACCGTTACTATAGAGTTGGATGTAATTAGAGATAAAAGGTCCAGGTGGTAGCTGGATCGGAACCTTCTTACCAACTAAGATTGGTTAAAAGATATGAAAACGTTCATTTGAGATTTTTTTCGTCACAATAGGGGTACGGCATCACTGTTTTCAGTCTGGGGAGCATTTAAGGCTACTGTTCGGGTGCAGATTATTGCTTACATGCCTCAGCAGTCTAAAATTGATGCGAAGCTTCAAGCTGAATGCAGTAGATACAGCCCTCCAGGCAAGAAACAGTTCACAGGGTCAACAATCCCCCATAGAGAACCAATTTGGTAAAGCCAAGCATGATTACAGAGAATATTTTATCCTGGAGAAAATTCATAGCTCGAGGGATTTTCAACGGCAGGTATATGAGGAAAGTCAGATGATTGGAAAATTTCTTGCATGATCAATGTTAGTGAGACACAGAAGTCAGGGACTAGGGAAGTCATTTCTGATAAGGCCAAGGCGTCCCAAGTTTTTCTTCAATATTATAAGATCGTGTATGAAAATAAATAAACGATTCCGCATGCCAGTATATCCCAATATTTTCTGTCTATCAGGCTGCCACAGTTGGCAAACTCCCAGGTAGGAAGAATGGTCTCTAGTATATTAGCATTAGAGATTCAGGAAGCTTTTGCCACAATGCCCAGTGGAAAGGCTTGTGGTAACGACGGATTTCCAGCAGAGTTTTTTAAAGCATTTGCAAGTGATCTTACACCCTTTTTGACTAAGTTGTTTAACTTTGTAAGGGAGGGTGAGGATGTTAAGCCGTCCTTTAAGGAGTCTACTGTCATTAGTTTTTTTAAAAGGATAAAAACCCAAGTGATGTTAACTCATATCAACCAATCAGCTTGGTGAATGTGGATTATAAACTTTTAATGAAAGTATGGGCTATTCGCATTACTCCAGCATCCCAGGCTGTAATACAGAATCATCAGACAGGGTTTGTGGCTGGCCGGGTGATGTCCGCGAATACAGGCTTTTTAATACGCACACTGGATTACTTTATGTTTAACCAGACTCCTTCAGCTGTAGTAATGGTCATGCAGAGAAAGCATTTGACCTGGTTAACTGGGATGCGCTTTTCTACGGCCTGGCAAGGATTGGCTTTCCTGCCCAATTTATCACAATGCTGCAGAATCTGTATCAAGGGGCACAAGCGAAGGTGTTTGTGAATTCTAATCTTGCAGGCGTAGACAGAAGAACCTGTTTCTTTATAGAGCACCTGGCAGTGCAGATTCACAAGAATGGAGGGATTGAGGCCCATGTAATAGGGATGGCCAAATTAAAAATGTTTGTGGATGTTATAATTCTATATCTTAGACCAGGGAAGCAAATCATGCAAAAAGTGCTAGATAAGTTGAGCAGTTTAAAATGATTGGGGGATATAAAATTAATCAGAATAAAATTGAACTACTTCTTTTTAACACTGCAGTTAGCAATCTCCCTCCCTCTCTTCAGCAGCAGGCCCGCTTTCAAAGCCTGATTCGCCTTCTGGGGATTTTTGTAGCAAATAGCTACTCCCAGCTTTTTCAATTGAATTATGTGGCTATGATGAAGAAGATTAAAAGGAATTGTTGGCTAGATGGGCACTCCTTTCCCCTGCATTAGTGGGCAGGGTAGCATTTAATAAAATGTATATTTTACCTTTGTTGTTATTTCTTTTTTTCAAGCATTCCTATAAAAGTTAATAGGAGCTATTTTTGGGAACTGGAGACACTTTTTAGGAACTTTGTATGGAATAAGAAGGCTTCCAGGCTAGCACTTTCTATTCTCTAACTTATTATCAGCCAGGGTGGGCTGGCTCTACCTCAGGTGCAGCCATATTATGAAGCATCTTTTTTTAGACACACTAGTAAGATCCATTGATGTGACGGTCAATCTTTGTTTTATAGACAAAATGATTAAGGAAGCAGGATCCTAGCTCTTGGTTTTTATTAATACAGCAAAACTCACAAAGAAAACGAGATACATGGTTGCACAGCAGTTTGGTGGCCGAATTCAAGCACTTTATATATCTAAGCGCATTCCAGTAGGCTATGAGTATCTTACTTTACAGGAGTGTAAGTATGTTGGCCTGAGAATACCCCATAGTCAGCTGACATTCTGGAATGCCAGTGGTTTTAAAGAACTAGGGCATTTCTTGTTGAGAGGTAGATGTATTACATGGCAAGAACAGCATGCAAAATGTGGAAATTGATGCAAGTTTTTTTTTCTGGGGTTTCAGCAGATTACCCTCTTTTTAAAGACTCACTGCCGGGAGTTTAGCCTAAACTCCCACCTCGTTATGCATGCACTTTTAAGGTCTAAACTCAGGGGGATCGGAAACTGTATATATTACTACGGGTGCAAGGGGGTAGTCAGCAGGTGAAAAGGTTTTTAGATAAAGTCAGCTTGTCCACACAATGCACTTTTTCAGAGGTAGAATGGCAGTCTATCTCGCTATCAGGCCATAAGGCTTTAAGGGCAGCAAATTTTAAGAGGATGTCCTTTTTATCTCTCTGGATGGCTTATTACACCCTTGTGGCTCTCCACAGAATGTACCCTGCAGTGGAGGATCACTGCTTTTGTTGTCAGCAACAGTTGATGGGAGGTTGGTTGCATATATTTTTTGAGGCACAGTTTTGGGAAACAGTTTTTTATGCTCTCAGTCTTGGTCTCCAGATTAAGATCGATCTGGAGGCTTGTGTGGCACTGTTTGGGTTTGTTAGTAAGGGGAAACGGCCACTACAACGTGGCCGTTTCCACGCAAACCTTAACCACTCATGCATTACAATGCATGCGTGGTTACCACGAAAGCCTTTACCACGCATACCTTTACTACGAGATACGTAGTAAAGGCATGTGTGTTGTAAAGGCTAAAATTGGAAAAAGGGGGCTTGGGGGGTCTCCCCCCAAAAATAAAAAATAAAGCGTGGGAAAAAAAAGGGGGCTTGGGGGGTCTCCTCCCCCCCCCAAAAAAACGAACATGATGTCACGTCGCGAAGTGGAGGCAATCGGCGTCGTTTGAGAGGAAACGGAAAGACACTTCCGCTTCCTCTTTACGACGTACGACATCACCAAGGAAGATGAAAGAGAGGAGACGACGTGAAGAGGTAAGGGGAATTTTAGTTTAAAAAAAATATATATATAGGGATTGAGGGTTCAGGGCAGGGGTAATTATAAGAAGGATTGGGGGCTGGGGGTCACGTAAGGGTACAGGGGAGGATATAACCTTTACTAAGAGTATGCCCTTACCATGCATAAATTTACAACGAAAATCGTTGTAAAGGTATGCGTGGTAAAGGAATATTCGTGGTAAAGGTTATGCGTGGAAATAGCATTCCGTTGTAACGCATGCGTGGTAAAGGCATGCGTTGCAACGGAATGCGTTGTAACGACATACAACCGTTAGTAAGAGTCAGGGCTCTAGGATTGGAAAGTGGGGTCAGGTGTTTACAGCAAAAGTTTTCTTAATTGCTCTCTCACTGATTTTACAGAACTGGAAATCGTCTAGGGTTCCAACATGCCAAGAGTGGTATAATAAAATGATTAGGACAAAAAACGGGTAGGGGATCTAAAAAGATTTAATGCTTCATGGCAATTTATGGATGCAATAGAAAAGGCGGCCCCTGATGTAGTACTAGTGCAAGTGTAAAACCTATTTATTGTGGTTCTGGATGGGGAAGGAGGTAATTTCAATGTCGGGAAAGGGGATTCAATAAGGCGCAATGGCGCTTTCTTCCTGATGGCTGCTACTATAATTGTACTGGATAATCTGTCCTACAACTGTATCAAAAAGGGACTGGGGAGGTGAGCCCTAATAGGGCACGAAGGCACATTATTGCGGAATATAATGTATTATATAAGTGTTTTGTCTTTTAATGGATTGGCTGTCCATGAACCTGTGATTGTTAGTTATATCTTATTGCTATGACATGTTTTTTAGTATTTTACAATTGATCTCTGATTATGCTCAATAAAGAATATTAAAAAAAAGAATTGGCATAATAGGAACAAAATAATTCCTGACTGCATAGGAACCCAAGAAATAGATCTCACAGTTTTGCATGTTTTTAATTTTAGGAATACATCAAAATTCACTCTAAGTATTGAATACAACAAAATACAACATGTTAAAAATAAGTGGTTCCATGTAAACAATCAAATTATTCTTTCATAAACTGATGTGTGGCTTCATAAATATTAACCAAAAAAAACATCTTTGATCTATCTTGTAAATCGGAATAGGAAGGTAAACAGGTAAGAATCATTCACTCTTTTAATAATATCCCTTAATATTTTGCAAAGTTTCTAAAAAGAAAAGAGAGGGCCCTATTTAGAGTTTAGAAGAGGAGAGGCACCACTGATTTAGGATAAGCTTGTGCTTCCCGTTCTCTATTACAGTCAGTCAAAGTGCCGTATTTACATTGTGGAGTCTTCAGTGACTCTGCCAGACTTAACCTGTGACCTGGTGTCCCATCTGATAAGAGTCCCGCCATATTGAAAGAGAGACAATGCTCCATGTTTCCATGTTTGTGTCCACTATGCAAAGCATGTGGACATGAGCAGTGAAAATACAGAATGGCTCCCAGACAGAGGAAGGAAACAGTGGTGAAGCCGATGAGGCAGGAAGGGATCAGCACTTTTTTTTTTTGTATTTTGTGTAGCGCAAAATGCATCTGGAGCAGCCTAATTTAGTCTCCAGCCTTACATGTCACAGAAGTGCAATTATATGCATGCTCCTGACATTATATTCACTGTGTATTTTAATCCTAATGTGTGTAGCATTTAAACGCATTACTGAAATGTTTTCTCTGACAAACATAGAGATTCAGTTAAAATGTATTTTCTTGCTTGCATGATTTTTCCTTCTTTTGCAGGTTTATTATTTTATTTAGTTAGTGAAAGGCTCATTGTCTGTATCAGATGACTGAGAGAGAGTCCTGACAGAGACTTGACATTGAACGTGGAGAAAAAAGGTTGCAAGATGCTTGCTGTTCACCATGTACTAAGATGGCAAGATGTTCAAGGCTGAGAACGGTAGCCTTAGATCGATACGTTGGGAACTTAGAGCAATGTTACAGAAGCACTTGAACAGAGTTCTGATTGGATGCTGGTGGGGTGAACAGAGAAAACATACATTTGAATCTCATGTTTCTTTTATATTGGTGCTTGTTATGTTATGTCATGTAACCTGGTTACCCTGTTCCTATGCAGCTGAATGCTTCCACTTCTGGAATCTCGTTTGTGTATTCTTAGAAGCTGAGCAGACAGTTGCTGGGGATCTGGGCTGTACCAGGGGCCGTTTCCTCTCTCAGTATAAAGAAGATTTATCTACTACCTCTGTGTTCTGTACTTCTCAAAAGTGGATGATGAGGATGGGATATACAGAAGAGGACGCGTAGCAGAGGGAGAGAAGAGGATCAGAAACCCTACTTTGTTTTTTTGTTCGTTAATTGAATTGCGGCAGTTTGCATTGTTTTTTGCGGCACCTGGGAAGGAAAGGAATCCGAAAGCCTAGCATTTAAGACTGGAATCACCCGTGGGTATATTACTGAGATTTTTCACCGCTCGAGGAATTTGAGGTGTAACGTGAGTAGAGGTGCTGTTTGAATGTATACAAGCTGCGGCTGCAGAGCGAGAGGTGTTGTGTGGCATGACACGTTGTGTGTGAGAACGGAGTTCGGCGGCATAATCAAGCCTCGTGCGGTGACTGTCAAGCGCAACGATTGTGACATACCTCACTCTTGTGCGATAGCTGTTGGAAGGAATCCAGCGACTATCCGGAGGCATAATCGTGCCTCGAGCAGCAGCCGCCAGGAACTATTACGTTGGATGCACATGTCCGTAGTGATTGCATGTGCGCGTCTACATCCGCGGCGATCTAGTACGTGTGGAGGTAGGCGTCACAATGCAACCTACGTGTTAAACTCTGACGCATCTGGAGGGCGCCTTGATAACCAGCTTCAACAGGCACCGGATCAGAGAACAACCGCTCTTGTTGCCAGTTGTGTGGAAACTGAAGGGAACGTGCTAGGTGGTAGCTGTCAGTGGCAGGTACGTAAGCTGTCAGAAGGATAGCATGGATTTTGACTTTGCTTGTCACCCAGGAAGTCTTGGTGACAGGCACACCATTTCTGTGTTTAAGTTCAAATTTTGAATCTAGTCCACATTGCACATTGCCTGTCCATCTGGAATTTCGGTGATGGGAGCACCCTTAGAAAATGTTTGTTTTTGGGTCATTCTGCAAACAATTGACAGCATCTATTGATTTTAGGTTACTATAAGACATTGTAGTCAATCTAGTCACAAATTAAGTGGTACCCAGGTGCTTAACATGTCTTCACAGAGTTTACCTCCACCACCGACATTTTTAGACAGTCCAGGTCAGCCTTGTATGGGATGGGAGGACTGGAAGGATGTATTTACAACTTATTTAGAAGCAATTGGTGGGGATGTATATGTGGCAAAAAGGAAGCTGGCAATTCTAAAACATAGTTTAGGTATTGAAGGCAGGAAAGTGTTAAAAACATTACCGATGGAAGAAATGCGGATGTGGGGTCAGATACAGATGAAGATGATGTCTATGATAATATACTGAGGGCTTTAGAAGAGAATTATGGTCAAAAAGTGAGTATTGTTGTACAAAGACACATTTTTTTCACAGACCCAAGCACAAGGTGAAACAATAGACCAATATGAAGCAGTCCTAAGAAGACTTGCAGTCATGTGCAAATTTAGAGACCTCAGAGACTAAATAAGAAGGGATCAAATGATCAATAGAACGTGTAACGTGAAAATCCAAGAGAAGTTATTAGGTCTTAAGGATCCCACATAAGACAAAACTATAGAGGTAGCTAAATGCATTGAAAATACTTCCTTGTATGTGAAAGAACTAGGAGATGTGTGCACTAAAGGATGTAGTGATACAGATAATACTTGTAATGTGTGTGCCATACAAAAAGTGATGTTTAAACCCAAGGTTGAAACTAGTGCGAAAGCGAGTTTTCAAGAAAGCACCAAGGTTAAGTCATGTTTCAGGTGTGGAAGTGCGAGGCACATGGCGGAATCAAGCAATTATCAATGGTACATGTTTCAAATACAAAATGACAGGTCTGCAGAAAGAATCAGATACCACAGTTCAAGAAAGCTGTGAATTATGTAGACTGGGACAAGAATGAGAAACCATGTATGAGAGACCCCAGCATGCGCGTCACAACCAAACCCAAGGGTCTGGATGCTTACGTTTGTTCTTAGTGGTGTGAAAATTGGTTAGGACTTCTGGAATCTGGTTGGTGGATTCTTAGAAGCTGAGCAGACAGTTGCTGGGGATCTGGACTCTACCAGGGGCTGTTTCCTCTCTCAGAATAAAGAAGGTTTATCTAGTACCTCCGCGTCCTGTACTTCCCAAAAGTTCTCTCATAGCTTTGAGTTAGTTCTGTTGAAGTTAGGTGTTAGGAGAGATCCCCTTAGACTTGGAATGGTACAGACCTCTCTGCTTTCTTTATTCTTGTGAGCGTGAGGCTTCATGCTGTGGTAGCCATTGATTATTACTCCAAATGGCCCGAAATTCGGTTCATGAGTGAGCCAACTTCAAAGAATATAATTCATTTTCTAAAAGATGTATTTTTAAGAGAAGGTTTTCCTTCATCTATTGTGTCAGATAATGGCGTACAATTCGTCAGTTCTGAGTTTGAAAGTTTCCTATTGCAAGGGGGAATCACGCACCACAAGAGTGCGCTCTACCATCCCCAAGCCAACGGGTTGGTTGAGCGCATGAATAGAGTGTTGAATAATTGCGTCCAATGGGCCATTGCCAGTAAATGTGTGGTTCAAAATGCTGTTCGCTCGATGTTATGGTTCTACCGTACTACTCCTCATTCGTCAACTGGGATTTCGCCTTTTGAACTTTTGAGGGGAAGGAAGCCATCATCCAAAATTTGCCCAGGTTGGATGTCCAAATGGGTCAAGATGAATGTCATGGATGATGTGGATGAATTTGTTAGATCAAATGTTAAAAAGGCTCAGGAACAACAAAAAACCTATTTTGATGAGAGGAAAAATGTGTCTCACTTAAAATCAGTGTGGGTGATGTGGTGCGCATCAGGAATCCCATTCACACGACCAAGGGACGATTCAAATTTTCAGATCCTTTTATTGTCGACAAGGTGTGTGGCAATGCCATTAGGGTTAACCACAAGAACTGGTGGAATATTGCCAGAGTGGTCAAGATGAAGAATCAACAGTCTTTCGACTGTAGTGCTGGTGTAAAGAAAACACTGTAAAAAATGGGCACTCATCTTCTGCTTCCAATGGAGGGAGTGAGAATTCTCTTCTTCTCTCCGTAGGAGCAAGCGTCATTGCAATGTCCCTTTGAGATTCCGATGAAGGGATTTATTATATATTGCTTTCTTGTGTTTTCCGCTTATTTACTATTGCTAAAAATTGCATGGTTCAAAGTTGTTTTTGCATTGTTTGTTTTTTGTTTTGTTTTATTTTATTTACATTTTAGTTTTCTGTCTAGCTTCTGGAGGGAGAAGATAATGTAGTGGTTTCTATAGTTACCCATGCTTTCTCCAGCATCCGTAGTTGGAATCTTTGTTATGCTGCATTCTATAGTCTGTTTTAGAATGTGGCATGCGTTTCAAATGTGGCTGGAGTCGTGAACTGCTGTGTCTGCTGCGCAGTACCTCCTGTAATGAATAAACTTAATATTCATCTAAATCTGCCTCCCGAATTCACTACACACTTGTTTCTTTTCTTTTGGACTGGAGTCTGATCATGCTGACACCTTCTGCTTATATGCTCTCAAATTAGAGACCCTTAATAGATGTCCCTATCTTTGATCCATGTAAGAGTAGAGAACTGTAGTTTCTTTATGGAACACTTGTTTGTTTTTACTTGCAATTATATGACTGTGGCTATCGCAATTCTGTATATTGTTCTATGGCATCTCAATCAGCTAAGATATTTTACTTTGCCTATTGTACTAATGTACTTATTGCATTTGCATATACTTTGTGTATTGACTGGATTGATTGGTAATCCAAATAAAACCCTTTATTCATATCCGTTGATTCCTGGTCCTCTTTGTAGAGTCACATGGGCTTCACAAGTGAAATTATATTGTTGATGTTTTCTCCATTTCAATGCATCATGTCAGCTAGAAGGATCCATGACATTTGTGAGTAGAATTGCCAATGACTTGGCTAAGAGCGATCACATTTGTAAGGACCAGGACACTCCAGCAAGATGGTAGCATGTCAGATTGTTAGCTACTGAAGCAAAGGGAGTTACTATATCTCTTGGAGAAATTTTAGACTTGCCGAAACCCAGCCCAACCTTTAGAGCCCATGTCCCAATTTGGAAGATCGGCGGAGTGCCAGCGGTTCAGGAAAGAGTTGAAACAGCGGTAGAGTGAGTATTAATAGGGTTGCGCATTACAATTGTTAATGTCAAGTTTGCAGTAGATAGCTGAGATTGTGTGGTGTGATGAGATGATGTTTTAGTTTAGGTATAGATGTGAATGTGCTTAATGTTGAGAAGCTGAAGTTATTATCGGGTTCTTGCGTCATTCACAAATGATTTCCCCAAATTGAGAGACAAGCCAGTGGAATGGTACACCCAACTTGATCGGTTTGTAAAGATTTCACAGGTATGTGGATAGATTTGAACACCCTTTTTGACATTGTGGTTCCAAACGATATATGGGCAGAATGTAAAGTAGCTGTACAGTGGCCAGAGAAGGAGCCACAGAGAAATCCGATATCACATGCCGGTCGCTTTTGGTGATGAAAAAGTATCAACAGGTAATTACCTTTTTAAAAGGAAAGATGCCAGCGAAAGACATTGATTGGGTTAAGATTGACAGAACAACCTAAGAGCCTAAGAAAACTCTGCATTCTTTTTATGAGAGATAGTTGCAGGTGTTCAAGCAACACAATGGAATAGAGAGTCTTGAATCCAAAGTTTTGTGTCCAGGTTTGTGACAGGATTGAGACCTGAGGTTAGCCTGATGATTCAACAGCATTTGATTTTTTGGCAGAACAAGTTGATTGATGAGAGTTTGAGGTACCTAAAGTATTGTAGTGATGAATTGGAAATGAAACAGAAGCGGGTAAAGAAGAAATTAATGTTGGTACAGATGAAAGCAGCACAGAGAACAGAGAGGAAATCAGAGTCAACAGAATACAGACAATTTTGGTGCTATCCAAGGTGTATATTCACAAGGAGTTCCTATGATGCAAGGTGGAACTGGTTTTATCCACAATAGGTTAGAGAACGAGGTGTCCCGATTGATCCGAGTACTGGAATTGATGTTGCCACATTAAAGAAAACAAATCCACGGCATTATTGTAACAAATTAGGGCATTGGAAGAGGGAATGTCGTCTTAATTCCAACGGAAGAATAAATGAGAATCAAGTTCAAAATTCAGGGTTTGCACAGACATAGGTTAATAACCCTATTTAGCAACAAAATTTGTCAAGGCTGAGAATGCAAAGTCCCAATGTGCAACAACAAGTCCCCATAATGCAAGTCCTTCAAGCCCCATTTCCACAGCAAAATGTAAATGTTCCCAGATTTGATTCTAACCAGATCCCTAATTTTAATCAGAATCCCTTCCAGAACCAAAACACATTTCAGCAGTTTCCTATGTTTGACACACTTGAGGGTTATGTGCCAGATCAGTCACTATGATGGTGCTTGAGGGGGGAGGAAGCTTGCGTTCTTTACGCAGTCTTAGAGGTAGACCGAAGTGCTCCATTTGTAGAAGGTGAGGTGAATGTCCAGCCTGTATCATTCTTGATTGATATTGGGCTACTGGTTCCACTGTTAGGACTGCAGAAGTTCTAGACCTATCCCTCTCGGGAAAAAGAATCCAAGTTGCAGGAGTTGCAAATAAATACATGACAAACCCAGTGACATGAGAAGTGCCTGTTAAAATAGGGTCCTTTGAAGAGAAACACCAGTAAGTGGTGTTTGTTTCGAGTCCGGTAAATCTTCTGTGATGTGATTTATTGTGCAAGTTTATTTGCACCATTTATTGTACCCCAAAGGGAGTAGAGTTCCAAAGTCATGATGAAGCTGTTGCCTTTAAATTGGCGAGTCAAGGGGCAACCATTGAATTGTACCCTTTGATGACAAATGATGATTTAACACTGAATCTCAGAGATGCAGTGAAACCTAAAGTCTGGGACTTCTCAGGAAAAGACATAGGTGTCATAAAATGAGTTGAGCCTATCTGCATAACTGTCACACCTAACAATGAGTACCCAAGGATCCCTCAGTACAATTTGACTCCTGAAAACGATTGCTGGAATTACACCAGTGATTAAGTCAATGATACAACAAGGCATTTTGAAGGAGATAATGGGAAGTCCATGTAACTCACCCATTATTGGCTTGCAGAAACCTAGAGGTAAGTACTGCATAGTGCAGGACCTGAGAAAAATTACCAGTATTGTTGTTCTCGTTTATCCCATGGTACCGAATTCAGCTGTGATTTTATTTCAAACTCCATGTGAAACTGAGTGGTTCACTGTGATTGATTTGTGTTAGGTTTTTCTCTATTCCTTTGCATATGGACAATCAGTACCTTTTGCCTTCCGATTCCAGAAACGAGTTTTGGCATGGTGCTGAGTCCCACAGGGGTATACAAGAAGCCTGTCAATATTTAATAAGATCCTTAAAAAGAATCTTGAACCTTTAATAATGTCCTGTAATTCAGTCTTAATGCAGTATATTGACGACCTACTGGTTGCATCAGAAACACAAGAAGCATGTAAACAAGACACAATTGCATTGATGAACCATCTGGCTGAGAATGGACATAAAATGTCCCCAAGTGAGTTGCAGTCTTATCAAAAAGAAGTTCTGTGTCTCGGACATCACATTGAGAAGAGAGCAAGGAAGGTATCACAAAAAAGAATCTCCGCAATTGTGAAAATGAATCCGCCAACCACCCAGAGAGAAGTCAGGATATTTTTGTGAATGGTGGTCTACTGTCGTCCGTCCGTGGATACCCAACTTTTCCCTAGTGGCCAAGCTTTTACATAGGCTGACACACAAAGATGTGTCAGATCCAGTACCATTGGATAACAATTGCTTGATTGCCTTCCTAGAGCTGAGAGAAAGTATAACTGGTGCCCCGGCACTGGTAATGCCTGGTTACAATGAAGCTTTTGCTGTTTTCTGCAGTGAGAGGGTGGACAGCACTCTCTCAGTGCTTACACAAATGCATGGTAATACCAGAAGACCAGTTGCCTATTTTTCTACTACCCTTGACCCTGTAGTCACAGGGCTGCCTGGATGCCTTAAAGCCATGACTGGTGTCAGCATCAAATGCTGTGAAAGCATTGTCATGGGTCATCCCCTTACTGTATTTGTGCCCCATTCAGTTGAGATTTTGTTGACATGTACATGCACTCAACACCTGACCAATAGTCGATTGACTAAGTATGAACAGATCATTCTCGCAGCTGAGAATGTGTCCCTTAAAGGTGTGTCACAACTCTTTTGCCCTTACCAGAAATTGAAGGTGATGACAAGGAAATTGAGCATGACTGTCTCGATGTCACTTAACTATGCACCGAGCCAAGACCAGATATACAAGATGAGCTGCTAACTGAATCTGATCTCATATTGTTTGTTGTGGTCCTGCCTGAAAGATAATGGAGGAACCTGAAGAGCTGCATATGCTGTCTGTACAGCCACAGGAGTAGTCAAAGCTTCCTGGCTTCAAGGAGTAACATCCGTACAAGTGGCTGAATTGATCACTCTTACTAGGGTGTTTGTGAACAGCTGAAAGTGATGATTTTCACTGATAGTCAGTATGACTTTGGTGTCATTCATGACTTCGGTCAGCTATGGTCACAAAGGGGATTTATGACTTTCTTCAGAATCCCCCATATGCAATGGCGCACATGTCATGAGACTGTTGGAGGCATTGCAACTGCCTGCCAAAATTGTGGTTGTGAAATGTTCCACCCACCACAGCAGAGATGATTATGTGACAGTTGCCAACCATTATGCTGACGAAGTTGCAAGATTCTGTGCTGAAAGAGTTTGTACAATCAATGGTGAATATGTTAATAAATCCGATAATGAGGCCAATTACAACCTTTTGTTAACAAAAGCTGATACTTGGGTGGAAGTTAAGAGATTACTGGAGGAAGTACCAGAAGCAGTACAGCAAGGTTGGGTCAGAGCAGGCTGTGTCAAAAGAGATGATGACATCTGGGTTTCAACAGATGTAAGACCTGTGGTGCCAGATAGCTTGTTGTCTCCAATGGCTAGAAATGTTCATGGTCCTGTACATGTAGGGAGAGATGCCATGGTCAGATTGTTTCAACAAACTTGGTTCAACCCCTGATTTAGGTAGTAGGGAAAAGTACCGCAGTGACACTGAGCCACATAGGAAGATCAGATGGGCCATTCAACAGGATGCAGTTGGACTTTATTGAGATGCATGTGTGTGCAATGTGCTGAGATATGCCCTGTGGATTGTGTGTATCTTTTCACATTGGGTTAACCTTACCCAACCAGAAGAAATGACAGTCTCACAGTAGCTAAGTTGTTGTTGAGGGAACGGATCCCCAGGCTCGGTTTTCCAACTTTGGTGGAGTCAGACCGAGGGACTCATTTCAATAATTAGATCCTAAAATGTTACGTGCAGCATTACAAGTGGAGCAAAGACTACATTGCAGTTACCAACCTGAGGCTTCTAGTATAGTGGAGCAGGTCAACGGGACTGAAATTCCGACTGGCTAAAGTGTGTGCCTCAACATTTCTTAGGTGGCTGTAAGCTTTGCCTCTTGTGTTAATGAGTCTTCGCAGCATTCCTCATCAGAGGACAGAACTGTCGCCCCATGAGATCATCATGGGTAGAGCAATGGGACTGCCAGCTGTACCTGCAAATGCACTTGTGAATATTACAGGTGACAGGACTAACTGATGTGGTACATTCTGTGTCTCACCAGGTTGGAGCTTCTATGGCCCCACTGCATTAGAAGGAGCTATGCCATTACCTCAGTCCTGGCGACTGGGTCTTGGTGAAGAAACCCATCTAGAAAGCATATTTGGAACCTTAATGGCATGGTCCATACCAGGTTATCCTCATTCTGAACACTGCTGTTAAGTTGGAGGGCTCCTCAACTGGATTCACGCTGCCTGCACTCAAAGAGTAAAGTCCCCTTGATAATGTGACAGTACCTCTCCCACAAGTGCAAGCTGCAACTGAAGTTCAGTGGGAGGAGGTTGAGCGAGTCACAGAGATTCAACAAGAGCCTGAAACAGCACATGCTTGGCCTGAGGGGGATCTTGGTGAGTCGACATTTGAGGTTGAGACAGGAGAGTCTCTGCCTGTGGCACTGACTGAGCCAGATTCAGACCCTGATGAAGGACCTAGTGCTTTTGTAAGCCGAGTGGCACCTGGAGACAGTTGCCTGCGAAGGCAGGAGAGAGAGAGATGAGACTGCCTACAGAACAGATGCCCCACACTTTCCCAGAGGATACTGAGGATTCTGGTCTAAGTGACAGTGAAGACAAAAGATCTGTGCTCAGGAATTCAAAGAGAGCTAAAGTACCCTGTCAGAGGTCTCATCCCCTGAACGGACATACTTTGCCACAAATGACAGAGAGAGAGAACTTTGGAACTTGGAAAATAAAAGTTCAATTCCAATTGAACCTCTGTGAGTTTAGACTTGTGGCTGAACTGTGTTTCGACTTTACTTTGCCACGGAACAGATAGACACGATTTATCATTTGCTTGATTTCTATTCTGAACTTTGAGATACGCTTTTGAACAAGAGGCTTTGGTAAAAAAAAGTTAAGAAGATTATCTAGGCCCAAGGCTGCTGAAGGAGCATAAAGGTGTCGTTTTATAAGAAGACAGAGTAGGGTATGGGAAGACTCATGAAGACTTTGTAAATATTTGCACTACATGATTTATTGACTTTGTTTGTCATCTGCATAAGTAAAAGCATACTGAAGAAATCTGATTGCAGCAAACTCTCTGCTTAACGGTTTGATTATAGAGAAGTCATGGAAACTGATAAACACAATAGGCGTAGGTTCATATTAGCGGGTGTACTAATAGGTGTTATTGTAGTACTAATTGTTTTGCTTGTAGGATTATACTCACCCATGAGTCCCAACTCAGTTGAAATAGATCTAGAACAACCCTTAAAACCACATTTCCTACTGACAGTAGTTTAATGCACTTGATTTTAAAGCACTGAATGTAGATTCATCAAGAGGAGATTTTTCTTTGAATGCTTATTTAAAATTTATTGATGAGTACATTGACACTATGGATGCAAAGGACTGCGATGTGTGTATGCTGTTACCCATATAAGCTGCAGAGGTCATCACGAACCATCATATTCCTCTTACATATGGTATTACTTGTAGCATTTTATTCAGTTTTTGTATGGAAAGGGTCACTTTCAGTATTACTACTCAGATTATGATTTAGTTTCCTCAGAAGCTCCCATGTGTAAACATTTAAATCGTCAGCCCAATGCCAAAGAGACGGAGACAGCTCATAGTTTTTTCAAACCCAAAATTACATTAGATACTGCTTGTGGCCACAGGAACAACCTGAATTGTTCTTTGACAAATGTTGAAAAGACTTTTTTAGATTTAGTTGAAGACAGGGGAAGAACAATAGATACTAGATCTAAATCAGGGAAAGACCAGAAGTGTAGAAATAAATGGGATGATGAAGAAGAAGAGCATCAAGAGTCGGGAAACATGGCTGCCCTGAGACTAGATTGGAAACATAAAGAAAAATGATGTGTGCTTAGAGGCAAACCAGTAGTTCACACTAATTTTATGGCAAAAAGTGACTGTGATCACATTTTTAATATGGAGGAAATTGGCCATTATTCATGGGAGGCTAGGATCCTGTTATTCCTGGATTTTATTATGTTTGTGGAGATCATGCTAATTTTATATTACCCCGAGGCTGGTATGGTTCATCTTATTTAAAAGTAGTTTTCCAAAAGATTTATAACATAGAGCATTTAGATGATCCTGTATGGAGGTCACACACTAGAAGTAAAAGAAGCAGTAGTGTTACAGAAATAGTTGGAAAGATATTTGGAGCATTCATTTCAGCTGTAGGAGCCGTTTTGAATGATTTCAAGATTAGGAAGTTGTCCATTATAGTTGATACACTATCCACCAATACTTAATGTTCATTGTTATCTGTGGACACTGAAATTATAGCTGTAGGTTCTATGGGTTTGCCAAATCCTCTTGCTTTAGACATCCTTCTCGCTAAGGAGGGCGTAGTCTGCAAGATGTTGAAAGTTCAACAATACTACACCTAAATACCAGACAAGAGAAGTACATTAAGAACATTACAGACTTAAAGGGAGATTTGAAGGAATTAGAATCTACAGGTGCTTGGGACGCAATTGGCAATGGATTTGCAGCAGTAGGCAAATGCTTTGGAAACCTTGGAAGTGGAATATGTGGTTCCATCTTGAGACACCTTGTGATAATTGCCCTTTGTGCAATATATCTATTTGTAACCTTTAAGAGGTATAAGTACATGAAAACTTGGTCGACATGCCCACAGTAACATGACACATTTAGTTAGAACCCCTGAGGGTACCTTTCGGGTATATAAGTACCACATCTTCGCTGGGCACACCAGAGGAGAAGCTTCCCTGCTGACACTCCAGCACACAGTGGTCTGACATCCCTTGCGGAGCGTTCTGGGAGATAATGTCCATTCAGGAGCAGGAAAAAGACAGTCACTAGACCTATCCAAAGGACTAGGAACAGTAGACCAATTGCAATCCAGAGCTGTAGCCAGGGAGAAACAAAGGAAGTCTTTTTCAGCCAAAGGTAGAGATCATATATTTTTCCTTGTGGGAAACAGAAGCTGGCGGTGACTCCGGTTCACTCAGATCCGGAAAAAAGGTGTCAAAATTGATGAAGAAGCCAGATGCTGTTCAATCTATCTTTGGTAGTTCAGCAGGTTTTGTAGAACTGGCTGCTGACTCGTGTCAAGACATATTCACATAGATGTCGGTATTAGGCCGAAATGAGATCTGCGTTTCATTTGTATTTTGTCGCTGTTCAATTTCAACAGGCACGAGTTCCATTCCATTGTTGGTAACTCCTTCATTTCGTAGAGTCAAATCTTTAAATGTTATTATCTTTCTGTCTGAACTTCCTGAATGGTAGCGAGAGGAGATCGGCAGCTACCTAGGAGCCCACACGGCCTGCTATTCAGTATCGGCCACATAGTGTGGTTTGATTAGATCGATGGAGACAAATCGCTTTTCTTTCTTACCGGCAAGGGGCGGAAGAAGTACAGTTCTTGTACCTTCGACAGCCAGGACAGGTATAGGCCCAAATTCTTTTTTGTCCGCAATCTTTTCCCTGACCAGATACCCAATCTTTGGGACCCAGGCAGGTCTTGCCGGAACAGCTTTCACTTCCCCAGTGGCGGCGCGTTTTACTTGGACGTTGCTTTGTAATGCCTAGAAATCATTGAGTTCCTGTAAAACTTCCTAACGATCATTGATGTCAAATTCTTTTTCATCCACCACTGTGCTGCCACAATCGAGGTCGGGTACCCACATTCTAGTCCCAAACAGGACTTCATGTGGAGTACGGCCTCCCAGGAAACTTCTTGGCATGTTATTAAGTGCCCTTTGGACCCCATATAGGTGATTGACCGAACTGCCACCTGAACCTGATACCCTTGCTGTTAAGGATTGCTTTAAGTCACGGTTTTTCCGCTCCACAATCAAATTTCCCTCTGGATGATACAGAGAGGAGTACCGCAAAACTACACCCAAACTTCCCATGGCTTCTTTGTAAGCACGAGAGCTAAACACAGGGCCACGGTCAGAGTGTAATGTGCCAATTGCATATGTCCCTATGAACACTCGCAAATCCTTTATAACAGTTTGAGCGTCAGCCAAGCACTGGGGCCAAACCCACAGGAATCTAGAGCATGAATCCACTGCCACCAAGATGTACTTATAAGCCCCATCAGATTGTAAGGGGCCACAGTGGTCCAAATAGACACATGCGAGAGGTCTGTCTGATATCAGTAGTGGTGTTTGTGGCCGATGTGCTACTGTGGAAACCTTCATCTGTTGACAGATGTCGCACTTAAGGACAAAGCCCTTGGTGTGCTTGGTAAGACCTGGCCACCAATAACGTTGTTTCAGTAATGAAACTGTCGCACTACTACCTGCGTGTGCTGAACCCAGACCCTCATGTGCAGCTAGTATTAAACCTAATCTGCGATCCATGTTTGGTATTACTCTATCCCCCACTCCTGGAATTTGAGCATACAGAGTATTTTGTGTATCTAACTTGTAGGAGTACTTGAGTGGAAAACCTTTTGGTAAGGCTGAGCTGTTATTATGCGTAGCGTTGACAGCTTCCATTATCTGTCCGTCTATTCTTGTGGTGGAATGAGTGATTGCAGCAACTGCAGCAGTTCTCACTGTTGGCTTGGCAACTTCGTCAGCCAATGAATTGCCTTAAACGTGCACACCAACATGCTTGTGACTCAGTGTATGAATCACGTGAGCCCGTGGCAGGCCTTTTTTCAGCTCTGCCACTCGTTCCCAAAGCATCTTATGCTTCATTGTGCAAGCTTTGGAATCTCTAAACCCATTCTGGCCCCAATAGTGAAGATATTTGTTGTATGACTGTACACAGTAAAATGAATCGCACACAATAAGTGTGGGGAATTCCTGAACCGTATTTTTTATTGCCAGTATCACGGCTTTTAGTTCTGCCAGCTGTGCCATGCAATCTCCTAGAGACTGCGTCTGCATATTGCTAGGATCGAACTTGCCATCCCGCATAGGTCCCTTTACAATCGCACATGCAGCGCTGTATTGCTGTTTACTTCTTACGGCCGGCTGGGCAGATCCGTCAGTATAAATGATGTATTCATACTGATCTAGAGGCATTATTTCATTCAGGAGAGGATATTCTTGTTCGTACTGCAGGAATGCTTGCGTTTTTAATGTAGAATCAAATGTGTAGTCTACATCTGTTGCAGTGAGAGAATTAGCCCATTGTAGCCATCGTGGATGTAATGCTTTTGCATTTGGAACGCTTGCTTTTCTAACGGCCTCTAAGGTCGGTACTGGAGTCACGACAATTATGCGTTTCCCCTGAGCAAGTGCTCTTTCTCTCACTAAAGCAGTCTGTACTGCTGTTAGTATTTTTTGTGTAGATGCAAAACGCATTTCAGCGTTTGTGTACAAATGGGATTTGAATGCAATGGGTACAGTTTCGCCTTCATTGAAGGTGAGGTAAGTGTACCCGGATTGACCCGCGATTACACGGATCACCAAATTTGTGGTGTTTACACATGTGTGTAAAAGTTTGCAAGCTACCATATCAGCTTGTGAGGAAAGGAAAATTTCTGTGTGTTCCTGTGTCCAATGTCGAACTGAAAAATCAGGTCTTATTAAATCGTAGAAAGGTTTTACTTTTTCTGCCTAATCCAAAATGTATGTTCTGTCAAAATGTAGGAATCCTAAAATGGACTGTAGATTTTCAGAGTCTTTGGAGGTTGGAGCAGTGCACATTTTTCTAAAAAAATGAGCTGCAAGCCTTTTCCCTTCACTTGAGAGCTCATATCCTAAAAATAGGACATTGAGGTGGGCAATTTTTGATTTTTTAAAGTTAAATTTGTAGCCCTCAGAGGCGAAAACCCAGAATTATGTTGTTCACCCTGTTCAAATGATCCAATAGTTCATCAACAGTTAGATAACTATAATCTACATAGGACAATGCCTCCTCATCCAAATTTTGCTGTAACTCTGATACTCTTGCCGCGAATAACCCGGGGCTATTTTTATACCCTTAGGGCAATCTACAGAATTGGCGTAGAGAGACGAGGGCTGACAATGCTGTCAAATATCTTCTTTGAGGCGCTATATTTTGGAAGAAGGATCCATTAGAGATATCTAATGTTGTTTTGTATTTTTTCTGCACAACATTATTCATTAATGCGGCACTGTGTGCATTTTGTACTGCAAATGTTTTCGCACATGTATTCAAATGCCTGTAGTCTAAAACTAGACGGTATGCATTGTCGGGTTTCATTATGGAAAACAAAGGATTATTCATGGAAGAGGTGCAATTCTCAATTAGACCTTGGTATTTAAGTTGATCTAAGATCTCCCTGACCTGTTTTTTCGCATCATGTTTTATAGGGTACTGCCTCTGTGGAGTTGGCGTAGTTTTTACTGGGATTTCATGGTGAGGTGACTCAACATCCCAGCCTACATGATTGCGGTATAATGCAGGAGCTAGTGCTACCGCCCACTCCTGCGTGTATGAATGTTTTAGTGATTCTGGAACGAGGTCAGAGAAAGCCGGTAAAATTACGGTTTCTCCTTTCGGGCAGTCCATAACGAACTCAGGTGGCCAATCTTTTTCATTTTCAGCCAGAAGGATATCATATCCATAAGTCAGGTTCTCCCAAAAGAGACCTTTCACTCTTCTTGATATTTCCCCCTCCATTTGGAGTGTTATTTCGTATAATAATTGATGTGGGACACTCTCCCTGGTATCACGTGTTTTCACTGTGATATGTTCCTTCAACGCTGCTGTCACCAGAATTTCCATCAGGTTCTGGTGAGCTATTGTTACTTCTGCTGTGCTGTCTAGCATCGTCAGAGCCCATTCTCTGTTCAGAAGTTGTGTCCTCAGTAGCCTGGGCATTTCTTATTTAAAGGCCAGTTACCTTCTTCTTTTTAAATTGAGGTTTATTTTTGGATTTATCTTCTTGTTTGATAATGTAGTCTGAAGTGCGATGTGTGTCTCTTGGCTTGACTCGCTCCTCTGGTCTACGTTCTGACCGTCCTTCCCTCTCTGACTTTTTTGATGAACCATGAAAGGAACGAGAGGAACGTGTATCAGTATCCTGTAACCTGTCAGGTTTTTTAATATTGTCATGGTTTCTGAGGTTATATTTCCTGCCAGAGGGCTCTTGTTGTGGAGACCCACCCCGTGATTGTGATGCATTCTGATTGTTTGATATCCCATTTTCTTTTAGAAGAATCGGGTGCTTGCTTGGAGTTATCCTTTTCAGGATTACCCATTAATTGTGGTTTCACAGGTCTAGCTACCAAATTATCTCTACCCAACGAAGCATAGGTCTCTTAGAAAATTTTAGGTAGTTCCCGCTCCTGTTTTGCAGGAGTGCATTCCCTCAGGCATTGGCGTATAGTCACCGCAGCTGCTTCCCCTTTTATTTTGGCTAACATAATTGTGGATACCTGGGCAAAATTATCTATCAATTTTATCCCCAAATCCAGGGCAGGTTCTGCCCCGTACTCTTTGTGTATTTGCTTTAATACTTCTAGTATGACTGCCATTGAGGGGGTGCCATGAGTTCTGGTATAAACGGCAGTGAAAACTGTACCCCAAGTGGTACAATCCTCTATTGGGGGATCTATTCCCATTGGCAAGCAAACTGTCAGTATTCTGTGTTTTTCTTGTGGGCCAGTGTATGGGAAAACTGCCTCAAGCTGTGCTATTTTCTCTGCTATCCAGAATGACATTTGCTCACGTTTAGTGGGCATTCTTCCCATAATCGCGCTCAGCATTTGTGGGGTGATTTTTGTTGTGGTCCCTTGTAGTGGACCTGTGTGAGTGACCCTTGTAGGTTTTAGTGTGAGTGTCTGCATTACAAACTGTGTAAGATTTCTGTATAGATTTATTATTTCTTTCTGAAGTGGACGTAAGTCTGCTGCTGGCAGTGTGTAAATCTCTGGATGCGGTGTGTAAGCAGCTAGAACTGGCCAAGTCGCTCCGTCTCTGCTGAGCAGACCAAGTCTCACCTTTTCTTTGGTATGTGGGAGGGCGCCTTTAAACCAGTTTATATGTTCCTGGTACATTAACGGTACTTCTATGTCCTTCTATGGATTGTATTCATCTGGTATTTCATCCGTAGTGTAAGTATGAAATGTATTTTTGCGTGCATCTGCAGGTGGGAACTTGACCCAAGAATAGAACACCTCTGTTCTATATGTCTCATGTGCCTCAATCACGAAGGTAACGGTCCCGCCCAATGCTGAGAGACCACAATTTTCCAATTTTACAGCAAGTTAATTTCTGCAATTTTCTGAAATGTTTAAAGCATCTTCTTGCTCCTCTTCCCCTGCATTTGCAGCGCCGTCCTGGACAAACATTGTGAAAGGAATTTCAAGGAAATAGAGTTAACGTTTATGCACAATGTAGGGAACTATAATCCTTCAAGCTTGAACAAAGCTACAGCCAATACATAGGATATACCTACTCAGCTGTGGTGGGTTTTTCCCTTCCCACTCCAGACGTCTCTGGGTATATGTGAGTAGGGGTCCCTGAGAAAGCACGACTGAACTACTCAGATTTGACTGTTAAATAAGAACCAAACCAACGCTGGCGGCGCCATGTCGTGTAGTTCCTACAAATCTATATAGGATCTGTGCGTTTAGACAACATAAACTAAGGGATTGGTATTCAGACTGATTCCAGACACCCCCAAAGGATATGTTAGTCTGTAGATCAGTTAGCTCACAGTGCCACTATAATCCCCATAACCTTACCAAGGAGCAAATAGTTTCTGGCAACTATCGCACATGACAACCCTGATCCCTCAAGGATCATAGAAACAGTACAGTACTTTTCGCTCAGTCACTCATACTCACTTTGTCTCAGAGAGATACACAGAATAAACGGTGTGGACGTTTTCAATAAGTATTTATTGAACCAGCGTCATTCTAGTATAAAATACTTGTGCTGCAACAACCATTACACAGAAACATATATATATGATTACAAGCACCAACAGAGCAAATAAAAGGTAGAACTCTACCATGCTGCTAAAACTGTGAATATATGCAGGCATATAGATACATGGAAGTAATCATGCGTACTCCTAAGATGCTAACCATAGCTAAGTGTACCTAAGTGTACCTAGCATGTATGTAGGTGGAAAGCCAAGAATGCCCCTAGGAAAGAGCCAACCCCATTCCCTGATGGGAGAGAATGAAGGACCCTGTCTTGGTCTCGAGTTGGACACCCCGCAAGGGATGTTAGACCACTGTGTGAGGGAGTGTCTGCGTCTCATGTCAGCAGGGAAGTTTCTCCTCTGGTTCACCCAGCGAAGATGTGGTACTTATATACCCAAAAGGTACCCTCAGGGGTTTTACCTAGATGTGTCATGATACTGTGGGCACGTCGCCCAAGGATGACGATAGCAGTGACTTTTGTACAGAGTTATTATGCAAAATATGGTAATCCTGCTGTGATACTAAGAATCCTCATGCATAATAAATTAGGCTAGTTTTCGAAGAAAACCACATAACATTTATTCAGCACCTAACTAGGTAAAAGGTCAGTGCTAAAACCGTTACGTAGAGCAAGGTAGTGCAACTACCTAGGCCTATATTTGGGTACATTGGGGCTCATAACAAGCTGATAGTATTTTCAAACCCACAATGACATTAGATACTGCTTGTGGCCACAGGAACAACCTGAATTTTTCTTTGACAAATGTTGAAAATACATTTTTAGATTTAGTTGAAGACAGGGGAAGAGCAATGGATGTTAGTTCGAAATCAGGGAAAGACCAGAAGTGTAGAAATAAATGGAATGAAGAAGAAGAAAACCATCAAGAGTCAGGAAACATGGCTGCACTGACACTAGATTGGAAACATAAAGGAAAATGATATCTGTTATTCCTGGATTTTATTATGTTTGTGGAGAACATGCTAATTTTATATTACCCCGAGGCCTGTATGGTTCATGTTATTTAAAAGTAGTTTTCCAAAAGATTTATCACGTAGAGCATTTAGATGATCCTGTATGGAGGTCACACACTAGAAGTAAAAGAAGCAGTAGTGTCACAGAAATAGTTGGAAAGATATTTGGAGCATTCATTCCAGCTGTAGGAGACGTTTTGAATGATTTCAAGATTAGATAGTTGTCCACTATAGTTGACACGCTATCCACCAATACTGAATGTTCATTGTTATCTGTGGACACTGAAATTATAGCTGTAAGTTCTATGGTTTTGCCAAATCGTCTTGCTTTAGACATCCTTATCGCGAAGGAGGGCATAGTCTGCAGGATGTTGAAGGTTCAGCAATGCTACACCTATATACCAGACAAGAGTCAGGAATTTAAGAAGTACATTAAGAACATTACAGACTAAAAAGGGAGATTTGAAGGAATTGGAAGCTACAGGTGCTTGGGAAGCAAATGGCAATGGATGTGCAGCAGTAGGCAAATGGTTTGGAAACCTTGGAATTGGAATATGTGGTTCCATCTTGAGACACCTTGTGATAATTGCCCTTTGTGCAATATATCTGTTTGTAACCTTTAAGAGGTATAAGTACATGAAAGCAAAAAGAGAAGTTCAGGAGAGAAGGGACATAAAAAGAAAGAGAAAGGCTGTAGTACTGCAGATGAGTCAGTGTGGATACTATGATGACATGAAATACTTGTTAGATTCTAGACGAAAAATAATGAAAACCTCAAGGTTCTGATTGATCATCTGATAAGATTCATATGTTGATTGTGATGGTTAACAATGCCATCAGAAGGGGGGATTGGAGCAGCGTAACTTAATCTCCACTCTTACATGTCACTGAAGTGCAATTATATACAGGCACCTGACATTATATTCACTGTGTAATTTAATCTTGTTAACAAATGTCAAGCATTTAAATGCATTACTTGAAATTTTTTCACTGTAGAACTTAGAGATTTATAAACGTATGCACTAATGTTCATTTTAAACATGAATTATGTATCCTTTATTCACGTTTGATGCTTACACTTCAAGTTGGATTGCATTGGTAAACATGTATTCTTTTGCTCACATTTTGCAGTTCATTTAAAGTTGCACATGTGCATGTATAACCATGTAACCGAAATGCACATTAAATGCTCAATTAAGTTAACCTTACTACAGACTCCAGTTGAAATGAATTTACTTGTTTGCATTACTTTTCCTTCTTTTGCAGGTTTATTATTTCATTTAGTTAGTGAAAGGCTCATTGTCCATATTTGCTGACTGCTAGAGAGGCCTGTGAGAGACTTGACAGTGAACGTGGAGAAACAATGGTCGAAAGAAGCTTTCTGTTCACTGTGTACCAAGGCGGCAAGATGTTTAAGTATGAGAACGGTAGCCTTAGTTTGATACCATAGGAACTTAGAGCAGTGCTGCAGAAGCACATGAACACTGTTTTGATTGGATGCTGGTGGTGTGAACAGACATAACATACATTTGAATCTCATGTTTCTTTTATATTGGGACTCTCACAGCTTTGAGTTCATTCTGTTGAAGTTAGGCATTAGGAGAGGCCCCTTTAGAGTTAAAGAGGTACAGACTTCTCTGCTTCCATTATTCTTATGAGTGTGAAGCTTCATGTTAAACACTTATTTCCTTTTCTTTTGGACTTCTACTGGAGTCTGATCATGCTGACACTTTACTTATATGCTCCCAAATTTGAGGCCCTTAAAAGATGATCTTATCTTGACCCAGTAAGAGTAGAGAAGGGTAGTTTCTTTGTGGAACTCCTGCTTGCTTTTCTTTGCTATTATAGGACTGTGGCTGTCGCAATTCTGTTTATTTTTCTACTGCATCTCAATCAACCAAGATTTCTTTCATGCTTTGTTTCGTTCTTTCTTTCTTTCTTGCTTTGTTTCCTTCTTTCAGTCCTTCTTTCCTTCCTGCCTTTCTATCCTTCTTTCTTTCTTTCCTTCTTTCTTTTATGCCTTCTTTCTTGCCTTCTTTCCTTCTTTCTTTCTTTCTTTCTTCCTTTCTTTCATTTCTTTTTCTTTCTTTCTTTCTTTCTTTCTTTCCTTCTTTCTTGCTTTCTTTCCATCCTTTCTGCTTTTTTCCTCCTTTCTGTCCTTTCTTTTTACTTTTTTCCTTCTTTATTTCTTGACTTCATTATTTCCATTCTTTAATCTCCTTTCTTTCTTTCCCTTTTCCTTCCTTCTTTCTCTCTTTCCTTCGTTCTTTATTTCCATCTTTCTTTCTTGTCTCCTTTCTTTCGTGATTTTTTCTTTCTTTTTTTCCTTTCTTTCTTTCTTGCTTTCCTTTTTTTCTAGCTTTCCTTCTTTCATTCTTCCTTTCTTTCTTTCATTCTTTCTTTCCTTCTTTCCTGCTTTGTTTCCTTCTTAGCTGTCCTATATTTTATTTGCAGAGACTCCGCACTCATAAAAATACTACTCGTAAAATATCTTTGTGAATAGCAAACAATCGAAAAACTCACACAAAATTGTAAGTTTGCCTTTGTGAATCAGGCCCAATGTAGTATCCTTCAGTGCCAAGGAACACTATGGTAATGTGTGTTTTTTTAATACCAAAAACATTTTTGCCTATTGGCATGTTTCTTTAAATTGACGAATACCTGCAGCTTCCTGGACAATAAGCTTTAGCAAAAACCATGCCAAAGATGAAACAATTGCCAAAATTGCGGGCAATACTAGAACTATAGGCTTTGCCACAGCTTGTTTTAATTTTGCATGGGTAGAAAGCAATTTAGGCCGTAGCAGAGCTTCTACGAATGTCTCACCAAATTGGTCTATACGATTTCAATTATAAAATTAATGTGAAGGAAATTCCACCTGCCCAAAGTGTTCAACCAGATATTTGATATTTCAGTTTTTTTTTAAACTGCAGTAGTTTGCATCCTGTCTACCAGTTTCCACCAACAATATGCTCTTTAAATTATGACTACTTCTCTTCCACTACGGCTCCTTTTAACATGTCCCCAGGCTGGCACTCAGAGGTTTCAATTATTAATAAGAGTAAATTAACTTTGGATTGAATGCAGCAATTGCTATTACATTATGAGGATTTATCGAGTTCATGCCAAAATCCAGAGCAGATATCTATTACAGCTTTAGAGCCTGCCATAGCGGGCTCTACTGGCCATTAAAGGCCCGCTCCAGCATTAAAGGCCCGTGCCAAAGGCGAGGGCCTTTAACAAGGGAGCGGGCCTTTAATGGCCGGTAGTGCCCGCTACGCAGGGCTCTAAGGCTATTAGAACATTCCACCCGATGGGGCAGAACGTTCTAATTTGCAAAACAAAGACCTCATAAAGCCCGAGGACGTTGAAATCCCCTTGGGCTCCATGAGTCCTTTTGTTCAAGGCAACAGCTGTGAACAAAGTTGGAATATTGGAGCTCCGGGTTTCCACCGGCCATTAGATGCCTGGAGCACTCCATTCACTTCTTTGGAGCTCCCAACATTCTAATGCTCTAATACCCGATTCACACCAAATGTAGGCATTTCTTTTAAGTTATCCTTTGGGTGATTTAAAAAGCTTAGCTTGATTGCATTATTAGGCTGGAGAGGGATTTAAAACAGCTGTATGAAACCTCCTGTGACCTGTTTGCTTTCCCAGCATGAAGGGCATCCAACACTACAGAAAGATTAGCTGGAAAGTCTTTGAATCTGTGAAGTAGGTCTGAACAGAGCTTTACCTTCCACATTTTGTGGCTTATTTACAAGAAACAGACACAATGAAGCACCGCAAAACAGCTTGCTGCTCCACGCTGCGCCAAAAGGAAAGTGCAGGGGTGCATCGTATTTACGGCAAATTGACGCATCCCTGTCCTTTCCTTTGTGCTGGTGCACAGTTGGCTGCCTAGTGCCAATGCAGGCACCCTTGCACCATGGTACAATGATGTCTGCGTTGTAGGAATGATTGTTTTTTGTGCAGGAAGGGACACCTTCCTGCACAAAAACAATCAATGGAGGCGTTTTCCTCCTTCCATATGTGCTCCAGAATGCAGCACACATAGAAAAAGGAAAAAACATAGAGAAATAAAGATATTTCTTCTCGTTACGCCTCCCCTGGGAGGCGTAGGCTGTTGACGCATTCACAGGTTTACAAGTCCTTGTAAATCTGGCAATGCGTCAAAATCCATGGGTGTTGCATGGGAACACCCAACGCAACGCCCATTGAACGCCTCTTTACCGCAGAGTAAGGCAACGCAGCAACTTGCCCTGCTTTGCCTTACTCAATATCTAGGAGGCCATGAAAAGCCATGTAAAGTGGCGTTGCATGGCCCCGTATATATGAGTCTGCACTCTGCGCCTCTGCTGCGTCAAAAAAAGTGACACAGCGGCGGTGCAAACTCCTTGTAAATATGCCCCCTTGTCCACAGTGAAACTCTCTGGATGTTGTGGCTCCATGTGCAATAGGAGGAATCCTGCCTGTTATTCTCAGGAGAGTGTGCACTGTATTCCTGGGGCATATTGTTGATTTTACTGTTCGAGAAATCTTTGTTTTTGTTTATTTTTTAGTTTTATGAAGCTTTATGTTTTACCCTGAAATTGATGCAGAGAGTAAAGGGTGTTACAAATGTACAGTTTGATAAAAGGGAGAAGGGCGGTCATAATACTACTACTTGATGGGTGTGTGCCTTTGTCTCACATCCTTTAATAATGATCCCTCATGCATGAGGACGGAGGATCATGTTGGGAACATGGAGTCTTGCTGAGCAGACAAACAGACCTCTCTGCGGCGCTGGCTCCTTTTAGGCCTCTGCTAGGATGAAAGAGCCCCCATCAAGTTAATGTAATTGCTGAAGAGATCTTCAATTTACAGTACTTTGTTGCTAGAATGCCATTGGATACCTCCTTGAATTTCCGTCCAAGTCTTTTGCAGGCCCCATATGACTGAAGTTGGCAATGACCACGCTGCTTGCCATCAGATCTGGTTTTGCAGGAGCTGTGTCAAAGGTGCATGTGGTGGAACCATCTCAAGACCTAAGACAGGACAGGGCAAAGATACCAAGCGGTACTGCAGAAGAATGTTATTGTCCTCCTTAGATTGAAACAACGTCCGCAATGGGCGCGCAGGGCACCACAATCAACATCTTGAGCAGGTTAGTTCTAGAAGCTGTCTCATGCCAAGAAGTTAGCTATAAAATACTAGAATTGAGAAGAGAGAATGGCATGGAAGGGGAAAAAGCAATGTTAAGCATAGCCTGGAAAGTGAATCCCAACCAACATCGATCCTTTTAAAATAACCAACAACTCACAGATATGCTCTCAGATCACCAAAACCTATAGAGCAGGCCAAACGAAAATTTGGGGTATAGAAAAGCACTATTTGAAAAACTCAAAGAAATGCTGGCAGTGCAGCCCCCAAATCCTCTAAAACTAAAACCAGGTGTACTGATCCAAGTAACACCATACCAAATACAGGAAGTTTTAAGACTCTCCCTGGTCACAAGTCACAAGCCTGGAGTGCATGGATCCCAAAAATTCCACCATCCCTCTGGTCTTTTTTCCTAGTAGTAGAGAGAATAGGCATGGCTGAAGGGGTAAAAATGTAGATAATGTGACCTTACCCTACCCTACCCCAATGTAGATGCCACAGGGCAGTAGCAAATCATGTAAAGCGGACCCACTCAAGAAAGGGGAAGGCCAGGGGATACAGATGCTGGGCTAGAAAGTTACACATGCAGTAAGGCCATGGATTACCAGGTACGACCAAATGTTAGCCTGGAGAATAGATTCAATGTATTGGCCAAAGACAAAGACTTAGGAACTGCACCACACAAGATACAAGGGCTATAGGGGGCAGGAGGGTCCCCTCAAGTGTTTCCTACCACCAAAGATGAGACTACCTCATACAGAGCCTAATGCTACCCCTACAGCCCCTACAGCTACCTCCCCCTCACAGTGGTTAAGACAATGCTCATAAACCTCCGGACTGTTTTAAGAACAGGTTTTGGAACTTCAGAGCACAACCAGAAGGAGCTAAAAGAAGCATGCAAGATACTAGAGAAAAATATAGTAAAGATAGGATATAGAACTATCTGATTAGAAACAGTGATGCCACAGACAAAGGAGGCGGTAAAGGAAAATGCAAAAGAAATTACACACCTATTGCTACAAGACAATTTCATATTGAGACACCCAGAAAGAATGGAAAGACATTCTTGAAGGAATAATCTAATGCTGCTCAGCGTACCAGAAGAGCTAGAAGGCACCAATATCACAAAATATCTAATTACACTCCTTTAGGAGATGGTACTTAAGGAGGGTTCAACAACTGACTTGGCAAGAAAGATTTAGAGAGTACATAGAGACCTCTTTAAATTGAATCCTAATTGACAAACGTCAAGGAAAATACTGGTGTGTTTTCAAGTCTGCACTGTCAAGGAGCATATTTTAGAAACAGCCTTAAAGAAAAAGACCCCAGCAGTTGTCTAACAGGCAGAGACAAACATTGGCAACAAAGCCGATGCCTGAAGGGGGCTAATCCACTGCCCAATTGCCCAATTGCATGTATGCTGTCCTGAAGAGCTGAAATAATATGTGAAAGACACCCAAAACCCATTTTCTCTAAGCAAGATTATTTATATTTTTTTAGAAAAAATGAGGGTGTTGAGACAGCTAAAACAGTATTTAGTCAGACCACAAACACACAGAAATAGACAGAGAGCAAGGAGCAAGACCACAGAGGTCTTTGGCTCGCATGCATAAATATACAGCACTGGTCAAGAGCATCACAATCTTACCTGAAAGACATGAAACATGTGTAGTACTGCAGGACCAGCACAAGTATCCTTCAAAGACATGGAACAAGTGCGGTACTGCAGTGTCAGCCAGTGCAAGCTTCCTTCAAAGGCATGGAAAAAGTATTCTACTGCAGGGCGAGTCAGTGCAAGCTTCCTTCAAAGAAATGTAACCAATGTGGTACTGCAGGGCCAGTGTGAGCATCATTTAAAGACATGGAACAAGTGTGGTACTCAGGGCCAGTGCAAGCTTCCTTCATAGATATGGAACAAGTGTGGTATTGCAGGGCTACTGCAAGCTTCCTTCGAAGACATGGAACACGTGTGGCATGGAGCAGCACTATTCAATGCGTCCCTTAGATAAAATGAGCAATCAGCATGTCAGATTTGGTACAAGTGTAAGAAACAGCACTAGGCATTGACGGCTCCTCCGCTAAGGAGGAGCTAAGGCGGAGCTAAGGCGGAGGAGCGTCGCCCCACTGCTGCTGTGCAGCAGTAAAAGAAAGGAAAAATAAAATGATAATAATGCGATGTTATTATCATTTTATTCTTCCCTGCTGCGGCAGCATGAAGGCGGGACGGGCTGCTCTGCTGACAGAGCAGGGCAGGAGTGATGGGCACACTAAAGTGCACATGATACTTTGACCAGCCCTCTCGGGCTGGCCAAACAGTCATGCACATTTGTCATGTTCTCTATGCAGGCTGCATTACAGCCTGCATGGAGAACATGCCCAGGCCCCCAGTTCCCGTCTGAGCACTGAACCACGGTGCTCAGACCAATCACAACGCTGCAGTGCAGCGTTGTGATTGATTTAAGGGAGCCAATCACAAAGCTGCATTGCAGCGTTGTGATTGGCTCAGGAGAGCCTGGCTGCTTCCTGTTCGGCAGAGTAGAGACGACGTGGGACAGAGCGGCGAGGAGGTAAGTTAATTTTTCTTTTTTTATACTTAATCCTCCATACCCCCTCGCCCCCCACCCGCCGCCACCACCCCAGATCCGTGCTGGCTGCCACTGGCACCAGAGGGTATGAGAGGGAGCTTGAATCAGATGCAATGCAATATTTCCACACACAAAACAGGTACAGTGCCAAACAAGAGTACACACTTCCTGCACAACAATAGGACACATACCTATCCAGTCAGAAACAATGTAAGTTTTCTCACGTGTACAGAACATGCAGCAGCAGTCCAAGCCTGTGTGTAAACACATACACACAATGTGCAGTATTTGACAGCAGTGTAAGTTCCCCTCACACACAGCACAGCTACAAGATGGTCATCAGCAGTGCAAGCTTAGATAGCCTCACATACAAAACAGGTAACACACTGATAGAAGCATCTATATTTAATTTAGGCACAGAATGCAAAGAGTAAAGTATAGAGGTGCATGAGCCACTGAAGGCTCGAGTCAAGGGCTCAATTCTGGTTCCTGGTTCAGCTTGAGCTCCTCTTGAACCTTCGAGCCAAAAATGAGCTAAGCTTTCCAATGGCTTCTGCATGCTACCCAACACTCTAACCTCAAGAATGATAGGCAAACCATTAAACTTTGATGTAAAGCAGGAGCAAGAAAGGGATACCAATCTAGTGGCTAAATTACATAACGTGAAACCAGAAAACTTGGGATCAATCCTGCCACTTGATCAAATTCTGTGATCTTAGGCAATTATTTTACTTTATTGTGTCTCCTGTTTTTGTCATTATTGCATATGAGTAAACCTTGAAATATATGAGGATATGTGCTGTACAATATTCTCTCTTGTGTTTGACTTAATGGATTATAATGTTGCTCAGTGTAAAAAAAAAATATAGCCCACATAAAGGGTGCACATGACAACTATTTTACTTCTTAGTTCACTAATAGTATTGTGGTCAGAGTGGGGTGTGGGTATGAATTTCCTAAGTTCATGTTTAAAAACTATCACTTTTAGTGAATGCCTCTCAAAGCAGTTATATATGCTGATCTACTAAGTGAAACTCTTGTCAAAGAAATATACTTGTATGAATTTTATAGACGCTTAATCTGGGCGGAAAACTACGCTACGCTCGCGTAGTTTGCGAAGTTTGCGCTACTTCGCACTACGCGAATTGCACGTAGCAAAATGCAAACACGCGTAGCGTAGCGTAGCGTAGTGCAGCGGTGATTTTGCTTGCTCGCGGTCCTCAACGTCAAGTTGGCGACCGCGAGCAAGCAAAATGACATCCCGGCGAGACTTTTTCGCCGTTCGCGATCAGCAACATCAAGTTGCCGATCGCGAGCGTGGAAAATAAACCTCCCGGCGAGATTCTCAACGCGGGAGGTCAGGTTTCTCATTGCGAGTGGTCACGTATGCTCGCGACCGCTCGCGATGAGAAACTACCAGTCCGCGTTGAGAAAGCTGCCGCTCGAGTAAAAATCTACTCGAGCGGCAGTAAAGACAGCTCGCACTGTGCAAGATGCCGTTCAATGATTGCACAGTGCGGACAAGCATCCGGCACTGTGCAATCATTGCGAACACGCACTACGCAGTTCGCGTAGTGCTACGCGTAGCTCGCGTAGTGCGAACTGCACTTTGCGTAGCTTCGCGAAGCGTTACTTTGCGAACTACGCCCAGGGTTTTTTACATAATATCTGTTGCATGATTTCCATGCCAAATGATCCCATGGCTCAGCTTGTGCCTGGGCTCTTACAGCCAAGATGGGTTTTTAGAGCCAAGGCAGACTCTTTCAGCTCTACCTGTTAATCTTTTGGCTTGCCCATCTCTACTACTGTACTGTGTATAACACGAATATATGTCTTTACTACGCATGCTTTACATCGCATGCCATTACAACGCGGTCGTTACAACGACCACGTTGTTACATCGCGAACCATTACATCGCAAGTCATTACAACGACTTGCTGTAGGGGTGCGCTGGACTTAGGAATAGTATAATTTACTATTCCTACTCCAGTTTGTGCAACAGCAGGGAAAGTGTTGGATTGTAAATCCAACACCTTCTGCCCCCTACAGCAAGTCGTTGTAACGACTTGCGATGTAATGGTTCGCGATGTAACAACGTGGTCGTTGTAACGACTGCGTTGTAATGGCATGCGATGTTAAGCATGCTATGTAAACGCTGTTTCCCGTATAACGCTTACTCAACTTCCTCCAATCGCGGTGTCTCACTCTCGGGAGCAACATCTTGTTTTCGGAGATTCTGTCCGGTTTCCACAGGTGTCAGAAGGATAATTCTTGCTACTTCTGGTTTTAATAAGGAAGAATTGTGCATTAGTGACACCAAGAAGTTCTTTTAAAGTTACCTGTGCATTTTTCTAGCATAAATTGAAAGAAACAACACTCAAATCATTTATTTTCCCAGTTCTAGCACTCTGACCTAAGTAAGTCCATGTGCTTTTACTAAGTGCCACTGTTTGCACTCCACACGTTAGGCTGAGTGCAGTGATTACTGTGACTGTCATGTATTTAGAAGCCACCCAGCAGTATTGCAGCCAGGGCCAAAAGGTACACTCTGCATATACAAAAGTGAGCATGCGGACTGCTCAGCCATTCTGCATGCACAATGAGGCCTTCTCATTGCCCTCGCGGGTGCTTCAGTAGATTCTTCTGCTTGGAGTCTGATTCCTGCAGCTGAGGGAATCGGACGGCACTAACATAAAGCTCCCATTGCTGTAAGAGCTCCTGTGACCCTAGTAGGCAGTGGTACTGGAACATGCTCAGACTTGTGGTGCTGCCACCAAAGTTGCATCACTGAACTCATAGGGATTCTTAAAAATCCAAGCATCACACAAAATTACAAGTGTCACAAATGAGCCATGCTATTCAGCAGGAGAGAGGTAATGGTGTAGCATGTAGCTGGTTTTGCATTTAAAAGCGCACTGTCGCAAATACATTACGACTGCATGGTGTGGTAGCCACTGTCATTAACAGAGAGCACATTGAAATGACCAAAACGTTTGCACAGACATACAGTCTTACTGATAAAACTATATAGCGCACAAACAATGAAGTGTGGGAATTAGTTTTCAGCAAAAATTTGTAACTTGTGCATCACCAAGCAAAGTGTCTTGATTTGTTTTGGGCCAATTGAAATCTTTGTTTCCATTACACTTCATAATTAAAAAATGCGCTTCACTTGTGCTTTCACAAATGTTTATTTATTTTGAAATATTTATACTGTTAATGTATAGGTATTTACATTGTTTTGTGTTAGAAGAAAACAACATCACACAGCCTTTCCTTCTCACCAGCAGGATTGTCACATAGTTCACTTTCCAAAATCCTCACTCTTTGTCTTAAAAGAATAAGCATCAATTTGTCAAAAGACTAGACTGACATTTGACCTCTGTCTTTGAACACACGACAACTGTGACAGGATAAAAACAAAATTTAAAGCAATCTCTATGCTCATTCACCTTTGGAATTCCAGCATGGTTATTTAGGTGCCTTCCCAAGCAGCAGCTGTGGTTGGGCCCCTTCCTACCTCTGTGCCCTGGTCCATTGCACCGGCTGCAGCGCTAGTAGCCAATGCACCTGAGTTGGACCCAATAACTGCTGCTTGCCCGATGGCCCTCTGAAAGGGTTTCTAACATGTGGCAATGGTTGAAAATTCATGTCTCAAATTTTTATTGAGCTCCATAGCTTGTCTATAGACAAGCACTGAATGATCCTTGTATGTTTGCTAGCACTGTCTTTATGTTATATTTTCTAGCTCACTTTTCCTACAATCACCAGTGCTGAAAATCGAAAACAAAAATTCCCAAGATCACTTAAATTGGCCTTAAATTACAATCCTTGTTATATAGCACAGTGAGTTGGGAATGGGTATGAAGGAGTTGTGCGCCGCCTGGAAGAACCTAATTCTTTTTTCTCAATCTTTCATTTTCCTGAGATTGCTAGAAGGGCATCTTTGGGTAGGGATATAGATAGATTAGTACAAACAACCACCGCATTCAGTAGACCCCACACATGTTTTAAATATATCTCACTTACATACAGGGCTTGGACAAGTAAAAACTCCTCCTGCCTTCAAATCGTATTTTATCTCTTAAGCACTTGGGAAGTGACAACAAGTTGAGTGTCTTTATTTCTTTCCATGGTATTGGCATCAAGAATCAGATGTCAGGCTACAACTAGCTCTCAGCATGGATGATGAACGTGAGTGCTGATGATCCTGTAAGTGAGGCATTTGTGTTGGGTAAAACTGGAACTGAAATAAGATACCTTCCCCAGTCCTGTAGGGTGCTGCTCTGAACGCAAAAGGCAGGCATCTCTGAAAGTGTCCTGGTGTGTGCAAATTGCATTTGGACTAATTCACTATATTTCACAGCATATTTCACAGGGGCTGGCCTGAATCCTTGATCCGATTCAATAATAGCCGCCGCAACCGGGATCCTTCTGGATCCCTCTCATTTTCTGCTCTGCACTCACTTTTGTGACCTCTCAACTCAGATTTCATTCCGGCTGTCCTGTTCCAGCACTGGGTCGAAAAAGAGTGCTTACGTCTCATGTCTCGCTTCTGGTACTAGTAAGTGGAGCGCTGCACTTGGTAATACTGAACTTTACGTCAGAGTATTTGTTGCACGCGCACATGAAGCTGCCATTACAGAAGCCGGCATTTTGAAGAACTCTGCGGTGTGCCACTGCCACGGCTGCCATTAGAGGCCTGGATTAGTATTTCCTCACTGCAAGCGGCAAAGCATGAATCTAAGTTCAGGCTTCCGTAGTTGCCTGGTACCTGCCTATCAAATGGTCTTTACGCATTCAGTGCGTGCTGTGCTATGACTTTATTTATGCCTTCCATCACTCAATAAGCATGTATAAGCATGTAGACAATTAATTATAAGTTGCATACTAAAGTTGGAGTGGCTGGACAGAGAGCTTAGGTCAGCTCAGTCGGCTTTCACGTCATATGATAGCAGCGTTAAAGTGACTGCAGCTGTAGATGTCATTAGCACGACCTTGCGTAACCATGTTTCTCGCTGTGGTGAAGGGCAAGCAATGCGGTGCATCTATGCAATGCCACGGGGAGCGCTGAGGGCAGTGTGAAGCACTGCTGCTTTTGTTATTGGGGGCCGATATTGCAGCACCGCTACAAAACCGTCCCCGTAACAAAAGCGAGCCCACCCTTGCAAAACCGCCTCCACCCTTCCAGCCTCCGGGAAAACGCCTGATGCCCGCTACAGCCTGTCCGGCCCTGCTTGAGTGGGTAGAATGTTATAACAACATTATTGCTCTTGGGTTATACAGGTACTTAACCCCTTCGGTGATCACGACGGCCGGGAGCCGTCATGACACACAGTGGGCGTGTGATCATGACGGCTCCCGGCCGTCGTGACACCCACCCACGGGGGAAGCGCTGGCGCTCCCCCCGTGGGACACCGATCTTCGTGCCTCCCCCCGCCCCCCCTCCACGTCATCAATGAAGTCAGCGCGCGAGGCTCGCAGACGTCATTGGAGGTTTCCCTTTGTCTCCCGACGCGCTGGAAGCCATTTGCTTCCAGCGCGTCGGGAGACAAACGGGTGAGTTTTTCCTCGTGGAGGGTGGGGGGTATATTTTAAAAGGCATTGGAGGAAAGGAAAGGTTTCCCTTTCCTCCAATGTCTTTAAAGCATTCCTGCTGGCATGATCGCGCCTGGGGCGCGATCGTGCAGCAGGAATGCTCGTTTTTTTTTTTTAAAATGGCCCAATTTGTGTCGGGGAGCGGCCCCTTGGGCAAGGGTCGCTCCCCTTGGGGGAACAATATCTGTAGTTGGGTCTGCCCCCTAGGAGGGGGCAGATCGGTCAGAATTATTTATAAAAAAGGTGTGTGTGCCCCCACTGGGCCATTAGGGATTTTTTTTTTTAAATGCCCTTTGTGGTTTGGGGAGCGGCCCCTTGGGCAAGGGTCGCTCCCTTGGGAGAAATATGTGTAGTTGGCCTGCCTCCTTGGGGGGCAGACTGGATAATTGTTTTAAAAGTATGTGGCGCCCACTGGGCCACCAGGATGTTTTTTTTGTAAATGCCTTTGTGTGTCGGGAGCGGCCCTGGCAGGGTCACCCCCTTGGGGAGCAATTTGTTTAGTTGGGGGCAGATCTGATTAAAAAAAAATAAGTAGGTGTGTGCCCACTAGGCCACCAGGGATGGTTTTTTTTTTGTAAATGCCCTTTTGTGTCGGGGAGCGGCCCCTTGGGCAAGGGTCGCTCCCCTTGGGGGAGCAATTTGTTTAGGTGGGTCTGCCCCCTGTGCCCACTAGGCCGCCAGGGATTTTTTTTTAAATTAAATTATGTTTTTGGGGAGCGGCCCCTTAGGCAAGGGTCGCTTCCCTTTGGGGATCATTTATTTTGGCCGTTTATGCCCCCCCTTGGGGGCAGATCGGCCTTGTGAGTCTAGGCCCAGAAGCCATTAGACACCAGGGATTGTTTTAGTGTTGTTGGGAGCGGCCCCTTGGGCAAGGGTCGCTCCCCTTGGGGGAGCAATATGTTTTTGGGGAGCGGCCCCTTCGGCAAGGCTCGCTCCCCTTTGGGGAGCATTTATTTGGGCCATTTCTGACCCCTTGGAAGGGCAGATCGACCCAAATAAACAATTAATTTTATTGTATGCCCACTATGCCACCAGGGATTGTTTTTGTGTTGTTGGGAGCGGCCCCTTGGGCAAGGGTCGCTCCCCTTTATGGGGTATTTATTGTGGTAGTTTCTGCCCCTTTGGGGGCAGATCGGCCATATGTTTTCAGGCCCATCTGTCCCCTAGGGGGGCAGAAGCCAGTAGACACCAGGGCTTTTTAAATGTTGGTGTTGGGGAGTGACCCCTTGGGCAAGGGTCGCCCCCCCTTTATGAGGGTGAATTTTTTGGCTGTTTCTGCTCTCTGTGGGGGCAGATCGGCCTTATGCTTTTAGGCCCACCTACCACCTTTGCTTGGCTGGTGGATACTGTGTGGACTAGTGCATTATTTGCATATGTGATTGTAATGTTTTATTTCTCCTTTTTATTCTAGTGTAAAGCTTTTGATTCCTGTTTGCGGTTTCGGCAGTGGTTGTTCTGCAGTTTTGCGTAGTAGCATTTTTTTGGTAAGAAAAACATTTTTGTTGTATTTACTCCAAATGAGTATTATTGTCATGCATGAATGAATTTTTTTGTAAGTGGTGTCATAATGGCAGCATATTTAGTTAGTGTTTTGAGCATGAAATTCTTTGCGATGTGTTTTGCATTGTCTTATGTGTAATTTTCTTTTCTTTTTCTTTTTTAGTGGGATATTGTTGATCCTTACTGTGTCTGTGCAGAGTAGGTGGTGGTGAGTCTAGCTGCTTCTGGCAAGTGAGTGGTATCGCTTTGGAGTATATAGGTCTTTCTGATAAAGACGCATTTTGTTTATTACTTATTTTACAAAGTGTTTGTTGTTGTTGACTTGTTTGACAAGTTACCTTTATTAGTAAGGATTATGGCTAGCCGTAGAATGACTGCTCAGCAGGTGGTTGGTATGCTTCTTGAATCTTCCTCTGAGCAGGATTATGAGACTGACAGTGCGTCTGAGGGAGAGGAGGGAGGGGAAGATTCAGGCAGTGAGTTTTCTCTCCACATGGAATCATCGGATGATGAAGATACTCTCAGTGCAGATGAAGCTACTCTCAGTGTGGATGAAGTGCCTGTTTTAGAGGGGGACACTGATGTGCTGATGGTGCAGCAAGAGACATCGGTATTGCAGCCTGAGGCTGCAAGGCTTCCTACTGGAAGTGCTGGACTCTGGGTTGATCCAAACATGGTGCAGCCGGTGTTGCCTGCCTTTAGTGTGGATGCAGGGTGTAGAGTGGATTGCGAATTTTTTTTGCCTATACAGTTTTTTCAGTTGTTTATGGATGATGTATTTTTGGCTGAGATTGTTGAGCAGACTAATTTGTATGCTGAACAGTTTTTGAGGGACAACAGTGCCACACTTAAGCCCCACTCTAGAGCTACCCGGTGGACTCCCACAAATCTGGATGAGATGAAGAAGTTTTTGGGTTTGACTTTTTTGATGGGCTTGATAAGGAAGCCGTCCATGGCTTCATATTGGTCTACCAGTCCCTTGATGGCAACGGCCATATTTCCTGCGATTATGACCCGTGATCGGTATTTACTTTTGCTTCGGATGCTGCATTTTGTTGATAATACTTTGTCGTTGCCACAAGATCATCCTGACTGTGACCGTCTTTTTAAGATTCGGCCTGTTCTTGATCACTTTGTAGATCGATTTTCAGAGATCTATACTCCAGGGAAAGAAATATCTATTGATGAGTCTTTGGTCCTGTTCAAAGGCCGTTTGGTTTTTAGGCAGTACATCCCTAGCAAGAGGGCACGTTATGGAATTAAGCTGTATATGTTGTCTGAGAGTAGGACAGGATATGTTTTTAATTTCCATGTGTACACTGGTAGGGATTCCACTATTGACCCCCCTGGTTGTCCGTCCACTTTTGGAGTTTCAGAGAAATTTGTGTGGGATCTTGCTAGAGGACTGTTTAACAGAGGCCACCATTTGTACCTTGATAACTTCTACACTGCTGTGCAATTGTTTAAGGAATTGTTCAAAGTGGACACTTTTGCTTGTGGCACAATGCGCTCTAACCGTAAAGGTTATCCAAAAGAGCTTGTTTCCAAAAAACTTCAGAGGGGACAGTGCAATTCCTTGCGTAGTGATGAACTACTAGCTGTGAAATTTGTGGACAGGAGGGATGTGTACATACTGACTAACATCCATGATGAGAGTACTTCACCTGTGGCTGTTTGGGGTCAGTTTGCTGAAGTACGCAAACCTGTGTGCATTTTAGACTACAATAAGCACATGGGTGGTGTTGATAGAGTAGATCAGAGGTTGGAACCTTACACTGCTATTCGTAAGGCTTACATTTGGTATAAAAAGTTGGCCATCCATCTCTTCAATTTAGCAACTTTCAATGCTTTTGTTGTGTAGTGTTCTCCTGAGTCAAAGTTGACTTTTGTTCAGTTTCAGCAGTCTGTGATAGGCAGCCTTGTTGTTGTGGAACAGGCAAGTGTTCCTAGAGTTGGAGTGGTGGAGGATGTGGCTAGATTGAAAGATCGCCACTTTCCTGATTTAATTCCTCCCACACCCCAAAAAAAATCCCTGTAAGAGATGTAGAGTCTGCTTGCGAAGAGGTGTGTGGAAGGAGAGTCGTATGCACTGTGCCGATTGTCCTTCTAATCCTGGGCTGTGTGTGCCCTCATGTTTCAGATTGTATCACACTAAAAAGAGTTTTTGGGAGCAACCATGAGTCTAATAGTGTACTGCCTGGTCTGTATGGTTTTATATAGTTGTTCAGTTTCACGTTTGGCAATAGAATGATGTCTTTAGGTACTGCTGTTGTTTTTGTAGTTATAGTTTTGTATCTAGTTGCAATTGGTTTGTGTTTTCTTTCTTGTTTAAAAGATTTTTATGACGGTGTGCATGGACTGGTGGTTGGCTGGCGGTGTGCGTGGACTGGTGCTTGGCTGGTGGTGTGCGTGGACTGGCGCTTGGCTGGCAGTGAGTGGACTGGCGCTTGGCTGGCAGTGTGCGTGGATGGGCGCTTGGCTGGCGGTGTGCGTGGACTGGCGCTTGGCTGGCGGTGTGCGTGGACTGGCGCTTGGCTGGCAGTGTGCGTGGACTGGTGCTTGGCTGGCGGTGAGTGGGCTGGCGCTTGGCTGGAGGTGTGCGTGGATTGGCGCTTGGCTGGCGGTGTGTGTGGACTGGCGCTTGGCTGGCAGTGTGCGTGGACTGGCGCTTGGCTGGCGGTGTGCGTGGACTGGTGCTTGGCTGGCGGTGTGCGTGGACGGGCGCTTGGCTGGCGGTGTGTGAGTAGTGACTTGCTGCTGGTCACTACACACACTGCTAGCTAAACACCACTCCATGCAATCCGTGAGCTGGTATGGTTGCTGTGTCAGGAATGTGGGCGTGTGAAAGTGATGGGCCCTTGAATGGCGCTGTCTGCTGGTGTGAGTGTTGTAATGTGCTGGGCCCACGGCTGGCGGTGTGAATGGTTTTGTATGTGTCATACGTATGAAAGGTGTATGAATGGCCTGTAAAGCGGTTGGTGCCTTGTCGTGGCTTTACAGCTCACGAGCTGTGAGTCAATGGTTCAGTTTCTCGTCCTTTCAATTATTAACAGTGCATTTCATTTTTGTGAAATCTCTGGTTAATACAACTGTATATACTGAACCATCACTCACCATCGTGCCAAATCCAACCAGTATGTCTGTGTGCTTGAAGAATAGGTGGTTGTGCAGAAATATTTGTCTTTTCTGTCTTTCTCAAGCAGGGTGTACCTTGTCCCTTTTTGTGAATGTTGTAATGTGTTGGTTTTGTGCCTGGTGATGTGAATGGTCTTGTGTGTATTAGGTATGAAAGGTGTGTGAATGGCCTGTAAAGCGGTTGGGGCCTTGACGTGGCTTTACAGCTCACGAGCTGCGAGTCACTGGTTCAGTTTTTGTCCTTTCAATTATTGACAGTGCATTTCATTTTTGTGAAATCTCTTGTTAATAAAATTGTATATACTGAACCATCACTCGCCCTCGTGCCAAATCCAACCAGTATGTGTGTGTGCTTGAGGAATAGATGGCTGTGCAGTAATCTTTGTCTTTTTAGTCTCTCTGCCAAGGTGTACATTCCATCTAAGAATAACCTACCAACTGTAGATATTGTCGTAAACTAAACACCCATGGGAGTATATGGTGATGTCTCTCTTGTGGATCCCAACAAGTTATCTTACCCACAATGTCCTGCAAACCTCAAAATGTCTGTCACATTTTCCTTGCAATATTGTGCCAAAATTTTCACGCTGCAGAGAGAAACAACAAATTTCCTACCCCTCCGCCTTTCACCAAGTATCCCAATAGGCCTGGTACCTCACTCGCGTGGGTGGGTCAAGGACCCGTGACAGGCAAGGGCCCAAAACCTTCTGAGGCGACATCAAAATTGACTATCACAAAACAACCTAGTTTTGCAAGGGGGAATCACCTGGGTTTTTGGCCCCGTGCTTGGCGGCCAGCTAGGGAAACCTACCAAACCCACACATTTCTGAAAACTAGACACCGGGGGGATTCCAGGGAGGTATGCCTTGCGTGGATCCCCCAACGTTTCCTTACCCAGAATCCCCTGCAAACCTCAAATTTAGCTGAAAAAATCACTTTTTTCACACATTTTTGTGTGGGAAAGTTGTGGCATCACCGGGCTGACACAAATTTCCTACCACCCAGCGTCCCCCAGCGTCTCCTGATAAAAATGGGGCCTCACTCGTGTGGGAGGGCCAAGTACCCGCGACAGGCAAGGGCCCAAAACGTATTGAGGCGACATCAAAATTGCCTATCTCAAAACGACCTGGTTTTGCAAGGGGGGTCCCATGACTTTTTGGCCCGGGGCTCGGCGGCCACCTAGGGAAACCTACCAAACCCACACATTTCTGAAAACTAGACACCCGGGGGATTCCAGGGAGGTATGGCTTGCGTGGACCCCCCAACATTTCCTTACCCAGAATCCCCTGCAAACCTCAAATTTAGCTGAAAAAAATCACTTTTTTCACACATTTTTGTGTGGGAAAGTTGTGGCATCACTGGGCTGACACAAATTTCCTACCACCCAGCGTTCCCCAGGGTCTCCCGATTAAAATGGTGCCTCACTCGTGTGGGAGGCCCAAGTACCCGCGACAGGCAAGGGCCCAAAACGTATTGAGGCGACATCAAAATTGCCTATCTCAAAACGACCTGGTTTTGCAAGGGGGGTCCCATGACTTTTTGGCCCGGGGCTCGGCGGCCACCTAGGGAAACCTACCAAACCCACACATTTCAGAAAACTAGACACCCTGGGGATTCCAGGGAGGTATGGCTTGCGTGGATCCCCCAACGTTTCCTTACCCAGAATCCCCTGCAAACCTAAAATTTGCTGAAAAAATCACTTTTTCACACATTTTTGTGTGGGAAAGTTGTAGCATCACCGGGCTGAGAAAATTTCCTACCACCCAGCGTTCCCCAGGGTCTCCCGATAAAATGGTGCCTCACTCGTGTGGGAGGCCCAAGTACCTGCGACAGGCAAGAGCCCAAAACGTATTGAGGTGACATCAAAACTGCCTATCTCAAAACGACCTGGTTTTGCAAGGTGGGTCCCATGACTTTTGGCCCGGGGCTCGGCGTGCCACCAGGGAAACCTACCAAAACCACACATTTCTGAAAACTGACACCCGGGGATTCCAGGGAGGTATGGCTTGCGTGGATCCCCCAACGTTCTCTACTCCAGAATCCCCTGCAAACCTCAAATTTAACTGAAAAAAATCACTTTTTTCACGCATTTTTGTGTGGGAAAGTTGTGGCATCACCGGGCTGAGACAAATTTCCTACCACCCAGCGTTCCCAGGGTCTCCCGATAAAAATGGTGCCTCACTCGTGTGGGAGGCCCAAGTACTCGCGACAGAGCAAGGGCCAAAACGTATTGAGGCGGCATCAAAATTGCCTATCTCAAAACGACCTGGTTTTGCAAGGGGGCCCCATGAATTTTGGCCCGGGGCTCGGCGGTCACCAAGGAAACCTACCAAACCCACACATTTCTGAAAACTAGACACCCGGGGATTCCAGGGAGGTATGGCTTGCGTGGATCCCCCAACGTTTCCTTACCCAGAATCTCTGCAAACCTCAAATTTAGCTGAAAAAATCACTTTTTCACGTATTTTTGTGTGGAAAGTTGTGGCATCACCGGGCTGACACAAATTTCCTACCACCCAGCATTCCCGGGTCTCCCGATAGAAACGTGTGCCTCACTCATGTGGGAGGCCCAAGTACCCAGCGACAGGCAAGGGCCCAAAACATTTTGAGATAGGCAATTTTGATGTCGCCTCAATACGTTTTGGGCCCTTGCCTGTCGCGGGTACTTGGGCCTCCCACACGAGTGAGGCACCGTTTTATCGGGAGACCCGGGGGAATGCTGGGTGGTAGGAAATTTGTGTCAGCCCGGTGATGCCACAATTTTCCCACACAAAAATGTGTGAAAAAAAGTGATTTTTTCAGCTAAATTTGAGGTTTGCAGGGGATTCTGGGTAAGGAAACATTGGGGGATCCACGGAAGCCATACCTCCCTGGAATCCCCCAGATGTCTAGCTTTCAGAACTGTGTGGGTTTGGTAGGTTTCCCTAGGTGGCCACCGAGCACCGGGCCAAAAACCCAGGTGACCCCCCTTGCAAAACCAGGTCATTTTGAGATAGGCAATTTTGATGTCGCCTCAATACGTTTTGGGCCCTTGCCTGTCGCGGGTACTTGGGCCTCCCACACGAGTGAGGCACCGTTTTTATTGGGAGACCCGGGGGAACGCTGGGTGGTAGGAAATTTGTGTCAGCCCGGTGATGCCACAACTTTCCCACACAAAAATGTGTGAAAAAAGTGATATTTTCAGCTAAATTTGAGGTTTGCAGGGGATTCTGGGTAAGGAAACGTTGGGGGATCCACGCAAGCCATACCTCCCTGGAATCCCCCGGGTGTCTAGTTTTCAGAAATGTGTGGGTTTGGTAGGTTTCCATAGGTGGCCGCCGAGCACCGGGCCAAAAACCCAGGTGACCCCCCTTGCAAAACCAGGTCATTTTGAGATAGGCAATTTTGATGTCGCCTCAATACGTTTTGGGCCCTTGCCTGTCGCGGGTACTTGCGCCTCCCACACGAGTGAGGCACCGTTTTTATTGGGAGACCCGGGGGAACACTGGGTGGTAGGAAATTTGTTTCAGCCCAGTGATGCCACAACTTTCCCACACAAAAATGTGTGAAAAAAGTGATTTTTTAGCTAAATTTGAGGTTTGCAGGGGATTCTGGGTAAGAAAACGTTAGGGGATCCACGCAAGCCATACCTCCCTGGAATCCCACTGGTGTCTAGCTTTCAAAAATGTATAGGTTTGCTAGGTTTCTCTGGGTGCCGGCAGAGCTACGGTTCAAAAACTACAGGAAGGCACTTTTCAAAAAAAGGGTCATTTTTCACTGTGAGAATGTGGTGTGTCCACCTTGCGTTTTGGGCCGTTTTCTGTCGCGGGCACTAGGCCTACCCACACAAGTGAGGTACCATTTTTCTTGAAAGACTTTGGGGAACACGGGGTGGGTGGAATTTTGTGGATCAACGCAGATTCCAGAACTTTCCACCACAGAAATGTGAGGAAAATTTGTTTTTTTTTGACAATTGTTTAGGTTTGCAAGGGATTCTGGGTAACAGAACCTGGTGAGAGCCAGTCAAGTCACCCCATCCTGGATTCCCCTGGGTGTCTAGTTTTCAAAAATGTATAGGTTCGCTAGGTTTCCCTAGATGCCAGCAGAGCTAGGGTTCAAAAACTACAGCTAGGCACTTTGCAAAAAAAGGGTCATTTTTCACTGTGAAATTGTGGTGTGTCCATGTTGCGTTTTGCGCCGTTTCCTGCCGCGGGCACTAGGCCTACCCACACAAGTGAGGTACCATTTTTCTCTGAAGACTTTGAGGAATGCGGGGTGAGTGGAAATTTGTGGATCCATGCAGATTCCAGAACTTTCCACCACAGAAATGTGAGGAAAATGTGTTTTGTTTGACAATTTTTTACGTTTGCAAGGGATTCTGGGTAACAGAACCTGGTGAGAGCCAGTCAAGTCACCCCATCCTGGATTCCCCTGGCTGTCTAGTTTTCAAAAATGTATAGGTTTGCTAGGTTTCCCTAGGTGCCGGCAGAGCTAGGGTTCAAAAACTACAGCTAGGCACTTTGCAAAAAAAGGGTCATTTTTCACTGTGAAATTGTGGTGTGTCCACGTTGCGTTTTGCGCTGTTTCCTGTCGCGGGCACTAGGCCTACCCACACAAGTGAGGTACCATTTTTCTCGGAAGACTTTGGGGAACGCGGGGTGAGGAGAAATTTGTGGATCCACGCAGATTCTAGAACTTTCCACCACAGAAATGTGAGGAAAATGTGGTTTTTTTTTACACTTTTTTAGGTTTGCAAGGGATTCTGGGTAACAGAACCTGGTGAGAGCCAGTCAAGTCACCGCATCCTAGATTCCCCTGGGTGTCTAGTTTTCAAAAATGTATAGGTTTGCTAGGTTTCCCTAGGAGCTGGCAGAGCTAGGGTTCAAAAACTACAGCTAGGCACTTTGCAAAAAAAGGGTCATTTTTCACTGTGAAATTATGGTGTGTCCACGTTGCATTTTGCGCCGTTTCCTGTCGCGGGCACTAGGCCTACCCACACAAGTGAGGTACCATTTTTCTCTGAAGACTTTGGGGAACGCGGGGTGGGTGTAAATCTGTGGATCCACTCAGATTCCAGAACTTTCCACCACAGAAATGTGAGGAAAATGTGGGTTTTTTGACAATTTTTTAGGTTTGCAAGGGATTCTGGGTAACAGAACCTGGTGAGAGCCAGTTAAGTCACTCCATCCTGGTTTCTCCTGGGTGTCTAGTTTTCAAAAATGTATAGGTTTGCTAGGTTTCCCTAGGTGCCGGCAGAGCTAGGGTTCAAAAACTACAGCTAGGCACTTTGCAAAAAAGGGTCATTTTTCACTGTGAAATTGTGGTGTGTCCACGTTGCGTTTTGCGCCGTTTCCTGTCGCGGGCACTAGGCCTACCCACACAAGTGAGGTACCATTTTTCTCGGAAGACTTTGGGGAACTCGGGGTGGGTGGAATTTTGTGGATCCACGCAGATTCCAGAACTTTCCACCACAGAAATGTGAGGAACATGATTTTTTTTGGACACTTTTTTAGGTTTGCAAGGGATTCTGGGTAACAGAACCTGATGAGAGCCAGTCAAGTAACCCCATCCTGGATTCCCCTGGGTGTCTAGTTTTCAAAAATGTATAGGTTTGCTAGGTTTCCCTAGGTGCCGGCAGAGCTAGGGTTCAAAAACTACAGCTAGGCACTTTGCAAAAAAAGGGTCATTTTTCACTGTGAAATTGTGGTGTGTCCACGTTGTGTTTTGCGCCGTTTCCTGTCGCGGGCACTAGGCCTACCCACACAAGTGAGGTACCATTTTTCTCAGAAGACTTTGGGGAACGCGGGGTGGGTGGAAATTTGTGGATCCACGCAGATTCCAGAATTTTCCACCACAGAAATGTGAGGAAAATGTGTTTTTTTTGACAATTGTTTAGGTTTGCAAGGGATTCTGGGTAACAGAACCTGGCAAGAGCCAGTCAAGTCACCCCATCCTGGATTGCCCTGGGTGTCTAGTTTTAAAAAATGTATAGGTTTGCTAGGTTTCCCTAGGTGCCGGCAGAGCTAGGGTTAAAAAACTACAGCTAGGCACTTTGCAAAAAAAGGGTCATTTTTCACTGTGAAATTGTGGTGTGTCCATGTTGCGTTTTGCGCCGTTTCCTGCGGCGGGCACTAGGCCTACCCACACAAGTGAGGTACCATTTTTCTCTGAAGACTTTGGGGAATGCGGGGTGAGTGGAAATTTGTGGATCCATGCAGATTCCAGAACTTTCCACCACAGAAATGTGAGGAAAATGTGTTTTGTTTGACAATTTTTTAGGTTTGAAAGGGATTCTGGGTAACAGAACCTGGTGAGAGCCAGTCAAGTCACCCCATGATGGATTCCCCTGGGTGTCTAGTTTTCAAAAATTTATAGGTTTGCTAGGTTTCCCTAGGTGCCGGCAGAGCTAGGGTTCAAAAACTACAGCTAGGCACTTTGCAAAAAAAGGGTAATTTTTCACTGTGAAATTGTGGTGTGTCCACGTTGCGTTTTGCGCTGTTTCCTGTCGCGGGCACTAGGCCTACCCACACAAGTGAGGTACCATTTTTCTCGGAAGACTTTGGGGAACGCGGGGTGAGGAGAAATGTGTGGATCTGCGCAGATTCTAGAACTTTCCACCACAGAAATGTGAGGAAAATGTGGGTTTTTTTACACTTTTTTAGGTTTGCAAGGGATTCTGGGTAACAGAACCTGGTGAGAGCCAGTCAAGTCACCGCATCCTAGATTCCCCTGGGTGTCTAGTTTTCAAAAATGTATAGGTTTGCTAGGTTTCCCTAGGTGCCGGCAGAGCTAGGGTTCAAAAACTACAGCTAGGCACTTTGCAAAAAAAGGGTCATTTTTCACTGTGAAATTGTGGTGTGTCCACGTTGCGTTTTGCGCCATTTCTTGTCGCGGGCACTAGGCCTACCCACACAAGTGAGGTACCATTTTTCTCTGAAGACTTTGGGGAACGCGGGGTGGGTGGAAATCTGTGGATCCACGCAGATTCCAGAACTTTCCACCACAGAAATGTGAGGAACATGTGTTTTTTTTGACAATTCTTTAGGTTTGCAAGGGATTCTGGGTAACAGAACCTGGTGAGAGCCAGTCAAGTAACCCCAACCTGGATTCCCCTGGGTGTCTAGTTTTCAAAAATGTATAGGTTTGCTAGGTTTCCTAGGTGCCGGCAGAGCTAGGGTTCAAAAACTACAGCTAGGCACTTTGCAAAAAAGGGTCATTTTTCACTGTGAAATTGTGGTGTGTCCACATTGCGTTTTTTGCCGTTTCCTGTCGCGGGCACTAGGCCTACCCACACAAGTGAGGTACCATTTTTCTCAGAAGACTTTGGGGAACGCGGGGTGGGTGGAAATTTGTGGATCCACGCAGATTCCAGAACTTTCCACCACAGAAATGTGAGGAAAATGTGGTTTTTTTGACAATTTTTAGGTTTGCAAGGGATTCTGGGTAACAGAACCTGGTGAGAGCCAGTCAAGTCACCCCATCCTGGATTTCCCTGGGTGTCTAGTTTTCAAAAATGTATAGGTTTGCTAGGTTTTCCTAGGTGCCGGCAGAGCTAGGGTTCAAAAACTACAGCTAGGCACTTTGCAAAAAAAGGGTCATTTTTCACTGTGAAATTGTGGTGTGTCCACGTTGCATTTTGCGCCGTTTCCTGTCGCGGGCACTAGGCCTACCCACACAAGTGAGGTACCATTTTTCTCGGAAGACTTTGGGGAACGCGGGGTGGGTGGAATTGTGTGGATCCACGTAGATTCCAGAACTTTCCACCACAGAAATGTGAGGAAAATGTGTTTTTTTGGACAATTGTTTAGGTTTGTAAGGGATTCTGGGTAACAGAACCTGGTGAGAGCCAGTCAAGTCACCCCATCCTGGATTCCTCTGGGTGTCTAGTTTTCAAAAATGTATAGGTTTGCTAGGTTTCCCCAGGTGCCGGCAGAGCTAGGGTTCAAAAACTACAGCTAGGCACTTTGCAAAAAAAGGGTCATTTTTCATTGTGATAATGTGGTGTGTTCACGTTGCTTTTTGAGCCGTTTCCTGTCGTCGGCACTAGGCCTACCCACACAAGTGAGGTACCATTTTTATCGGGAGACTTAGGGTAATGCAGATTGGTAGAGCAACTGTTATTACCTATTGACTTTCGATGCATTTCTGCCTTCCAAATGAAAGACAATGTGTAAAAAAGAAGTCATTTTGAAAATTGACCGATAATACTCATGCTAGTATGAGTATTCCCAATTTCGGAAATGTGCAAATATCTACTGTTTCTAAACTCTATATTTTGTTCCCATTTCAGAAATACATAGGTGTCTTTTATACCGATTTTTCCATGTATACATTTTCCCAAAATAATTGCTATATACCCGGTACATAATAAAAAACCATTGCAAGTCGCTGCTCAGTTTTTGGCTCTGGGTTCGTCGGGTTCTTAGTGAACCTACAAGTCCTATATATCCCCACAACTAGTGACGTCCAGTGGATGTAACGGTATATTGCTTTCAAAGAGTTGTCATAATTAGAAGAAGTTACAGGTGAAAACGTTGACACAAATGGCTGTTTTTTTCAACTAATGTTCAATTTTTCCATAATTTAACTGTTAGTTTCTATAAAGAAACCTTGAAGGATCTACACAAATGACCCCTTGCTGAATTCAGAATTTTGTCTACTTTTCTAAAATGTATAGCTTTCCAGGATCCATTATTGCTTTCATACCCATTTCTACCATTAACTGGAAGGAGGTTGAGAGCACAAAAAATAGCAAAAATAGGTTATGTCCCAGAAAAATGCCAAACTGTGTAAAAAATGTTGGTTTTCTGACAAAAGTCTGTCATTCCCTAAAAGCTGGGAAAATGGTGATTTCAGCCCCACAAACCCTTTTTTGATACCATTTGCAGGGAGAAAACCAGACGCTTTCATTTGCAGCACTTTTTCCCCATTTTTCCCAAAATTTAGCTGTATTTTGGCTAATTTATGGGCCCCCTCCAGGGGAATCCACAAACCCTTGGTACCTTTAGAATCCCCATGATGTTGGAAGAAAAGGACGCAAATTTGGCGTGGATACCTTATGTGGTCAAAAAGATACAGGGGCCTAAGCGCAAACTACCCCAAATAGCCAAAAAAAGGCTTAGCACAGGGGGGGAAAAGGCCTAGCAGCGAAGGGGTTAAAGGCGTTCTCCCTTGTTATAGGCCTTCACCTGCCCATAACTCGGGTTTAGGGCTTTACTGAATTGGTATACCCCTCGGCAGCGGGTTATAATGCTTTATTTAGTATAGATGTACTGTTCTCAACTCCACATCTATATTCCTTGTAAATAAATATATTGGCAACGTACATAGATGTGGATTTAAGACTCGTAAACTTAAACTTATACTTATCTATATGTATTCACCTTCATGAAATAGTGGCACTAGATATTTTGGCCACAATAGTTATGAGTTTACATTGAAGTTTCGCTATTCTAGAAGATTATCATTGCAATGCAATCGATGTCATCCAGAAACGTGCTGTAAAAATTGCACAAGTATTTCTATTTAATCCAACCTCATATGCCTAACACAATATTTGCACCCACTACCGTAAGCTTAGACAACCTGCCATTAGTTAGACAGACGGGTAAGTTTGTCATGTTTACCGAGTTGATACATGCCTGTCCTGGTTCTGGTGAACGTACAATGCTTTGTCTGTAGTTGCCCTTGTGTAGTTTCCATCAGCAGTAAGGACAAGTTGTACTTAAACGTGGACTCAGTTAAGACTGCCACTAGTTTCAGCACCCCCTGTTTTTCCCATTAATAGTTAATACCCCTGACATTGCTCTTGCTAGCCCTCCTCAGAGGTCCTGAAGGCAACATCAGGAAGAGAAAGCAAACAGGGTCCTGGTGCCTTGTTTACTTTTCAGAGTTTTTGCACTTTGACCTTTCCCAAGCCCAGAAGTTTACATTTTGATGCACTGACTGGCACTTTAGCACTCCTAGGGTTAAATGCATCGTTAATGTGTATGGAGTTAGATTTGGGGATTGTGGGTAGTGGATGTCTCACATTTTGTCCCTCTAATTCATAGACTGTATTACTCCACTTTGCCTGCGAGTTGAAGGAAGGTGGAACCTTTATTATTAATAGTAGAGAGATGATGTCTCCATGTGGTTGCCTTGTTTACTTCTCTGAATTAAATAGCTGTTTTGAAATGGCGCCGCTCTTTAACAATAGTTGTTCACCTTTGAGAAAGTAAAAAATGTTCTCAAGACAAATCTTCTGAAAATGTTTACATATGATTTGCCTATGGTTTACATACCATTTGCATACATATTAATAACTATTATAAAAGTAAGTTTAACAAACGGGTATGATGCATTCTTCCAGAGGTAACAAATTGCCGCTGGTGTGGAGTAGTGAATAAAATTAAAACAAAGGTAGCATACACATCTAACTTGGGGAAGAGGAGGCGCAGCACAGACCACTGACACCGATTGTGGAAAAAGGCAGCTTTATTGAAACGGGTGTACATCACATCAGCAACCCTGGGTCTTTCAGGTTATAAAACTAATACCTCCCTATATACAAATACTAACCCATGTTAAACTACCCCTCTCTGCTCCCACGCCCAACAATACTTAATTCTGCAAGTCTCTACTGCCTCCTGTGCTGATCTTCTGCACTTCAGACCTGTAACCTCCCATCTAGGTTTAACGCATCTATTAACACATGTTAGAAAATGGGGGTCTCTAGTTGGCAGAGGTAGGTACCTTTGTCCAAATAGGGACCCTTCTTCCTAGTCAGGATAAAGGAGTTACACTTCTAAAATAACCCCTGCTCATCCCCTTGGTAGCTTGGCACGAGCAGTCAGGCTTATCTTAGAGGCAGTGTGTAAAGCATTTGCACATAACCAACAGTAATACAGTGTAAGCACTACAAAAGGACACCACACCAGTTTAGAAAAATATCCAATATTTTTAATATACTTAAAACAAGACCAAAAACGATACAAATCCACAATACAGTACTTAGAAATCTTCAGTTATCAAAATAATCTTAAAAAACAGTTCCTTGAAGTCGATTGCTCCCTCTGGGGCTACCACAGCATCGTGAACAACAAATCCAAACAGTTCTGACTGACCGCGGCGTCGCGGGCCGAATAGCACTCATTACATCGCATAGAAATACCATGCATGCTTTTACAACGCGGGTAATACTACGCGATGTCAATTACAACGAGTACCATTACAACGCAAAATTTTACCACGGGTATACCTTTATCACGCATGCCATTTCAACGCCAAGGCATGCGTGGTAAAGGTATACTCATGGTAAACGTTTGCAAGGTAAGTGACTCCAACCTACCCTACCCTAATCCCTAATGTAGTTCCACTGCACGAGCCTCCCCCAACCCCCCGTTCTCTCCCTACAATAACACTACACTACCCTGCACAACCCCCCGACACTACACTAATTCCCCGACCCTCCCCCGACCCCCAGTCCTCTCCCTACAATAACACTACACTACCCTGCACAACCCCCTGACACTACACTAATTCCGAAAACACTACCCTACACTACACAAACACCACAACACTACCCTAAACCCTAAAACACTACCCTACACTACACAAACACCACAACACTACCCTAAACCCTAACATGCTACCCCCAGCACGACCCTCCCCCTTCCCCCAGTCCTGTCCCTTCACTCTAACACTACCCTGCACGACCCCCCTACACTACCCTAAACCCTAAAACACTACCCTACACTACACAAACACAACACTACCCTAAACCCTAAAATACTACCCCCGCACGACCCTCCCCCTAGCCCCAGTCCGTTCCTACACTCAAACACTACCCTGCATGACCCTGACACTACCCTAAATCCTAAAACACTACCCTACACTACACAAACACCACAACACTACCCTAAACCCTAAAACACTACCCCCAGCACGACCCTCCCCCTACACACAACCCTACACTACACAAACATTACTACACTACTTCGACACTACCCTAAACCCTTAAAAAGTAACCCCCACCCCAAGCACAATCCCCCTTACCTCTCTCTCCTCGTGGTTCCTCTCTCCTGGTTCCAGCGTCGACAGAGGGGCGGTGCACGTCATTGTGAGGAAACGGAACAGCCCAGTTTTCTCACAACGATGTGGATAACCATTACATCACATGCGTTTTAAAAGCGCAAGCGATATAATGGTTTGCGTTGTAATGGTAGTCATTGTTACATCGCATGCTTTGTTACGCATGCGATGTAACAACTTGCGTGGTAACAGCCTCGTTGTAATGGCTGTTTACCTCGCGGGCCAGCTATGGTGTCGGCAAGACCCGCAAAACAGTACCTTTAGAAATTCAGGACGTCGGCGACCCCTCGTTGAGCTTCCGAAAGCACGGCGTCTGGAGGCGTTGGTTCCGGAGGTCAGTGCAGGAGTCGTCGGGCCCTTGAAGTCACACTTGTTGCAGATCGAACTCCTCGCGGTTGAAGTCAGGAGCGCTGGCGTCGGAAGGCGTCGGGTGCTGCGGTGCGAAGTGCAGCAGCGTGCGGTGCCCTCAGGTCGCGGTGCGAGCAGCAGCGGCATCAGATGGCATCGTCGGTGATACCAGGGTCGCGGTGCAAAGTGATGCGGTGCTCGTCGCGGTGCTGGCAGGTCACGGTGCAAGCAGCGGCGGCGGCGTTGCTGAAGCGCTGTCGTCGGCTGACGAACTGGAGTCGATGGCGCCGGCGTCGGTAGGACAAGACTGCGGTGCAGGATGAGGGCAGTGCGTCGTGTAGCTTTACGAGCGGTGCCCTCGAACCACAGTGCAGGCAGCGGCGTCGATTTCGGCATGGAGCGGTGTCATCGGGGATACCAAGGCGGCATCGTGAAGCGAGGCGGTGGGGAGTGCGGTGTCCACAGGTCGCATTGCATGCAGCGGCTCGGTGGCGGCGTCAGCAGGCGGCAGCGGTGAGACCAGGGTTGCGGTGCGGCGTTGCGGCGGTGCCCTCTGCGGTGACTTCAGGACACGGAGTCGGCAGCGGCATCGTAGATGGCGTCGGGTTGCTTTTTCTTCTGTTGCAGCACAAAACACACAGTCCCCAGTGCTGAGGGCAGAAGAACTTGAAGTCTTCGCTGTTCTTGAGACTTCTTGAACAGGGGGCAAGCTCTACCTCAAGCCCATGGAGAAACTCACAAAAATAGATTGCAGAAAGTTCAGTCCAGTCCTTTCACTGCCCAAGACAGAAGCAGCCACTGCAGGCCAACACAGCAAAGCACTCAGCAAAGTGGTAGTTCCTCCTCACAGCTTCTCCAGCTCTTCTTCTTGGCAGTCTTCTTGCTCCAAAAGAGTTCTAAAGTTCTGGGGTCTGGGCCCCAATATTTATACCACCAAATCCTTTGTTTACTGAAGGCAGAGAGTCTCTGTACCCAGTCAAAACCAGTTCTGTCCTCACTGGCAGCTTCCTGGCAGGGGGTGGAGACGGCATTGTGCAAGGCAGACCCGGCCCATTCAGGTGCAAGGAAATCTCCTCCCACTACTCTAAATGCAAGCCAGGTCTATTCAGCCCAGCCCTGACCCATCAGACTTCTGGAGCCGCTGCCCCTCTCCAGCCCCTGTCATCCAAAAGCCAGACATGCAATACACAAACCTAGCAGAGGCACACTGGATGGTTAGGCAAGAAAATACCTACTTTCTAAAAGTGGTATTTTCAAATACAGAATGCAAAAATCACCTTCACTAAAAGATGCATCTTTAGATTCTGAGTTCAGGCATACTAAACTTTATTTTTCTACCTTGTTCCTAGGGCCAGTTATGTTTATAAGATGTTATAAACAAACTTCTCATTCTGTCCTATGGGAACAGGTAGCTTTGTAATAGTGAAAAACGAAATTTGGCAGTAATTCACTATCAGGACATGCCACACACACCAGGGCATGTCCTACCTTTCTCATACACTTTACCCTGCCCACAGGGGTACCTTGGGCCTACCTTAGGGGTGACTGACTTGTAAGAAAAGAGAAGGTTAGGGCCTGGCAAGTGGGTACACTTGCCAAGTCGACATGGCAGTCCCAGACTGCACACAGGCTCTGCAATGGCAGGCCAGAGTTACATTTACAGGCTGTTTGTATGGGTGGCACAATCCAGTGCTGCAGCCCACTAACAGAATTTGATTTACAGGCCCTGCACTTTACTAGGGACTGACATGTAAATCAAATATGCCAATTATGGAAACACCAATCCATAACACAATTTACAACAGTAGCACTTGCACTTTAACACTGATCAGCAGTGAGAAAGTGCGCAGAGACACTAAGCCAGCAAAAACAGAGTCAAAACCGGGAGGTCAGAAAGCAAAAACTCAGGGGAAACACGCCAAAAGATGCCAGGTCTAACACATGTCCCCTCCAGCTGAAAGTAGGGAGAACTACCCAACCTCTTGGGAGTTCTCTTCACTAAGGCGGAAGAACCTGGACAGACCATCTGCGTTGGCGTGTTCTGTGCCAGGGCGGTGTTCCACCGTAAAGTCCATTCCCTGTAGGGGAAATGGACCACCTCAGCAGTTTTGGATTCTCACCCCTCATTTGCATTAACCATCGGAGGGGCCTGTGGTCTGTCTGAACCCGGAAGTGAGTCCCAAACAGGTAGGGTCTCAGCTTCTTCAGTGCCCAGACCACAGCAAAAGCTTCCCTTTCTATGGTACTCCACCTCTGTTCCCTGGGGAGTAGTGTCCGGCTAAGGAAGTCTACAGGCTGGTCTAGGCCCTCTTCGTTCAGTTGTGAGAGCACCGCTCCCACACCATGCTCTGAAGCGTCGGTCTGCATGACGAATTCCTTGGAGAAGTCGGGTGCCTTGAGCACGGGCGCCGTGCACATGGCGGCCTTCAGGGCATCAAAAGCCTTCTAGCAGGACTCAGTCCAGATCACCTTCTTGGGCTGCTTCCTGGAAGTCAGCTCTGTTAAGGGGGCAACAATGGTGCCATAGCCCTTAACAAACCTCCTGTAGTAACCGGTGAGACCTAAAAAGGCTCTCACCTCTGTCTGGGTCTTGGGGGGTTCCCAAGCCAGAATGGTGTCAATCTTGGGCTGTAGGGCCACCACTGGCCGCTCCCTACCTGGTGTCCCAAGTACACCACAGAACCCTGCCCGATCTGGCACTTACTGGCCTTGATCTTGAGGCCTGCCCTCTGCAGAGCCCTCAACACTTACCCGAGGTGCAGCAAGTGTTCTTCTCAGCTGGAACTGAACACTGCAATGTCATCCAGGTATGCGTCACTGAAATCCTCCAGTCCAGCCAACACCTGGTTGACCAACCTCTGAAAGGTGGCAGGGGCATTCTTCAACCCAAAGGGCATCACCCGGAACTGGTAATGTCCTTCTGGGGTTGAGAATGCTGACCTCTCCTTGGCCCCAACGTTTAAGAAAATCTGCCAGTACCCAGACGTCAAATTAAACGTGCTGAGGAACCTGGCAGCTCCCAACCGATCAATGAGCTCATCAGCTCTGGGGATGGGGTGCGCGTCAGTCCTGGTGACGCCATTGAGCCCACGGTAGTCCACACAAAACTGCAGTTCTGGAGTGGCACCGGGTGCAGCAGCCTTTGGGACCAAGACCACTGGGCTGGCCCAAGGACTGTTGGAGGGCTCGATCACCCCTAACACCAACATCTTAGAGACCTCCTCTTTGATGCTGGCCCTGATCCAGTCAGTCAACCTGTAAATCTTGTGTTTTACAGGAGGGCTGTCACCAGTGTCCACGTCATGGGTACACCAGTGAGTAACACCTGGGGTCAGAGAGAACAGTGGGGCAAATTGTCCCAACAACTGGTGACAGTCGCTCTGTTGCTTTGGGGTCAGTGTAGGGGAGAGGATCACACCTTCCACTGACACATCGTGCTCCTTGGTGGACAGGAGGTCAGGGAGAAGTTCCTTCTCCTCTTCCACCCCATCATCTGTCGCCAAGAGCATGCTCACTTCGGACCTCTCGAAGTGGGGCTTTAGGCGGTTCACGTGCAGGGCCCTCAATGGGTTCCATGGAGTCCACAAATCCACCAGGTAGGTGATATCACTTTTGCGCTCCACCACCTCAAATGGCCCAGTCCACTTGTCCTGCAAGGCACAAGGTTCCACTGGGGCCATGACCCACACTTTTTGCTCAGTTTGAAATTCGACCAGAGTGGCATTCTGGTCATACCACTTCTTCATTTCTTCCTGGCTTGCTTCTAGGTTCACCTGAGCGAGTTTCCTGAAGCGGGCAGTTTGGTTTCTGAAGGCCAGAATGTAACTAAACACATCCTGGGGAGTTTTCCTGGGAGCTGCCGCCCAGCCTTCCTTCACCAAACTCAGAGGTGCTCTCACAGGGTGACCATACAGAAGCTCAAAGGGACTGAACCCAAGAGACTTCTGTGGCACCTCCCTGTATGCAAAGAGTAGGCATGGCAAGAGGGCGTCCCACTTACGCCTCATGGGTTCTGTTAGACCCTAATCATGCCCTTCAAGGTCTGGTTGAATCTCTCCACCAGACCATTACCTTGTGGGTGGTAAGGAGTGGTGAACTTGTAGGTTACACCACACTCCTTCCACAGGGATGTCATATACTTGGATATGAAATTGGTCCCCCTGTCAGAAACCACCTCTCTGGGGAACCCCACGTGGGAAAAGATCCCCATTAACGCCCGGCCCAGCACTGGCGCCATCGTTGTCCTGAGAGGGATTGCCTCGGGGTATCGGGTGGCATGGTCCACCAAGACCAGGATGTACCTGTTGCTCAGGGCTGTCTTGGGATCCAGTGGCCCCACAATGTTCATCCCTACCCTTTCAAAGGGTGTTCCAACAACTGGAAAAGGTTGGAGAGGAGCTTTGACCTTCCTCCCACTCTTACCACTTGCCTGGCAAGTTTGGCAAGACCTACAATGTCCATCTGACTGCCTTCGCATTTGGGGCCAGAAGAAGTGGGTGACAAGCCTGTCAAAGGTGTTGTCCTGCCCCAAATGTCCTGCCAAAGGCACGTCATGAGCCAGACCCAGTAGGAAGGTCCTGAAGCGCTGGGGTACCACCAGCACAAGGACTGACCCAGGCTCAGCAACCTTAGGCTCACTATACAGGAGACCATTCTTCCAGTAGATCCAATGTGATCCAGACTGATCACCAGCTGCCTGGTCTGCAGCCTGCTGCCTCAGACCCTCTAGAGAAGGGCACTCTTTCTGCTCCCTGCAGAATTCTTCCCTGGTGGGACCCCCTTCTTGCTGCCAATGGGTCAGCTCAGAGATGTCCCCCAGTTCAGCTACCTGCTCCCCTGTAGGCACCAGGGCGTCCCCCTCAAGGTCAGCCTTTCCTGAAGAGACCACTGCTTTCTTATCTCCTGGGGGATGGGAACCTTTACCCTGGGTGTTAGTTTGGGGCCCTTTAGAGAACTCCTGTGCTTTACTCTTGTCCCCCCCACTTTTCTGCTGGGGACCCTGCCCATCTTTGGCTGAGTCTCCACCAAACGCTTTCTTGTGGACCCGGGTACTCACCCAGCAGTCCGCCTCCATAGCAAGCTTCCTGGGGTCAGTTAGCTTACTATCAACCAAGTGCTGGCGCAGATCTGCAAAACATAGACTAGACAAGTGCTCCCATGCAATCAAATTGTAGAGCCCCTGAAATTCTGTCACATTACTGCCCTTCACCCAGCCATCCAGTGACCTGCAAAACGAATCTACACATTCCAACCAAGTGTTGGCATCAGACTTCTTACTGGACCTAAACTGATCCCTGTACTTTTCAGGAGTGAGACCATACTTGGTGAGGAGGGCCTCCTTCATGTCAGCATAGGTGAGGTTACACCCCTTACCCAAAGCTATCAAAGTATCCCTTGCTTCTTCTGGGAAAAGAGGCCACAATCCTGCCTCCCAATTCTTCTCAGGGACCCCATTCATGTGTATAGATGCCTACTAACCCTGAAACCACCTTTGTATGTCATCCCCCTTCTTGAACTCCTTGCCTACATTCTTGGGGATGTGCACAATTCGATCTGACTGCACTGATGAGTTGCTGTCACCATCTGAGCTGGGCCTACTCCTTAGCTCCAGCTCCTTAAGACTACGTTCATGATCTAAGATCATCTTTCTTTCCTCCATGGCTATTCTCTTCTTTTCCCTCTCACTCTCCATCCTGAGATTTTCCAACTCGAACTTCCTCGCTTGCCGCCTGTCCTCCAGCTCCTCTGGGGACAGGCCACTGCTGCCTGGCCTGGAGGGTTCTCCCCCTCCCAAAAGCACATCCACCCTAGGAATAGGCTCCTCCGCCTCTCCACTGAGATTTCCAGACTGCTCGCCGGCATGTCTGGCTGCAACCCAGGCCCTCAGTGCCTTTTGTAGCTCCTCCTTCCTGGGGAGGCCTCTGACTTGGACTTTTTGGTTTTTGCAAATGGCCTTCAACTCTTTCACGTTGTAGGATTCCAACCTATCCTCCTCAAAGGCAACTTCCAAGGATGCATTTGATGATGCTCTTGATTAAGGCATGATGAAGTAGCAAGTTCAAAACTGGCAAGATCAAAAATAGGCCAAAAGAGAAAAAGAACCGGTATGTGGCACGTAATGGTCTGCGATATGGTAGTAGGGCCCACCAATCACTGTAAGTGAAGTGCAAACACAAGTTCTATCCTCACCGCTGCCAACCAATGTTAGAAATGGGGGTCTCTAGTTGGCAGAGGTAGGTACCTTTGTCCAAATTGGACACTCCGAAAATAACCCCTGCTCACCCCCTTGGTAGCTTGGCACGAGCAGTCAGGCTTATCTTAGAGGCAGTGTGTAAAGCATTTGCACATAACCAACAGTAATACAGTGTAAGCACTACAAAATGACACCACACCAGTTTAGAAAAATATCAATTTTTTTTTATATACTTAAGACAAGACCAAAAACGATAAAAATCCACAATACAGTACTTAGAAATCTTCAGTTATATATGGCTAGTGGGCCAGCTACGGTATCGGGAAGACCCGCAAAACAGGACCTTTAGAAATGCAGGGCGTCGGCGACCCCTCGTTGAGCTTCCGAAAGCACGGCGTCCACAGGCGTCGGTTCCGGAGGTCGGTGCAGGAGTCGTCGGGCCCTTGAAGTCACACGCATTGCAGATCGAACTCTTCGCGGTTGAAGTCAGGAGCGCTGGCATCAGGTGCTGTGGTGCGAAGTGCAGCGGTGCAGCGTGCGGTGCCCTCAGGTCGCAGTGCGATTAGCGGCTCGGTGGCGGCATCAGATGGCGTCGTCGGTGAGACCAGGGTTGCGGTGCGAAGTGATGCGGTGCTCGTCGCGGTGCTGGCAGGTCACGGTGCAAGCAGCGGCGTCGTCGTTGGTGAAGCGCTGTCGTCGGCTGACGAACTGGAGTTGATGGTGCCGGCATCAGTAGGCCAAGGCTGCGGTGCGGGATGAGGGCGGTGCGTTGTGTAGCTTCATGAGCGGTGCCCTCGAACCACGGTGCAGGCAGCGGCGTCGATTTCGGCATGGAGCGTCGTCGTCGGGGATACCAAGGCGGCCTCGTGAAGCGAGGCGGTGCGGAGTGCGGTGCCCACAGGTCACGGTGCAAGCAGCGGTTCGGTGGTGGCATCAGCAAGCGGCGTCGGTGAGACCAGGGTTGCGGTGCAGCATTGCGGTGGTGCCCTCTGCGGTGCCTTCAGGACACGGAGTCTGCAGCGGCATCGTAGACGGCGTCAGGTTGCTTTTTCTTCTGTTGCAGCACAAAACACACAGTCCCCAGTGCTGAGGGCAGAAGAACTTGAAGTCTTTGCTGTTCCTGAGACTTCTTGAACAGGGGACAAGCTCTACCTCAAGCCCTTAGATAAACTCACAAGAATAGATTGCAGAAAGTTCAGTCCAGTCCTTTCACTGCCCAAGACAGAAGTAGCCACTGCAGGCCAACACAGCAAAGCACTCAGCAAAGTGGTAGTTCCTCCTCACAGCTTCTCCAGCTCTTCTTCTTGGCAGTCTTCTTGGTCCAAAAGAGTTCTAAAGTTCTGGGGTCTGGGCCCCAATATTTATACCACCAAATCCTTTGTTCTCTGACGGCAGAGAGTGTCTGTACCCAGTCAAAACCAGTTCTGTCCTTACTGTTGCAGCTTCCTGGCAGGGGGTGGAGACGGCATTGTGCAAGGCAGACCAGGCCCATTCAGGTGCAAGGAAATCTCCTCCCACTACTCTAAATGCAACCCAGGTCTATTCAGCCCAGCCCTGACCCATCAGACTTCTGGAGCCGCTGCCCCTCTCCAGCCCCTGTCATCTAAAAAAGCCAGACATGCAATACACAAACCTAGCAGAGGCACACTGGATGGTTAGGCAAGAAAATACCTACTTTCTAAAAGTGATATTTTCAAACACAGAATGTAAAAATCACCTTCACTAAAAGATGCATCTTTAGATTCTGAGTTCAGGCATACTAAACTTTTCTACCTTGTTCCTAGGGCCAGTTATGTTTATAAGATGTTATAAACAAACTTCCCATTCTGTCCTATGGGAACAGGTAGCCTTGCAATAGTGAAAAACGAAATTTGGCAGTAATTCACTATCAGGACATGCCACACACACCAGGGCATGTCCTACCTTTCTCATACACTTCACCCTGCCCACAGGGGTACCTTGGGCCTACCTTAGGGGTGACTGACATGTAAGAAAAGGGAAGGTTAGGGCCTGGCAAGTGGGTACACTTGCCAAGTCGACATGGCAGTCCCAGACTGCACACAGGCTCTGCAATGGCAGGCCAGAGTTACATTTACAGGCTGTTTGTGTGGGTGGCACAATTCAGTGCTGCAGCCCACTAACAGCATTTTATTTACAGGCCCTGGCACACTCAGTACACTTTACTAGGGACTGACATGTAAATCAAATATGCCAATAATGGAAACACCAATCCATAACAAAATTTACAACAGGAGCACTTGCACTTTAACACTGATCAGCAGTGAGAAAGTGCGCAGAGACACTAAGCCAGCAAAAACCGGGAGGTCAGAAAGCAAAAACTCAGGGGAAACACGCCAAAAGATGCCAGGTCTAACAACACATGACTAAACTTCCTAATGTACGTTTAACTTCCTGCCTTGTCCAGGAGTGAGCTCGTACACCTGTTCCCTTTCCTCCTGGATTGCTGTTGTCAACGACAATAACATTGGCTAACCCCAGCCAACTTTTTGGCCAACCACCACCCAGAAAAAACACTGGTGGACTTTTTGTGCCCCGCTACCCCACTGACGCTTGCTGCCTCACATCCAACATGGCCAACAAAATCTCTCGCAACTGAAGTATTTACAACTCCACACCATACATTGACAGGTGGGCACTGTCCTACCCTAAAAAAGTCTACACTGTCATAACGCAAGTCTGCGTGCTCAATTCTGCCAATACGAGAATGCCTGCAAAAATTATGCATCTCTTTACTGATCTTCCTCCTGGCCTTGTCCATTGTAGCCAAATTAATGGCCCCCTCCAGTTCCTCCTGGGAATAAATTCTGTCCACAAGATGTAGCAACCCGACCAATGGCACTGACTTTCTTTTAAGGCCTCCTTCATATACATCATCAACACTAAACCCTTCTCAACAACTAAATCATTCTCCCTGACATGCAGGAATAGAACATATGGACATTCTCCTCTAACCAACATTCTATTAAGACAAGACAAAAGCTCTCTCTACCTCATACTCCCCTTGCCTTGCCACCGAACTTGGACCCTACTGTGTAAAAACCCAACTGTGCTCCATGGCTTTTCTGGGACGCCTACTTTTCTGCCTATTTTATGAACAAGTGCCATACAATCCACACCGTCATTTGAGGGCTGGGCACTGTGCCTGGGAAAACAGAAAAATGAGTAAACAAACTGGAGTGTCTCCGCAATCCCTGTAACTCCCTGCACATAGTGCCGAAAGCACTCAGAGGACCACCTACCCAGCCCCATTATGCTTTCCCAGCTCCAACCCCTCCTACCAGCCTCAGTGGTCATACCTATGTGAACCGAGTGCGTCCCATATCCCCCTGCATCTATTTCGACAAATGCCAGTGCTTTGTGCACAAACCATTAAAAGCTGGAATGCTGTCACCGGTTTACCATCATCATGCTGGAAGACTCTCCCCTCCCCCAACTGAGCCAGAGCAAGAAGCTTAGACCCTCACCGGGCAAAATTTTTCCACTGGGTAAGTTTGCAGCAACACTGTTCTGCCCTGTCCCCTCTGAACTGTTTTAGACCTGTATATCCATACCGCGATGCCCGCCGCACACCTGCTCACTTCTTCCCAATGGATACCTCACTTCCCCTTGCCCCCCAGCAATTGTGACAACCAAAACGCTCCACAAAACATCCATGTCATTAGAGTGGTGAACAACACCAATTCGTGTTTCCCATGACAATGGCCCCACAAAAATCACTTCAAGTCAATGGTCTCCTCTTTGGCCCTTCATGACCCGCTTCCTTGGCCCAACCTTCCAGCATCCTCCTCCACAGCTCACCTGCCGAAAGAATGTATCACCAACACAATTTCCCCATGAACCCTATCCCTGCCAGTTTCCCTGCTATCGTAACCCTAGACTGACCTTTCTGAGTCAGTGACAAATTTAACTGCACAATATCTTCAGTTCAGGGCCTTCCCTCTGGCCACTTCTGTACCCCACTGACCAAGAATTCCAGCCAATCCTGCGCGTATGCTCTCCTTGAGGACACTGCCAACAACTCTACCACCAATTGCAGCATCCTCTGTCGTCTACTTCCCAAAGCTCTTGTGGCATCTATGTCCTGTCTCTCTCTGCTTCTGTGGCCAGCTCTTAGGATGGGTATGCCCAGACGTGGGTCCTTTTCTCGCTGTGCCACTGGATTCAAGCTTGCCTGGCTGATGAGGGGTGATACCCTAAAACTGGTCCCAGGATGCTTGTTTCCAGTCCAGAGAGGACCTGGCTTGGCAGTTCAGGCTGGACTTCCCATGAGGAGCAGGGTCAAGACTGATTTGCATATGGCTGGGTCTGAACTAGGGTGGCATGGTGAGCAAAAGAATGATGGATTTAACCCAGATTTCTTAAATGGGGGCAAATGTTTGATTTGTTCAGCATTCCATCCATCATTTGTTTGCGCAGCAGTTTTAGAAAGTTGGCATTTTCCTGTCCTCTGCCATTTGGTGTCTGGAGCCTCTCTTGGGTGACATGACTGGGTATATTTGGCAGTTAGGACTTTGTGAATTGCTCCCAGACAGTCTCACAATAGAAGGATTAGGTGTGCCTGAATGGGCCATCTGCTGGTAGGATGTGGGGAAGCTGGGCACAGCCCCATTTACAACTGAATAGGCTGGGCTATCCCTTCACACAAAGGACTTGCCACCACTGCATTGTCTCTGCAGCCAGCTTGGTTCCCTGGGAGGGAAGTCAGGAAATTCCAAGTACTTCAAAGAGAAACCTCTAGAAATGCCTCGCACATCAAAGAGGGTACCAGGTATTAAACAGGCACTTGGACCCAGCCTGAATGTGTCTTAACCCACCAAGTTGAGCCCCTCTAGTCCTGGTCCCTTGGTGGTGGTACTAAAGATACCCAGATAGCCAAAATAGAAAACTTGGGACTTAAAAATTGTTTGGCTAAAGCTATTCTGAGAACCAATGGAAGACCGGGACCAACCTATTCATCTATCCGCCCAAGGTGCATCGGCGGTTGGCCGGACTTTGCGGCTGCTCCCGCTATGTTCATATGCACTGCAGTAAATCCTGTGAAGCAGTCTTTCGTCAAAGGGTTATCCGCCTCCTAGAGCTCTCGTCGGCTACAGCCTCCTACCTAGTCCTGCTGGAGATTTTCGACTACCATAAAAGTGACTAAGTCTGAACAAAGAAATATGTCCAGCGGCTACCTGGCAACAACGCTCATTCCTTGGATGATGCCTGCAGCCTTGCCCTGCTGAACTTTACCTTCTCAGAACATTTTTCTTGGAAATTCTTCTAAGTCTGAAGGTAAACTCTGAGCCAGCCAAATCCACTTTTTGTATCCGACCCATTCTCTATCAGGGTCCCGCGCAACTAGATGTTCGCAGTTATCAGTTTGATCTTTTAGATGCCAGTTTTTGAGTTTTTACTAAAAATAACTTAAAATCATAACTCCGGTTCTACCGATTGGATTTTTGTCATTTTGGTGTAAAGCAATTTAAAAAATTTACTCTATTTTCCTAAATTGGTGTAGGATTTTTCTTGTGGTGTGTTTTCACTTTGTTATTTTTTGTATGCTACATGAATACTCTACGTATTGCCGCTAAGTTAAGCCTGACTGCTTTTCGTGCCAATCTACCCAAGGTTTAGCAAAGGTTAATAAGTAATGTTTTGTGGGTTATTCAGACAGAATATCGAGTTGGAAATGCCGACTTACACAAATATCGAGTTGGAAAAATCGTGACACAGAAATATCGACAGCAAGAAAATTGTGGTCAAGAATATCGAATTTAAGGTAAGAAATATTGTTTTCAAAAATATAGAAGTCATTAATATTGTTTGCAAAAATATCGTTGTTTAAAATATCGATTTTTAAATTAGTGTTATGTATTTTAGTTTATATTTTAAATGAATGTGATGTATTTTTTTGTATAATTATTGTTTATGTTTTTTAATATATGTGTTACATTTTTAGTAGTTATCAATTTTATTTTAAGTAAATTTTGCGTTTTTTAGTTCCGTAGCAGGTTGTGGGTTTATAGGGGAATAGGGTGGGAAGTAATTTCATTATAATAAATTAATGATTATTTTTTATTTCTTAATATTTTTTTATTTGTGATTTTATAGTTTTAATTGTGGGAAGTAATTTATTTGTAATTAATTATTAATTGGTTAATTAAAATTAATTAATTAATTGATAATTAATGATGGTAATTGTGTAATTTGTTTTAGGTGCGGGTTGTGGGGTTTATAGGGGTAAAGGGTGGGAAGTAATTTATGTTTAATTAATTAATAATTAGATGTTAATTTATATTAATTAATTTATTGTAAATTAATTATGGGAATTGTGCAATTAATTTTAGGTGTGTGTTGTGGGGTTTATAGCGGTAAAGGGTGGCAAGTCATTTATCTTTGATTAATTAATAATTAGTTGGTAATAAATATTAATTAATTAATTGAAAATTAAATATGGAATTTTTTAAATTAATTTTTGGTGTGGGTTGTGGGGTTTATAGGGGTAAAGGGTGGTAAGTAATATATGTTTAAATAATTAATAATTAGTTGATCATTAATATTAATTAATTAATTGATATTTAATTAGGGTATTTGTTTATATTTTTTGTGTGTGGGTTTTACTGTTTTAGGGGTACAGTGTGGGGAGTAAATTAATTTTACTTACTTTAAAATTTGTTGTTGAGTACTATTAGTTTTTTTACAGAAAATAGGTTTTAATTATGTAATACATTTTTTTACACTTTAATTTTAGCTGTGGGTTGTGGGGATTATAGGAGTAAAGTGTGGGAAATCAATTAATTTTAATTAATTTTAATATGTTTTTAATTAATAATATTTCTTTAATTGGTAATTAATTATGTTAATTAAGGAAGTACATTTAAAAAAAAATAGATATGGGTTGTAAATTGTGTGGTGTTATAGGGTAGGAAATAAAAAAGTAAATTTATGTAATAATTAATGTTTTTATTTCTAAATAAGTTCTAATTCAACATATTTTTTTATTTTTTTATTTGTTATAATATGTTTTTATAAACATTTTTAATATTAAATATATTTGTATTTTCATTTTTAACATATTTATATATATTTTAATTTATTTTGGGGCCCATTACGATACCCGGCGTAAAAAAAACCGCCAGGCATGGAAGCGGCAAAAATCCGCCCGCACCCACCGCCTGAACACCGACCACGCCATTATGAGTACACAAACCGAAAACCGCCATCGGCGGAAAAATCACACAAAATACCGCCCGCCATCGTCCGAGTCGGAGTAAAACCGCCCGCCACGGACGGAAACACGCACGACAACACAAAACCGCCCGCCCACACGGCCGACACACCGCACGTGAAATTACGATCGCACCGCCATGAGCGCGGAAAAACAACAAATATACCGCCCGCAAGCGCAAACAACGCCGATGAGAATCGACACGGCAGAAGCCATGGCGCCCACGTACCTGCACAGAAACCATCCGCACACAAAACCAATAGCACACAACATGGCCAACAAGTCCACACAGCAAGGCACACACAAATACACAAGCACAGTACACATCCCGAAAACACCCCCCGGACAAACAAAAAATACAAAGGCCAGAACCCCAGACACAACACACCTGAAAACAACAGACCATGAGGACACACCCACATAGGTGAGTACAAAAGCAGCACTCCCACAGACCACAACCCCTTGCCACATTGCAAACCAGAGAGGAGAGGAGAGGACACAGTGACACAGCAAGGACAGCAGCACACCACAGAAACGCACACATCACAACCACCACCACCACCAAACACCGGCACCACAAACCCCCTGCACATTACACAACACACACCGCACCAGCACCACAAACACCATGGCACCACAAAGAATGCCCAAGTTCACGCCCATGGAGCTGACGGTCATGGTCGACGAGATCATCAAGGTGCACCCACAAATCTATGGGAACATGGTCCAGCACACACCACTAGCCACCAGAAACAGAATGTGGAACCGGATCGTAGACCAGGTCAATGCAGTCGGGACCCTGGCCAGGAACAGAGTCGAGATAAACAAACGTTGGAATGACGTAAAGAGCCTGGTCAAGAAGAAGGAGGGCAAAAACAGAGAGCTGGCTGCCGTCACTGGCGGAGGGAATCCCGCGCTCTTTAAGACCTTCAAAGCGTGGGAGGAGAAGGTGCGAGTCGTAATACATCCGGAGATCCTCGCCGGATTAGCAGGGGGAGTGGAGGCTGGTAAGTACAAACTAATGTATACCAGCACACCGCTATGTACTCACATGCGCAACCACCATGCCACAGCTCCCAGGGACAAACACCCCCATGTCCAGCACACAATACACAACACATCACACGCACATGCAACAGACACTACCACACACAGCCCAAACCGAACAACTGTAAGATGCGTGGGGACATGTGTACACTAAGCCAGCCACGTAACCACCAACAGGTCCCCAAATATGCCAGAAGCGCCACAACGAGCACCCACCACACCCATGTGTCCGCCACAGCTGCACTAACCGACAAGTAACAGGTAAGTGGCAGGAACACAAAGTGCAGTGGGTGGGACGGTGGACAGCCCAAGTACAACACACACCAGGCCCCAGTCCCACAGCACAGCAAGGAGGAGCATCCCCCACACCCCACAGCCACGTGTCAGCCACCGCAGTGCACAACGACAGCCGAAAGGCAGACATCACGGTCCACAGCAATCGGTGTCAGTGGGTGTACAGCCACCCCCACGACCCACAACACCCCCCACCCCCACAGACCTGCAACATGGAGCACCCCCGCTTAGAGCCATGTGGCATCCAGTACAGTGCACGCACAAACAACTTGCAGGTGGGAAACTGGACAGGGCTGGATTACTGGAGGCATGAGGAGCATAACACCACCAACACATGGGACATGTCACGTAGCAGACGAACACGCAGCACCGCCCACCGTCACGAACAAGTGAACAATGTGCACACGGACATGAACAACAGACTCACACCCCACATGACCCATCACATACATAGCAACACCCAAGGAGCCACGTCTGCATGCACAAGCCACACTGAATATAGTCCCACACGGCAGCCACTGTGCAACTCATCACACACAACCGAAACACCATTGAAGTCCTGTCCATGTAGCCCCCACTGCCTGTCAACCCCACACCCCACAACTACGCCTATGTAAGACAAACAACACTAGACGCAACAGAGCGGAACAACAGAAATGCACACGAACACCACTGAACCCATCAAACTCACAGACACACCATGCACATACAACATACCATCCATCCCATCCGTCAGCCCCAGTCACATGAAAGGCATGTCATCCGCACAGCTGCCACACATACAGCAGTCACGCTAAGACACATGCCCATGACCAACCATGTGCCAGAAGTCAATTAAGCGCACGACACACTGTGAGCAACAACACACAACATGGGCCACACCCCCCGAGCACTGCAGTGATGCACATGGCACAGGGCAGCACGCACACCAAGGAGATGGGACAACTGCAATACGTTGGCTGGCACACAACTATCACTCACTCATAACGATGCGTCCAATGCCATGTCCAGTAACCACAACAGACAGCAAATATGCAGGGCATGTCAGGCATGCACACACCTCAGACCATGCACTGTCATGCTGCCACAACACATGTCACGTTCGGCACCCATGGCTCACAGCATGTACCCCAAAAGCATATCCCCTCCCAAATGCGAATCTGGGGCATGGCCCCCATGTTGCCATATGCGTTCCTAAGCGTTCCATTTGAACCCCAAAAGCATATCCCCTCCCAAATGCGAGTCTGGGGCATGGCCCCCATGTTGCCATATGCGTTCCTAAGCGTTCCATATGAACTCCAAAAGCAAAGTACAAACCAGACCCAGGATGGGCCAGGAGCCCGCATACACCAGAGTCACAATGAGTAGGGGCAAAGCAACACACCCATCGGCATGGCCAATCCGTCCCATGCCACATGTGCACAGCACACAGTCCCATTGCCTAGCACACACAACTACAGATGCCACAGCCACACACTCGCCTCCGGGAAACCCATGTACGAGATTGCACGAACTGCCAATGTCAGACGACTAATACATACTTCGCCAGGTGCAACACAATAACAAATCTCATTTTCTCCACAGGTGACGAACTGCTGGACGCTGGGGATGGAGACAGCAGCCAGCACAGCCAGCCTACAAGCCCCCAACGAGGACACACGGATCTGGAGGATCTGTCCACCTCTTCGGACACGGACCACCAAGCTGGCCCATCTGGCGTGGCAGGGCCCAGCCGCTCCCCAGGACCCCTCCTACCCACCAACCCATCATCCAGGGATGCTGAACAGTCCCAGTCCCCTGCTGCCACTGTCGTTGCGGCCACACCCACGGTCATTGCGGCCACTACCACTGCCGCAACCGCCACCATCGCCGCACCGACCACCACCGCCTCCACCACCACCACGTCTTCGCTCGCACCAGCCCCAGCGCAGGTGGTGGCCCGGCCGACTGGATCCACCCTGGGAGCCACAGCGAGGACCGTGGTGTGCAATGTGGCTAGTGGGCAGGCCGGTGGCAGCAGGACTGGTAGGAGGAGCAGGGTCAGGGAAACGCCAGCCTCCCCTGGGAGCCATGCCCTGCCTCAAATGGCCAGAGTCCTTGGGGCCTATGAAGAGGCCCAAGGACAATGGGCCAGGTCTGCTACTGACACGCGGGAGGTGCTGGGGGTGCTGAGGTCCATGGACGCCCATATGGGCCAATTCGTGTCCCGTATGGACCAACTCGTGGACCTCATGGGCCAGCTGGTGGTGGCGGTGGGGTCACAGGCAAGGCCAGCAACACCACCTCCGCCACCACCTGCTAGGGCACAGGCTCGGCCAGCAGTGTCCACTTCCCCTGCGTCCACAGCCAGTGAGCACACCTCACCCACCACCAGCAGGTCGCCACCACACACCCCCCTCCCAAACGTGGAAGGGGCCGTCCGAAGGGGAAACAGATCTCCCGGGAGGACTTCACACGCTCCAGTCGCAAGTGAGGCAGCCAGCCAGCCTTCCGCCAGCCTTCCTTGACCAGCCACTGCATTGACTTGCTCTACGATCCCACTCCACACAGCCAGCTGGATGGCATGTGTGTGTTGGACTATGGACATAGAACCAGTGGGTACACCCTGATCATCACGCAGCCATGACCGACAGCTCATTGTCACTGCACGCACCACTTTTGTCATCACCTTACACACACTCACATGTCACAGTTTGTAATAAATGCACCTTTTTCACTAACTGCTGTTTGTGCCCTGTGTTTTATTTGTACGGAATACAACAGCCACCTTGGGCGGAAGGGCACCTGATGCGTGGCATGGCAATGGAATCCGGAGGGCCTGTAGGGACCTAGGGGTGGGAGACAGAACAGGAGCACATTCAATGAGTGTGTCACACACCCATCACACAGTACATGTCAACAACTACAAGCAATGTACACACATCGCACAGAGCAATAGGGCACAATGCCACAGCCACCAACAGTGGCATACTACCCTGGCCATGGAGCGTTGACACACTGCACGCAGTGAACATATGGCCACCCTGACACAGCACACACACACCTGCACAGATACAGACACATCATCCGTCGTACATGGACACTCACCGTCAAGTGAAGTAGCGGGCGATGAGCTGCTGGCGCACATTCCCAGCTTCCTCCTCTCCGCTGTCCACCTCACTCGAGCTGTCCTGGTCTGCGGGCTGGGGCCCTGGTTGATCTCCGTCATCCACAATGAGGGGGATCTGCTTCCGAATGGCCAGATTGTGCAGCATGCAGCACGCCACCACTATCTGGCACACCTTCTGTGGGGAGTACGCCAGTGCACCCCCGGTGCGGTCCAGGCACCTGAACCTGGACTTGAGGAGGCCAAAGGTACGCTCGACCACACGTCTGGTCCTCCCATGTGCCTCATTGTAGCGATCGTCTGCTGGGGTGCGAGGATTCCTCAATGGACTGAGCAGCCATGCCCCATTCGGATACGCAGAGTCACCTGGGTGTGAGGGACACAGAGAACCGTTGCTATTCCAACTGGACAGGGGACAGCATCGCACAACCAGCACGCTACACCACTCCACATACTCACCGACGATACAGCCACGATCCTGTTGCAGATTGGCCATCAGTCGTGGCAAGATGCTGTTGCGCATTATGTGTGCGTCATGGGCCGAGCCTGGAAACTTGGCACACACGTGGGTGATCACCATGTCCGCAAGGCACACCACTTGCACATTCAGGGAGTGCGTGTGCTTCCTGTTGCGGTACAGGTGCTCAGTGGCCTGTGGTGGAACAAGGCCAACATGAGTGCAGTCAATGGCTCCCACGACGTGTGGGATTCTGCCAAGGGCATAGAATGCACCCTTCACTGCCGCCAATTCACGAGCCCTGGGGAAGCGGATGTACCTGTTCCGGTACAGCATCATGGCTGCCAGTACATCCCTCAGCACCTTGCTGAACATGGGCTGGGACATCCCTCCTCCACTGCCCACTGTGTGCTGGAATGACCCAGTGGCGAAGAAATGCATGGTGGCCATCACCTTAGCCGTGGGGGTGACAGCAGTCGGATACACCCTGCGGGGACGGAGATGGGGCTCTAACATGGCACACAGTCGATGCAGAGTTGGCCTGTCCAGCCGAAACTTCCTGATTACCTCTGTATCGTCCATGTCCGCCAGCAATTGGTATGGGCGGTCAATGTTCGGTCTCCGCCTAGGGACAATGGCAGAGGACACATGTCAAAGCAACACGGCACATAGCAATTTCGCATACACATCACTGACATGACTGAGCAAGCACATGAGCCACAGCCCAGCTGTCAAGCTGGGACGGCACGGCCACAATACACTTACACAGGTCTCCCAACAATGGCAATGGCAAGTGAGACATACCACTGCCATGTGCATGCACATGGGGATCTAGGCCCCAATGACTTGCGGGGCGTGCTGATGGGGACTGACTGCATATTCGTCAAGCGGCAACGCCACGGCAACATGAGTGTCTGCTGAGCATGGAACTGCTTCCGAGGCTGGATGAGTATGGCACACGACGACGACGATGTGGGCACGGGCTGAGCGGCCAATACAAGTGGGACCTGTGGCACGAGGGGATATGAGACAGTAGTAGGTGTCAGCACTGCACCCTATGCACAGCACTGTACGGATCACAGCTCCCGAAACATTGACTGGTGTCCACATTGACAGCCCCATGCCAAGACGGCTGTGTGCTTGCAGTCACACGTCACAGGTGAGAGGTTACATTGCACATGCCAGGTGGCAGACGTACATAGTGGGAGCTGGCATGTGTGTGCATGTGTCTCCTGTTCAGGATCCACCAGATGGGCGCTGACTCTGTACTGACCATTGGACACAGCATGTTCCGTGGAAGGCTTGTGTGTGTGGGATGGTGGCACTGGATGTGCCTCCGTTGGGTGGGGGCCATGCACAGGGCGGGTACGTCGATGATTGCGCATTGTTGGTCACGGTGGGTGCACCAACTAAGATGTGTTGCCCTGTGTTCAATTCCTATGTCCGCATGATGATGGACTGTGGATGTGGGCAGACTACACATTGGTCGATGTGCTGTCTATATGCATGTGCCTTCACACCAGGCACAGCTGCCCCTGCACATGTGACCCCTGCTGGACTCGCTGCTGGGTCTGTGGAGCTGATGCACGTTCTGCGCGTGGGGCGGACAGCTCTCCTCACTTCCCTCATTGCGCATGTCATGTCTTTGCCGCAGGTGACATGGATCATGGAGGGCCCACATGTACGCGTGGGTAGGCTACACATGATTGTTCACTGGTCGCCACCCCCAGTCAGTGTTTCGAATGGGAAGGTTGTCGTGCTGGTGGTATGTTCGATGTGGCGGATGGGCGGGCCTAGGTGCGGGCTTACATTCCGGACATGGGGGGTAGTTGTATTGGCGACTAGTTGCAGTACACACGGGACACGTCTCTTCCTTTCCACATCTGGGTCATCCCTTGTACTAACTGACAGTGATACAGTCATCTTCGCCCCAGCCCTCATGTCCTCCCCTCGCCCCCAATATGCATGCTCACCTGCGAGGCTAGCGCTTGCACAGGCAGCCCCAAGCTCGCACCAGAGAGGGCAAGGAGTGTATGTGTGGGTCCAGTTGCACGAGTGGGCTGTCTCAGGGTATGATGTGTGGCGGGACGCCGTCCACCTGCGTGGTGCCCCAAATGGAGACCCGGCCTGCATGGACTATGCATCACAGTCTTCGCCTTCCGGATCCGCCACCTGCGACACCCAGTGGCTGTGGCTGCCCTTGCGGCCAGGCCGCGTCCGTCTGTGGCTGTTGGCCCACACATTCACTCTTTGGCCTCTCTGGGGAGGGCTCGGGGGTGGTGGCGCACGCGCTTGCACTTAGTCGCAATGGCATGTGTCGTGGTTGGTATGATGGGCAATGGATGGGATGGTGCGAGCCACCTCCCGTGACGTCAGTGCTGCTCGTGCTGTGGTGCGTCCCCCTACACTTCCATGTGACTTGTGCCATGCTAGACGTTGAGGTACTATTGCCTGCGTGATATGACCAGGAGGAGCGCGAGGAGACCTCTCACACACCATGCTCCACTGCCATCCCGTGCCCTGTATCGCCTGTGCGGATTGACTATGTTGGGGTTACACCTGGTCGACTGGGGCTGTGTGTGCCTTGTCAAGGGGCATGGCGGGCGCACAACAGGATCCAGCTTGTCCACAGAGGGTGGGCTGAGGTGCGCCTGGTACCGCTTTGTACGTGTGCCCGGCTGCTGTGCACACACGTGTTCACTCCCCCCGACAGGTGTCCTCTCACAATGCCCAGGGAAGCGGTGGTGTACTGTTCATGACCCCTCCCAACACGGCGTGCTCCAACTTGGCATGTGCGCATCTACCCGTCGCACCCACCCACCTGAGCACTGCATCCATACGACTTCACACGACACATGTGTGTCTTCCACAGTAGTGCTACTCATTTGCGTTGACATCCAATACCAGTGGACTACATGGTCATGTCACGACTGCCGTGTACTTCACATACTCTCATCCTCTCTCATTCGTACTTGTGAAATGAGTCAGCGGAGACAGTTTTGGTTTCAGACATTATATTGAGTCTTCTGTCCTCTGTGATGCAGTATAGTGGACACTACTGGCAGCGGAATACATGTTGAGGATATACTGAGCATGATAACAAATGGGATAGGGTGTGGGGTTACATCTGCTTGGCCAAGGCTGTGCTAATGTACATTTACGTATAGCTGCGGAGCTGCGGACTTTGACACAGACGGTATACATGTAGCCTACCAGACCGCTCGGCATCATGGGCACAGTCCATCTCAGTTCCATGTGACAGGTTTGCTGTGGTTGTTCCTCATGCACGCGTGCATGTGAGATGACATCAGGGCATGTGCTTGCGTGCATGCAGCGGCGTGCCACTTGTTGTTGCACTGTGGTGGTTACTGGACATGTCACAGTCACTGGGGTTGTGTTGTTGTTGTATGCACTTGTCGTCCATGCAAAGGTCCTGGTATGGGATTCCCGGGGCGGGGGTGGGAGGGGTGCAGCACCCACAGACTCCAGGCGACCTATTCATGTCCACTGAGCGGTGTGTGTGTCCATGTGCGCTGGATCCATGTCGTGTCCTGGTTGTTCGTGCAGTTCCGTCCATGTGGGTGCGATGCACAGAGCCCATGCCACTGCCTCCCACGATGCATGCGGTGTTCCTGGATGTGATGGGGAACAGTGTGCATGTCCCGGTCATATCCGATGTCATGGCGATGTCGTTGATGGTGTGGTTACAGTTGCCGGTCGTTTGGTATGGCTGTTGTGGTGGTGACTGGCCAGTCCGTGCGGAAGCTGAGCATGGGTGCGGGGTTGGACTTCATAGGTCACTCGGGGAACCTGCGTTGTGGTCCGACGTATTTACAGGTTGTCAGGTATGCGATGCCGTCCAGCAGGGCTTCCATGTCATTGGTGGTGTACATGTTTGCCAGCCAATGAAGCGGATGGTGGCTGTCAAGGTGTTGTTCGTAGGTTGTCCCTTGGAGGACCATGATGGGGCATGCTGGGTGACATTCGATGTAGCTGTTCTCGATGATCCGTCGTGTGGAGGCACAGTGGTTCCATTTCAGTGCGCGTGCGATGTTGGCCACATACGCCATGCCCCCATAGGCAGAGCAGGCCCTGTCGTGTGCGTCCAGAGGGAGGAGTAGTGGTAGCAGGTCCGCCTTCAGACATGCCGGGTTGGAGAGGCATATCTCGACGGGATGCTGGTAGGGACACCTCCGACAGTAGAAGACGGGTATGACGCAGCTGAACAATGTGATGCGGTAAGTCAGTCGGTAACTTACGTTCAGCAGGGACAGGAGATCGCATCCCAATGTATGTATCGTGTTGGTTTGGTACAGCTTGAGCTGTTCGGCGTAGTTGGGTAGGTGTGTTGCGGTTGCCATTTCGCAGCGGTTCGTAGAGGTGGCGTGCTCCGGCTGTGTATGCAGTCTGCAATGTGCACGCTCCGGGGTTGCTGTGAGCTCTGTGTAGTCGTGGGGAGACAGGACTTGTGTTCTGTTGGCTTGTTTGGAGGACACGGGCCCTCTTCCCACATGGTTCTCAGACAGTTCAAGGTCGGTGCTGTGTGACTCCTTCCAATTAACTTGCATGTGGCCGACATGGGGGAGTGTTTTCTTCTTTCTTCCCCGTCCGTTGTGTGCTTCTGTGATATGCGCTATCTGCCCTGTGGTCGGTCTCCTCGGCATGCCTGTGTTGGTCTATTCTTGGACAATGGCTGTATTCACCGGCTTCTGTCGTAGGGCTGTGGTTTCGGTGTTGGAATGGAAGGTCATTCAGTGCTGTCTGCTCTCCCTTGTGTGGGCGGCAGGCTGCCTTTCCGCTCTGCGTTGGGCCTTGTGTGTGGATGTAATTCTTGGGCCACCTGTTGTCGGTCCCCGGGCTCTTTGGTGTTCCGTTTCATGTGTCTTGTTCATATGTGCAGGGTGGTATGGGTTTTTCAGTGCGGTACTGGCGTTCCTCTTCCCGAAGGGGCCCTGCTTCTCCTAGTTGGTGTTGCCGCCGCTGTGTGCTACGCCATGTTTGTTACACTGGGGTGTGTCCTGCAGTTGCGTGTCTTCACTGACATGTGTGCGTCGTTTGTGTGGCGTTGGGTGTTGTCCGTGAATTGGGCGTTGGGGACATGTCTGTGGCCGGCCTGTCACGTGTCATGTGCGTTCGGGGTGGGGCTGATGTGTGTGCTGCTTGGTTGTGTCCCTGTGTCTGTGTGCGACGCATGCATGGCGCTGCGGTTGGCCTCTGCGTTGTGCGCATGTGTGGCGGCGTCATCAGCGCTTTGGGGCCGTGACGGGGTGGTTGGTTCCTAGTCCCAGGTGGTGTGTACACATGTGTTCTGCGATGTTAGGATTTGGCCTGTGTGTCATATGTGGATGCGATGGTGGATGTGTAGTGTGCACGCGCTGGTGGGGGGTTGTCCGCTTTTTCCGCCCTTGCACTGTGTGCGCTGTTTGCGTGCACTTGTTGTGTGTGTGCCTACCTGCGTCTCCGCGGTACGTTGCGTCCTTGGTGGTGCATCAGCAGAAGCATGGGAAGGGCCTGCAGTGCTGGATTCATGCCCGGGGTGCCGCTTCTTCGTTGTCCGTGCTCTGCGTCCGTGTTTCCGCCTCTCTTTCACGTGCGGTGTCTCTTAGCCGTGGGAGCCGTTTGTTTGCGGCATCGTAATTTATGCGCCGGGCGGGACGTGTTTCGTCGGACGGTGTGTGTCAGTTGTGCTGCGCCGCTACGTGTGCGGGCGCACTTTGATGGCGGACGGTGTTGCTGGCTTGCCGGCGGTGTTTGGCCTGCTTTTCGCATCGTAATTGGGCGGGCGTGTGGACTGCTGCATGCCGGCGGTAACTGGTGGTTTTTGCATCCGCCAGCACGGCGGTTGTGCTTCCGCCCGCCATCGTAATGAGCCCCTTTGTTTTTTAAATATTTTTGTTGTTGGTAATATTTTGTTTGTTTTGAATTTTGAACTGACTGGAGTGAGAATATTAATTGTTACTCCTCTGCAATCCAACACTTTCCCTACTGTTGCACTGACTGGAGTGGGAATAGTACGTTTTACCCCTCCGCTATCCAACACTTTCCCTACTGTTGCACTCATTGGAGTGGGAATAGTAATTTTTACCCCTCCGCTATCCAACACTTTCCCTACTGTTACAATTATTGGAGTGGAAATAGTAATTTTTACCCCTCCGCTATCCAACAATTTCCCTACTGTTGTACTGACTGGTGTGGGAATAGTAATTTTTACCCCTCCACTATCCAACACTTTCCCTATTGTTGCACTGATTGGAGTGGGAATAGTAAATTTTATCCCACCACTATCCAGTACTTTCCCTACTGTTGCACTCACTGGAGGGGGAATAGTAATTTTTACCCCTCCGCTATCCAACACTTACCCTACTGTTGCACTGACTGGTGTGGGAATAGTAATTTTTACCGTTTTGCTATCCATCACTTTCCCTACTGTTGCACTCACTGGAGTGGGAATAGTAATGTTTACCCCTCCGCTATCCAACACTTTCCCTACTGTTGCACTCACTGGAGTGGGAATAGTAATTTTTACCCCTCCGATAGCCAACACTTTCCCTACTGTTACACTAACTTTAGTGTGAATAGTAATTTTTACCCCACCGCTATCCAACACTTTCCTTACTGTTATACTCACTGGAGTGGGAATAGTAATTTTTACCCCTTGCTATCCAACACTTTCCCTACTGTTGCACTCACTGGAGTGGGAAATTTAAGTTTGAAGATTTTTAAATAGTTTAGTGTTATAATTTATAATAGACTTGTTTTAAATTAGATTTTATGTTATTGGTACATATATATATATATATTTGTAAATTTGTATATAATTTTAAAACTATAAAATAAATTAAAATTGATAGTTTATTAATTGTTTTAAAGTAAATATATATTAATTATTATGTATGTGTGTTTAACTTTTTTAATTAAGTATATTTGTTATATTTTTTCAAATTTATATTAAATCTACTTTATTTTTTCATATTCATTTTATTATTTAACATATTTAATATTTATTATTTTATTTAATATATATATATATATATATATAAAAATCGATATTTTGTACAACTATGGGCCCGATTCCGATCTCGCTCGGAAAGCCCTATGGCCGACTCGGTCCCGTAGAGCTTTCCGACCGACTCGTGCTCCTGGGCTCCGAACGCCCGAGTATGATGCAAGTACGCGCTGACGGACTCGGGTCACTCGGAGCACCAATGAAGTCAATGGGAGCCTGTTGTACGTTGCGTACATAGGCTTCCATTGAGAAAAAAGGTATGTCACGGAAAAGGGCGCCCACTGTTGTGGGGACGTGTCGGTGCCCCCGCACCGTACATGCATGTGTAGAGGGGACCCTTTGGTCCCCCCTGTGACCGTTTCATAGGGCTACGGATGAAGGGGGGCCTGCTATGGCCCCGCGAAGTCCGCTTCCCGGAGCTTTTTCGAGTCGGAGGTTCCGAGTCGATCCGGCTGCTCGACGCGCACATCGTACTCGGTCGCTCGGAAATTGGACCCATTGCGCTGCACGAGTCGGCCATGTTGTAGTTGTCCGGAGGGCTTCGCTGACGGGTACGAGTTGCTCGGAGCGCGAGGTGATATTCATATCGTACTCGCTCGCTCGTACGGCGGGACGAGTCGGTAGGAAATCGCACTCGCGACTTGGACTCGCTCATGACGGATGCCATCAGGAGCCCTACCGAGCGAGATCGGAATCGGGCCCTATATTTTTTACATCGATATTTTTTTTCTTGATATTTTTATATTTACCTGTTTAAGTATAGGGAGTCGATATTTTTGCATTCTATATTTTTTCATCAATATTTTTTACTTCTATATTTTCTACATCGATATTCTGTCAGTGAACCGTTTTATCGTTCACCCTGCCAGGAATTGTGGCTGTTGCTTCACCAGGGTTCACATCCTGTGAACCAACAATCCAATTTCTCACATTTGTGTGCAGTGGTGTAGATCAGGACTTGTGTTTGTGCAGTACCATACAGTGATTTGTGTTACACAAAAATCCCAGATAAATAATTTGACACCAGAGTTGGCCCCCTTTTAAATTCATCCTAGTTTTCCATTGACTGTTTTCTCCCTTTTCTAAATTTAAGTGCCTTACCTTCATTTTTTCAACATGGAGATGGAGCTGTGCAACTTTGACCCCCTCAGCCATGCTGAGTTGCTAAAGCTGTCCAAACAGAAGGGGCTGCAGCAGACAAAAAGGCTACCAAACTGGATACCCTCAGAGCTTTGGAGAAAGCACAGAGTTGGTAGTCCACCTCAGAAGATGATGAGGTGAGGATGATGATAATGAGGAGGGTGGAGCACTTTCAGAGGGTGAGGAGATTGAGGACCCAGCCCTGAGTCCCAAGCTGCAATGAGACCCCAACTCAATCCAACTGGATGCCCAGGATGGCCAGGATAGGGCAGGGAGCAGTTTGTCTGACAGTGGCCTGTCCCCAGAGGAACTGGAGAACAGAAAGGCAGAGAGGGACAGCTGGCCTAGATGATGCTGGCAGCAGAGGAAAGGAGGGCTTAGGCAGAAAGAGTCATGGCCAGAGAGAGAGCTAAGGCAGAGAGGGCCTTGGCTGAGAGGACACTCTTTCTGGCACATAATATGAGACTGAAGGAGCTGGAGCTGAAGGCCAGACTGGTTCCAGAGTCCAGCAATAATGGTGGTGGCGCACCTGCTGTGTCCACTTGAGAGGTGAGGGTCCTTATACCACAAGAACTGGTGCCCAATTATGTGGGAGGAGGTGATATTTACAATTGGTTTTCTGCTTATGAGGTAGCTCTGAAGGTACACAAGGGTCCAGAAGAGCACTGGGGGGAGGGGGTAGCCTATGGAAGTACATGCCTACAGTGGGGAGTGGCACACTTCTCACACTTGAGGTAGATGACCAGACAAAGTATGCCCCTATGAAAGCCATACTTGTTGCCAAATTTGGGCAGACCCCTGCGCAATACAGACAGAGTTTCAGGGAAGGTCACAAACTCCCAAACCAGTTTGTGGGAGATGTCATATATTATTCCAGCAAGGCGCTGAAGGACTGGGTGAGGGGAAGCAAAATTGATGATTTTGTTGGGCTGTACAACTTGATTCGGAGGAAGCACGTGCTCAATACTTGTTTCACAGAGCTGTGCCAACATCTAGTATATAAATTAGTAAGCAATGGGGCAACCCAGTATCCCTCAGAACCTGGGCATGGATATATAAAGAAAAACAATGGTTCTGTCAGGTGCAAAAACTATTTCTTATACAATAAATCCATTCACAGAGTAATTCATCAACTACTCCTATCTGAGTTTAGTTCAAGGAACACATACAAAGCACAAAAGCAACACAAATTGGTGGGTATTATGTTATTTTATATAAATTGCATCATTTATGAATACCCAGAGAATTATAAAAGCTGTCAAACACAAGGTGAAATGTAAGGTGATACGTGATCAAGTGACATATTGTGCTCAGTGATAAAACTAGTGCGTATTATGTACAAAGTGACTAAAATATGTACAAGGGAAACAGAAGGCCAGAAGCAGAAAAACCAATGACTTTGCAGCTTAAACAAATTAGTCTTTTGTGAGCAAAAGCCTTGATCTGGACCAGAGAATATCTTCGACGTTTCAACCCAAGATCAGCACTACTAGGTAGTCAATGCGGGTCTTCATCAGGACAAAGGTAGGGGAAGGGATGACAGCCTGCAAATAGCAAGGTGTATAAATCAGGTGTGTTCCATATCTATACACTAAAATTTCTATGGTAGGCAACTTAAATAGTGGCAAAAAACTCACCTACAGATGCCTAATTAGGCATCAAGAGCATATAGGGATATGCACCACCTTATCCCTGTCGTAGCAATTCTAAAAACAAGGAAGGGAAAGATGGGATTGGTAATTTATGTGGGTTCCTTTTAAGACCTGCCAGCACTGGCGGTCATCTCATAACAATTATGTATTTTCAGGTGGTTTAACAACTCACCAAAGTCCGTATGTATACGGGGAGATGAAGAAAAACGGTTTAACGGGTGCCCACTCGTCTTCATAAGCGCACTCAGGTGCTTACAACATGGTGATGTGGATCACGGGCAGGTTCTGTTAAAAAGGAAACCGAAAGAATATTGGAATAGACCCACCGGTATGACCATTAAGAATGTTTGGGGCTAAGAGGCCAAAAGACTCACCCAATTAAGTATACTGGCCAAAGCGGTAATTAATAGACCCGCTTGGTAGAATGCTCACGCTCTGGAGCTCTCTTGTGATGATGTGGATAGAAGGGCGGTTCTGTTGAAAAACCAGGAGGGGGAATAAAATTAGCCCACTCGTTCCATTATTGAACAGGAGACACTCGCACCATATAAACGATCCCTCCGGATACGCTTACCTCGAGTAATTACTTAAAGCGCCTCCGATCGTCAGTAGCGTGCTCAGGCATGAGTCCTGGCAAGCCGGTGTGATTCAACAAGGAGTCTACATGGCAGACAACAGATATGCCTCTCAACACGTAATCGACGTACAGGTTTGCGTCGCGTGGTGTGGAGCAGCAGCTGAATGCTGGCTCGCCTGGTTGCTAAGCAACCGACTCAAATGCCATGTGCGGCATGAAGAATCGTGAGGAGCATGGCGATGAGTGGAGGTGCGGCTAAATGTTTGCTCCCCAGGTTGCGAGGCAACCGATTTAAAGGCCGTATAAAGTGCATTGTATCTGCAAAGCACATCCCACGGATGCGCAATTGTTTGTGGGGATCAGAAGAAAGTATTTTACAATAAAAATTACACATAGACGCACAATTGTAAACTAATTGTGAACATTAAAATGCTCATGCAGTTTGTATAAAGTCAAACAATAAAGAAAAGAGAGAAATCATTATAACTGTCATAGAGCCAATCAATACAACATGGTTGAACATATTGCCTTTACAAGTCAGAGACCTTAGAAATCAGTATTTACAATATTTACAGACAGTGCACCATTGTGGATATGCCACATGTCAGTCAATTATGAACTTGTAAATGCCGGGCATTCATGCAACAAGTATTACTGCAGATGTAGAAGACATGCGTTGTTGTAAATTATGCCAGTAGTTCATGAAATATTACATATATCATCTATGATACATAAGACATGTTCTTGTCTGATTCGGCCACAATGTGCAGAACTTTAGGCTAAATACTCCTACACAATGTCATTCTGCAGATAAAGTAATTGAGACAGTAGCTCATGCAACATTAAACATACGTGATCCATAATCCTCAGAAAATATACGTCTGATTCGGCCATATCAATCGTATATTATATGTTTTAGGCCACTCAGGTGTTAAAGTTGGCCCATTTGCCTTGAGGTCTCCTCAAATTCATTGAGCCCCTCCATTACTGTATTAAGGGAATGGATCCACCTACATTCCTTGTAGTTGAGAGCCATTTAAATTGACCCACCTATTGGATGGGGACAGATTTTCTCTATGACCCACCATTGTATGCTGTTTGGGGGATGGTTATGTATCACAAAGTGATCGACTAGCGGAGCGCCCAGTACCTTGCACCTTATCCTACTCATGTGCTGTAGTATTCTTGCCTTTGCTTTCTGGGTGGTCTGTCCCACATATAGTAGACCACATGGGCAACGGATAGAATATATCACGTTGGTACTATTGCAGTTTGAAAAATGTGGTAGCTTGTATGTTCTGTTGTTATGTGTAAAAGTGGGTCCTTCATTGCACAAGGAGCATGCTTTGCATCGGCCACATTTATGATGCCCAGTTATAGGCGGTAGACCTAGATGGCTCCTGAGGTCCTGTGATTTCGGGGGTTCAAGGTATGCCTTGACCACGTTGTCTTTGATATTCCTGCCCCTTTTAAAGGCAAAGATGGGGTCTTCGTCAATATTAAGTTCACTCGCAACCAGATTCCAATACTTTCTCACAACTTTTTTTATATCATTGCTTTTTGCATTGAATGTTGTCACACATACGATGTTTTCAGTCTTCGTAGCTCTCTGTTTCACCTGCAGTAGCTGGTCACGAGGACAATACCAGGCACGTTTGCGAGCACGTTTCAATAGTCCTGTAGGATACCCTCTCTCTTTCAAATGACTCGTAAGGGTTTCAGTTTCTTTGAAGAAATCTGTCCTACGTGTGCAATTTCTCCTAAGCCTGAGGTACTGGCCATACGGTAAATTTTCCCTCAGACTTCGGGGGTGATGCGATTTGTACTTCAGCAATGTGTTTCTTTCAGTGGGTTTGCGATAAAGGTCACAATACAAGAGGCCTTCTTCTACTCGAAAGGTCAGGTCCAGGAAATCTATAGCCTCATTGTCGCTTGTCATAGTGAACTGAATGTCCCTTGTTCTGGAGTTTTGCCAATTCTGGAATCCCTTCAGCTCATTATAATTGCCAGACCAAATCATTATTACGTCATCTATATAGCGTTTCCACACTGTAATCTGGTTTATATATGGATTGTCATGGCTATATAGATATTCCTCCTCGTAGTCATCCATGAAGATATTAGCTAAACTCGGTGCATAGGTAGCACCCATCGCAACGCCCTTGCACTGGTAATAAAATTGATTCTTAAAAATAAAGTAGTTCTTCTTCATTGCAATTTCCAGCAATGCAATCAAAAAGTCAGTTGGTATCCAATGCGGTCTAGGGCGTTTATCCAATACGGTTCTGACTACATCCAGTGCCTTGTCTTGGGGGATAGACGTATAAAGTGAGGACATGTCAAGAGTCACAAGTAGTTGAGTCTGGATATCATACGGTTGACCCTCCAGCAGTTGTATGATATGCATTGTGTCTCTTACGAAAGATTTGGTTTCAGGGACCCAAGGTTGCAAAAAATAATCGATGAACTGGTTTAGTGGCTCCAATATGGACCCGCATCCAGAAACTATAGGTCTCCCTGGTGGCTTCTCTATCCGCCTGTGTACCTTAGGCAACGTGTATATTGTAGGGATCCTAGGTTCTTTTTTATTCAAGAAGTCACACTCAGGTTGGCTCAGGAATCCCTCCGACAGTCCATCCTTGGTTAATTTCTCTATCAAGGATTTCAGCTCAGCAGTCGGGTCCTTGGGAGTGGGGCGGTAGCTTTCTAAGACCCCCAGTTGTAATTCTATTTCTTCCACATAGTCAGCAGTGTTCTGTAGGACTACCGCACCACCCTTATCTGCTGCCTTCATAACAATAGAGCCATTAGTGCCCAAGGATCGTAGAGCCAATCTTTCATCCTTACTGATGTTGTGCTTTATATATTTTCTTTCATCCAAAAGTTGCATGGTTTCTTGGAGGACGATCTTCTCGTAGGCCAATATTTTCTCACTCATCAGGTATGCTCCCGGTGTGAAAGTGGATGGAGGTCTAAAAGTTGTGGCAGCAGCTGTAGGATTATAGGTATTTTTGCTGAAGTGATACTTCAGTCTGATTTTCCTAAAAAATGTTCACAATTAGTTTACAATTGTGCGTCTATGTGTAATTTTTATTGTAAAATACTTTCTTCTGATCCCCACAAACAATTGCACATCCGTGGGATGTGCTTTGCAGATACAATGCACTTTATACGACCTTTAAATCGGTTGCCTTGCAACCTGGGGAGCAAACATTTAGCCGCAGCTCCACTCGTCACCATGCTCCTCACGATTCATCATGCCGCACATGGCATTTGAGTCGGTTGCTTAGCAACAAGGCGAGCCAGCATTCAGCTGCTGCTCCACACCACGCGACGCAAACCTGTACGTCGATTACTTGTTGAGAGGCATATCTGTTGTCTGCCACCTAGACTCCTTGTTGAATCACACCGGCTTGCCAGGACTCATGCCTGAGCACTCTACTGACGATCGGAGGCGCTTTAAGTAATTACTCGAGGTAAGCGTATCCGGAGGGATCGTTTATATGGTGCGAGTGTCTCCTGTTCGATAATGGAACGAGTGGGCTAATTTTATTCCCCCTCCTGGTTTTTCAACAGAACCGCCCTTCTATCCACATCATCACAAGAGAGCTCCAGAGCGTGAGCATTCTACCAAGCGGGTCTATTAATTACCGCTTTGGCCAGTATACTTAATTGGGTGAGTCTTTTGGCCTCTTAGCCCCAAACATTCTTAATGGTCATACCGGTGGGTCTATTCCAATCTTCTTTCGGTTTCCTTTTTATCAGAACCTGCCCGTGATCCACATCACCATGTTGTAAGCGCCTGAGTGCGCTTATGAAGACGAGTGGGCACCCGTTAAACCGTTTTTCTTCATCTCCCCGTATACATACGGACTTCGGTGAGTTGTTAAACCACCTGAAAATACATAATTGTTATGAGATGACCGCCAGCGCTGGCAGGTCTTAAAAGGAACCCACATAAATTACCAATCCCATCTTTCCCTTCCTTGTTTTTAGAATTGCTACGACAGGGATAAGGTGGTGCATATCCCTATATGCTCTTGATGCCTAATTAGGCATCTGTAGGTGAGTTTTCTGCCACTATTTAAGTTGCCTACCATAGAAATGTTAGTGTATAGATATGGAACACACCTGATTTATACACCTTGCTATTTGCAGGCTGTCATCCCTTCCCCTACCTTTGTCCTGATGAAGACCCGCATTGACTACCTAGTAGTGCTGATCTTGGGTTGAAACGTCGACGATATTCTCTGGTCCAGATCAAGGCTTTTGCTCACAAAAGACTAATTTGTTTAAGCTGCAAAGTCATTGGTTTTTCTGCTTCTGGCCTTCTGTTTCCCTTGTACATATTTTAGTCACTTTGTACATAATACGCACTAGTTTTATCACTGAGCACAATATGTCACTTGATCACGTATCACCTTACATTTCACCTTGTGTTTGACAGCTTTTATAATTCTCTGGGTATTCATAAATGATGCAATTTATATAAAATAACATAATACCCACCAATTTGTGTTGCTTTTGTGCTTTGTATGTGTTCCTTGAACTAAACTCAGATAGGAGTAGTTGATGAATTACTCTGTGAATGGATTTATTGTATAAGAAATAGTTTTTGCACCCGACAGAACCATTGAACATCTAGTATATAGCAAGCGTACTGACTCCAGGAAGCTTGATAAGGAGGCGGACCTCTAGGTCAGCACAAGTTTGTCCAAGAAGACATCTGAGGGGGATGCATCGTCCAGCTGCTGTGCATACCAGCCCCACTTCTCCCTCAAGTTCAATAGACCCAGCCCTTAAGTTAATCCATACGTTGGAATTATGGATCTGACTTGCCGACTTCCCTCACCTATACTGTTCCAATATGCCAGAGGCTGTTCACCTTGGAGACCTGCTGCGGATATGGGTACAGCCCGATGGAGATTCACACCATCTCTCCCAGATTTTCAAGGATCAGCAAGAGCTCACTGGATGCTGCTGAAACCATTACAGTTTCCAAAGCGCCTTGAGATGAACACATTCCAGGATACCCTGCCCTTCAACAAAGAGAAGAGAACTCTCCCCAGGGCTCCCACTGGCTTTTCTGGAATCATTTGTATTATTGCACTGGACATTGCAAGGACGCCCATCTCTGCCTCTCTGGGTTTGGGGATCTGAACCTGACTCGCTTTTAATCAGCTGAGGGCAAAGGTGGCCATTGTGCGTCCCTTCCAAAGCGTGCCCACTCATTTCTTAGAACCATCTGACCCATGTTCAACTGCTGTTCACATGGAACCCTTCTATACTTCGGTCTTCAAAGATCGTGCTTGAATATTTACTATTACCCCACGTTCTGTACCTATAGCAGCTCCACCTGGGCTCTCGCCCCAGGCTTCCATATGCATTGCAGCAGCCCTCCTACTCATTGCAGGTTAGCCCCCATAGCTCTTAGTGCCAGAGGCCGCTCCAGAGACATCCATTTTCAGGGCTAGTTGATTCGGCAAGTGAGTTGTCAAACACTCCTTAGTGGATTTCGATTTCCATGGTCACCATCCTGCTGTCTATATCAACCAGCACCAGTTCTGGTGTCTGATGAGCGTCGGTATCAGGCGCCTGAACCTGGCATTCGCTTCATCCCACAATGACAGTTGTGCTTACCAAGAGTGGCCCACTAGGCACCCCCATTTGATGCCCAGCTCCGCGTCAACAAACTGGCCTTCTTACTCACTTAAAGTTTGAGAATAGGTTGTGATCGTTTCTGCCCAAAGACTTTTAATCATTCACTATACCAGGCAAAACAAGGGTTTTCCAGTGACAGCTATCCTGAGGGAAACATTGAAAGAAACTACCTACTATATGGTTTGATTAGTCTTTTGCCCATATACCCAAGTTGGACTAACGATTTGCAAGTCAGGACCAGTATGGACCTCTACAAGAATTTTCTCTGGCTGTGCCCTTCCCAAGAATAGTTCATCATCTATCGGGTCCTATCATACATGCTTATGTTCCAGCTCCCCGACAGAGTGGGTGAGACAGGCCAGTGGCGCATCTGTCCATATCAAGGATCCCACCTCAGTGGGTGAGCACCTCCCCTTGCCTTCATTGTGCTGCATGGTTTCAATTGTCCCTCTGACTAATGCATTTGTTAGACACCTTTATCCGTTTTTCAAGACAAGTCAGTTCGGTAAAAGACATACAGATGATGGATGGAATGGAGAGCAAATCAAACATTCTCCCCCAGTCAATAGATCTGGGTTAAATCCATCGTTCTTTTGCTCACCGTGCCACCCCAGTTCAGACCCAGCCATATGCAAATCAGTCTTCACCCTGTGCCTCATGGGAACAGTCCAGACTGAACTACCATGCCAGGTCCTCCCTGGACCAGAAACAAGCATCCTGGGACCGGTTTCTTGGCTTCTCCCCCCATCAGCCAGGCTAGCTTGAATCCAGTGGCACAGTGAGCTCGGGACCCACATCTGGGCATACCCGGCGCACAAAGGGTGAGAAAGCAAAAGACACACAGAGGATGGACGGAATGTAGAGCTAATAAAACATTCTCCCCCAGTCAATAGAGCTGGGTTAAATCAAGTCAGTTTGGTAACCAACATTGCCGCAGACCACTTGCACCCGGTGTGAAACTCCCCGCCAGGCAGTGCAACACAGTGGGGGCACACTAGGTACAGTATACCCCAGTCAACAGTCGCACCTGCAGCAGGCTGCTCATTCCCCTCTTCCCTGCAATGGCGCACCCTGAGAGGGGCTGGGGCAGTTGCAGGGGGAGGACACAGCGGTGGTCAATCGCCCTTTGCCCCACAGACATGGCAAAGCTGCTGCCAGGAGACTGTAACACTCTCCACCAGAGCAGAGAGCCACCTGTCACACCAAAGCCTTCCTAGTCAACCTGGAGCAGGTCACAGTGCACTGCTGTGGTGGAAATGCACCCTGCAGGAGCCGGGTACACCGAGGCAGCAGTACTGTGAAGGCGATCCTCCTGGGTGACCGACCTTCCCTCCTTGTTGAATCTTCAGTGCGGGCTGGATGGACCACACCCATTTGTCATCCAATAGGTAGTATTGAAAGGTACAAAGGGAGGGAACTTAATCAACACAAGCTTATGACCCACTTGCACTGGGAATTCCTCATTCATGGCTAATAATTGCAATCCCCAATCGATATTAGTTAGGGGTTCAGTGGGTTACCCACACCTGTCAGCAAAGGGTAGACATAAACTGATCTATTCAATATAGCACACGTGCATCTAAGGGCATTACAGACCTATTTTTGCTCGATTCTGTATGGCCGAACGCCATTTGCCCCTCTAAGAAGTTGATCGCTGACCATTAGGGGTCACATAACTAGTTAGCATGGAGGGGTCTTGTTCGTTATCAGAATTAACTAAACAAATTGCTCCACCAACTAGGAACAGCCATGCACTGCCACCCACAGAATCGAGAAAGAGCTATTGATCTGTTAATCCTTTCCATGTCCGGGCAGGGTGAAGTTTCCCATGTTGAGTCAACGTAAGCCACAGGCATCACTCCTTGTGGTGTCCTTCAGTCAATTCTTTTAAGTTTCAGCTTTGCAACCATACTCACCAAATAATCCAAAGACTTTGGTTTTTCAGAACAGAAGCTGAATAAAGGGTGATGGGACTAGCACCAATGGATTGCTAGTCAACATCGTTAATGGTTTGAACTACGACGGTATCTGGTCATCCTCAAACCTCTGACTTCCTTTCTTGATTAATGAAAACATTCCGGGCAAATGCTTTTGCTTTGGTTTGCCTTGCGCTGGTCCAAGTTTTCATCTCTAGTGGCACAATTTGGATGCCCCCGGCTGTCGCTCTTAATCATGGCCCAGTTCCAAAAACCAGCAAAAATAAAACGATTTTTCTTAGCTGAAGTGTTCAGGTGTCTGGCCTGCTTTGGGCACTCTCATTTTTTTCAAAGTAAATGCTTCAGACCCCCAGGACACTCAGTCAAGAGCATCAAGTGGCCTCTTAGAGGCAGGGGCTTGGACAGGCGGCAGCTTGCCTCATGTTGGACTGCCAGCTCAATCCCAAGATCCAACTACAAGCTTTTTAATTGCAGCAATTTTAATATAAGATATTGGAGTTATAATTATTGCAGCTGCTGGCACCAGACCAGCCCTCCAATGTACTCTCATTAAATGATTTAGAGTGTACTCATTCCAGCTACAGGGCCTAGAAACAATTATGTATTATTTGTTTTTCATCACTAACTCCCTGAGTCAGGAGTGATAATTTCTCCACCTACTGCATTCCTTGAATGTGGTGGCTGTTTCTCAGGCTCCCTCTCCAAAATCTAATCCTGATTGCACATTACCTGTGGTCACCCTGGTTGGCAAAGAAGGTAACACCTAAAGTTTATAGGGCAAGCATCCATATGTATCACAGCAGGTTTTCTAGGGTCACCAGAGGGACCAGTTGAGTTTGGATTCGTCTTGGTCTGAAAAATGCTCGCATCCTGGGAGGTCAGCACTCATCGGCATGTATTAACTCAAGAATTATCACAGTTATCCTAATAATAGATGGACTGATAAAAGGAGCCATAACTGATTCAATGAGCCATTCGCAGTTTCACTGTACCAGCCGTGTGTACTTACATGTCCATGACTTAGTCTCTGAGACAAGCGTATGCTACTGTCGGGATCAACCAGATAGTTTCACCTACTAGATGGGAGGAGAAGCCATATTCCTGTCCTGAACCAACCTTCACATTCCTCTGGAGCCTGATGTGGAAGCCCCTGCTTCTCTGCAGGGCCTGGGGGGACAGGGCAGGCACACAGGCACTCGCAGGTCCAGCCTTTTCCCTGACAATGGAAGGAAAAGGTGGACGGAGGTTTGAGCTTGAGCAAGACACTGGGGTGTTGGCCTAGGCAGCAAGGACACCCCACGGAACGGTAGTTCCAAGCTGCTGTGGAAACTTGTTGGGTGGGAAAGGGCAATGGAAATGCGGGTGAGGCCCAGGTTGCCAGGCGGGATCCAGGACGGACTAGCATCAACTGACCCATCTATTCTCGTCTGACCACTAGGCAAGCACAAACTGCCAGGCTGCTTGGCCTTTGCTCTACTCGGCAATCTCCACAAAAGGCAATCCCTCGAGTCAGAGAGTGCAGGCAGGGTGGAAGCTCTGCTTGAAACAACAGCCAAGGCTGGTCAAGCAGTCCATGCCTAAACGGACTAAGTGTACCCAATCAATCAGAGTACAGTGCTAGTTAAACCATCTTGAGTTAGCCAACCTGCATGAGGATGTCAGTTTTGCATCCCTGCCTGCTCTCCCGGAAGGCAGGCTCAGAAGAAAATGTCCATCAGACAGGGCTGGTAGGCAACAGTGGACCAGGCCCCTGGGGACCTGGGGTAGACCGGACAGGCTCCTTGCAACACCCGGGGAGAACAACCGGATGACAATGGTGTTCCTAGCATCTTGTCCCTACCAATCCGGAGGAAGGCTACCTGCCTTTCTTGTAATCTGTGCACGAAGAGTGACAGAGGGGGGGCATTCGAGAAAATGTGTCCAACCTCCTGGAGCCCTTGCTAGGCTTGAAGAATCAAATGAACCCTCATCTGTACTTCCAGGGCTGCCCAGCCATCTGGATGCACAATATTTCCTATGAGGTGTGTGACCAGATAGCCGGACTAACAGTGACCAAATGACCAAGTTTGAAGAACTGCCATCTGGTCTTACTGTCATCTGAATCAGTTTTCACTCTGTCCTAGAGGTGCCAGGGTCTCCCTGCGCCAGGTTCTCAGGGCCTGTTTCAGGCCTTAGGCATGGTGCTGTTAGAGCTCTGACCCAGGGGTTGGTCAGAGCTTTTTATCAAAGCCAAGCAGGAGAGCCCTTTCCGGGTTGCGAGACCCTGTCCCAGGCACTCTGTGACACGGCAAGACAGTAAAGAGAGCCCAGGGCTGGAGGCTTCCACCCCAGAGCCTGCCAAAGCTGTGACACAGGCAAAGGGGGCCTTCCCAGGGTTGCAGGGCTCCATACCAGGCACTTTGAGACATCACAGGCCAGGGAACAGAGCCCAGTGACAGGGGCTTTCACCCCTGGGTCCGCCAGATATCTGATCTGGAGCCAAGTCAAAGCTTCTTAACTTGAGCAGGCAGATTAGGGCCCTTTGGGACCTGTTGGCTTTGGAATTTAGTCCAGGGCCAGTGGCTTTCACCTCAGGCCTGCAAGAGCTCTGACCCGGGGTCCGGTCAGAGCCTCTTAACCCAGGCAGGGAAGGCTTTCCTTGGCAGGTGGGACCCTGTCCCACGCACTTTGCATCACGGCGGCCCAGGAAATGGAGCCCAGGGGCTTCCACTTCAGGGCCCATTAGAACCCTGACCCAGGGCCTGGTCAGTGCTTCTTAATATGGGCAGGCATGGGAGCCCTTCCTGGGCCTGTGGAACTCAGTCCCAGGCACTTTGGGGCTCAGCAGGCTGGGGACAAGAGCTCATGGTTTGGGGCTTCCACACCCATGCCCGCCAGAGCTCTGACCTGGGAAACGGTCAGAGCTTCTTAATCCAGGCATGCAGGGGAGGCCTTCATGGGCCTGCGGGACATCGTCCCGGTCACACCAGGACACAGTGGGCCAGGGAAGGGAGCCCAGGGCCTGAGGCTTGCACTTCGGGCCTGCCGAAGCTCTGACCCAGGGCCTGGTCAGAGCCTCTTAACCCAGGCAGGCAGGGAAGGCTTTCCTTGGCAGACGGGACCCGGTGATCAGAGCCCAGGTCCAGGGGCTTCAGCCCTCATGGCTGCAGGTGTCTGACTCAGGATCTGGTCAGAGCTTCTTAACCCAGGCAGGAGAGGCCTCACCAGGCCTGCAGGATCCCATCATGGTCACCTTGTGACACAGTGGGCCGGCGCATTCACTCCAGGTCCCGGGGTCCTCACCCTTCACCCAGTAGAGCACAACCCTTTCTTGTAATCTGTGCACACTGAGTGAAAAAGGGAGACATTTGAGAGAATGTATCTGGCCTCCTGGAGCCCTGACTGGACTTGAAGCTTCAAATGAGCTCTCATTTCGAGTTGCAGGACAGCTTGGAATTTTAAACACTGATTCACATGAAGGCAATGACGTGTTTTGTTTATTTAGTTTATGTACAAAATGTCACCATTCAGGTGGCCATGGCACATTTTACACCATCTATATAGGCATGGTAAATGACCCCTAATTATAGTTTTGCACTGCTCTATGAAGACATATGAACCAAAGGTTTCAAGCAGATACTATGTACCTTTAGATCAAACTGCTTGGCCTTGGCCCAATGTGTTAAAAACTCAATAGACCAGAAGCCTAAAGCTTTTTCAATGTGAAGTCAGGCATGTACATCAGAAAATGCTGAAAAACTGCATGTAAAATAGAGATGTGATTTACAAGGTCAGTTTTCATGTATGCATGTGAGCATTTCACTGTAACAACTGATTTTCTGCATTTTTAAGTGATGCCCAAAAAGTTGTTGTGGTGAATCTCAAGAGACCTTCAGAGAGGCGGGAAGGAAAAGGTACACTAAATGAGATCAACGCCCACACAGTCTTAATTTGAGGATATTAACATACATCTAAAATACTTTTCCCACAGTAACTTTGTAAGTCTGTCCCAAAAGGTATGCAGTGCCCTGCAGGGTGCACTGGGGGAGTTGATTACTATTCATTTCGTAAATATGCGATCACTAACTACCCAATCAACAGAGGAGATGACTGGACTGTAAATGTGGAGCACACACAGAACATACTTACACAACTGTATCTCTTACCCCTTGACCACTTTGGTTATCATTCTGTTGGAATTAGGTTGAAAGTTTAGTGCTGTGGTCCTAAGGCTTACAACTTACTGGTGTAATATTGGGGCTTCAATCTTTTGGAATTAAGCATGTAAACATCAAACAGCCTCTCCACCAAAAACAATAGGAATTTGTATCAAAAATGCAAAAAGTGAATTAACATCTGGGATGGCAAGTCAGCTGCACTCTGGAATTCTGGCTTAATAATGAAATAATTCTGATTTGTAAAGCACAAACATATCGCGCTGTGGGCCGTTGGAGAGATTAATTGAGCTATTGCCCAGAGTCACAAGATACTGAGCTGAGCTGCCGCCAGGGATTGAACTCTGAGCCCCACACTCCGGAATCAGCCACTCTGGCCGCTGCGTCACACCTCTCCCATCCCGGCTTACAAAATACATCTGAAAATGTAGGTTTACTTTAATGTTTGGAGTTAATTTACAACTTTTTGTAATGCTACAAAAAGCTGCAACAGTCTCACATGTATGGATTTACAGATGAGTAAATGTAGCACGTTTACATTTACACATGATTAAATACTTTTATAAAGTGCATTTGTCCTTTACAACGTGCTTCTGTTGTTTTCTTATCAAAAAAAATATTTTTATCCATGGAGTAGTGGAACCCCTCCATTTTGGGGGATGTGGAGGATGGGGTTGCCCTAAGGAGGGGTACACTCCCGTCATTCTTGACAGGAGTAGATGGTATGTATCTGGGGTGGAGATCTGCCTTACAAGTTTCTGGATTTTCAACTACTATTCAGAACATCCACCCTGCCATGGTTACATTGTTATTTTCTATTCTGTCAGACCTGTGCCTCTGCTACATTTTGCTGTGAACCTCCATATAACATGTTTTGCCAAATGCCATTTATGGTATTACAATGTTTTCCTCATGTTTTAATAGTAATTGTGATTGTTTGTCTATGTTTTATGGTTATGCCTCATAATATGTGATGCCCACCATTACCAGTTCTTGATAAAATAAAAATAATATGAGACCAATTATACAGCCCCTATATCGGAGTGTATTCTGGTACATTTCCCCACAGTTCTCAGTATTATTTTCACTACAATTCACGAGAGCACTTTCTCACTCACCCCATTGAGAGCTGCTACAAATGCGGCACTGTAGGAAGCTGGCTCTCTATATAGTGTACTAAAACGAAGTACACTTTGCAGAGAGTCCAGTGGATCCCTTACTGGTACACAGAGGTTAAAGTAGATAATACTAATGCTCTCTTTGTGGTAGTGTGGGTGAGCAGTTAGGCTTATCAGAGGGTAGTGCTAAGCATTTGTTGTACTATCAGAGGCAATACATCAGACACACACTCAAGAATAAACCCAAGACCAATTTCTAAAGATATTATCGATTTTTATGTATTTTTTAAGACCAAGAACTTCAATCTGAAGTAAGTACTTTAGAAGTTACGAGGTTTAAGAGTTCGGAAAATATATCACTTTTGTGTGCAATTACGCAGCATTGAAGTCAATAGAGAAAAGAAGAAAAATGTATATAAAATCAGGCAATGCTTTCACGAAGTTCACCTTCTTGTTGTAGGTCAATAGCAGGACCAGTTCAAAAGTTCCAGCAGTCGAAGATCGGAAGAGTCCCGGATTCGGCCGGGAGCAGGGTGCTGAAAGTGTTGGTAGCTGGTGTGCTACGACGAAAGGGGCCACCTGGAAAGACACTGCACAGAAGGACATAGAGGTAAGTACGGTGGGACCCACTGGAGGGAGGAGGCCACAAGGGTTTCAGGACCACAGGAGCATGGCTGGTTCATCATTACCAGGGCCGATAGGTCAGTTGGACGTTGTGCGTCAAGAAGTCCTCACGGTCAGGAGAGGATCCCTGACCTGAAGGCTGATACGTCATTAGAAGCTATCTAGGGGTAAAGTTTGCTATCTCTAATTGCTGTTCAAATGTCTGTGATTTGACCAGCCAGATTTTTAAAAGTATTTTTGCCTGTAGCTTTTTTAATTTGTAGTAGCTGTATGTAGGTGTTTGTTATCATCAGTAAACTTTTGAAGTTATTTTACTACTTTCAAACTTGGGATGTGCTTTTGTTACCTGCTTCAATGAGATCAAACGTATCATGTTATGGCCTTGGTAATCAAATATAATGCAGTGACACTGCCTGTGATGCCATTTAGGCTCTAAAGGGCATCTAATCCCACTTCTGATACATCTGTAATTTTGCTGAAATAATTTCAGTCATTTCTGCAGGAAGAATCTGGACCCACTGAAGACTATTTACAGCAGAATTCCCAACCTTCTGCCCATTCCACTCATGGCCTTTCTTGACCTCCTGCTGAACTTCAGCAGGGTCTTTCCTGGGCTGTTACACAATATGCAGCTGAAAGGGTTAAATCCAGTGTCCAGGTGCATTTCATTAAGCCTGCAGTCAAGCCTTCTCATTGTTAGAAGTTCAGGACAATAGTAAAGACAGGCCATTGTTCAGTCTCTAAAATACCATATCATCAACAAGAGATTTGGAAAATCTTCCTAGCACTACACAGAAGAGACAGTTGCAGGGATCTATTTCATAGTGTCTGTTGAAGAATGGCCCTTTCTGCAGAGTCATCCCCAAAACGTTTTGCCTTTATCCTCCACTTTTTCCTGAATTTGTTTCTGTTGGACTTAGGACTCTGAGCACTTTACCACTGCTAACCAGTTCTAAAGTGCATATGCTCTCTCCTCTAAACATGGTAACAATGGCTCAAACCCAATTGGCATATTTAATTTACCTATATGTCCCTAGTAAAGTGCACTACATGTGCCCAGGTCCTGTAAATTAATTGCTACTAGTGGGCCTGCAGCACTGATTATGCCACCGACCTAAGTAGCCCTATAACCATGTCTCAGGCCTGCGGTTGCAGCATCTGCGTGTGCAGTTTAAACAAAGCAAAATAAACCTTTTGCCACGCCCAAAACTTCCCTTTTTGTACATATACGTCACCCCTAAGGTAGACCCTGGACAACCCAGAGGTCAGCTTGCAATATCCATAAAAGGCAGGACATGCACTTTTTAAGTTTTGCATGTCCTGTTAGTGAAAAAATCTTACATTTGTTTTTCACTAATCCAAGGCCTAGATCTCCCGTAGGATAACACTGAGAATACCTTATTACATTTTATAAGCATACTTTCCAAATGGTAAGATATAACTGGTTTATATTTGGTGATTCTGGAATCCTAATTTAAAATCCTAATTTATGGTGAAGTCCGATTTTAATTGCAATTCTGAAAATGCCACTTTTAGAAAATTACAACAGCAACAAAATACATTAGTTGATAATGATTTAGACGACACTGCTTTTTTGGAAAATAATCAAAAAATTTAAATAACCTGACCTTATTTTTTCTTGATTAACTAAACTTTTGTTTCATTCAAATTTATTTTACATTTTCACAATTCATTTCCATTGGACAACATAACTAAAAAGTTGTATAGACTTTTTAAGCTCGCAATAGAATTACAAGATAAACATGGTTTATGCATCCATAAACATACTTTCAATAACATAACATATGCAATGTACCAGTCACTAGTTTCCAAACGAAGGAGTTTGCTATTATATTTCAGTTGTTAAAACTCCTAAACTATTAGCATAAGAAAAGTGTTGTAGAAACAAATTATTTTAAGCAGAGCCTAGGCACCCAATGTTCCTTTCAGGTTTGCCTGAATTAAGTTGCAAAATCAACCAACTCCCTAACGTATAAAGGTTGGGGCATTTCGAAACACTTGATTTTGGGTTCTCCTCAGGACCAAGACTGGGTACAACTCTCTTGTGGTTTTTGTTCCAACAGTTTTCAGTGTAGTTGAGGAAAAACTAGATTTCTATATGCATCCGCTCCAATTCAGGGTGTTGTATTAGCTGAAAATTGTGACATACACTGAACTCTATAGGTGTAGATCTTCGGGCTTACTTTCTTTCAGTGAACACATTGCTTATTAAATGCAATAAACCTTCCTTATGTTGGTTTTCATGTGAATTTCACTTTCAGCAGATGTTCAGTCACATATACACGATGAAACCTGGACTCGGCATGGACCAACAGTTGGCTCGGTTTCTCTGCAGTGATTAGGCTTGCAACATTCTTTCATGGCCGGTGGCCAAAAAAGGGTTGAGGAAGTTTGGATGGAAAGTACAAATCAAATTGAAACAAACTTAACAAGCAACAATGTTGCAAACCTAATCACTGCAGATAACTTGAGTCAACTGTTGATCCATGCCACATCCAGGTTTCATCATGTATTTGTGACCGAACATCTGCTGAAAGTGAAATTCAGATAAAAACCAACATAAGGAAGGTTTATCACATTTAATAAGTAATGCCTTACACTGATAAAAAGTAATTCCAAAGACCTACACCTTTAGAGTTTAGTGTATGTCACAAGTATCAGCTAATACATCACCCTGAATTGGAGTGGATGCATATAAGAATCTTGTTTTTCCTCAACTATACTGAAAACTGTTGCAACAAAAACCAGCAGAGAGTTGTACCCAGTGTTAGTCCTGAGGAGAACCCAAAATCAAGGGTTTCGAAACGCGTCGACCTTTACGCATTTTGGAGTTGGTTGATTTTGCAACTTAATTCAGACAACCCTGAAAGTAACATTGGGTGCCTAGGCTCTGGTTAAAATATTTTGTTGCTAGAACCCCTTTCTTATGCTAATAGTTTAGGGGGTTTTGACAACTGAAATATAATAGCAAACTTCTGCGTTTGGATACTAGTGACTGATACATTGTATATGTTATGTTATTGAAAGTATGTTTATGAATGTATCAATCATGTTTATCTTGTAATTCTATTGTGGGCTTACATAGTCTATGCAACTTTTTGGTTATGTTGTCCAATGACTATGAATTGTTAAATTGTCAAATTAATTTGAATGAATCAAAAGTTGAGTTGAATCAGAAAAAATAAGGTCAAGTTAATTACATTTCTTGATCATTTTGAAAAAAAGCTGTGTCGACTAAATAATTATCAGCTAAGGTATTTTGTTGTTGTTGTATATTGAAGGTGGGCTAATCTTGCTGATTGAATAGGCCCAACCCCTGTGTTTAGACTTTTAGAAAGTTGGAATTTTCTTACTTTAGCCGTTTGGTGCCTGCTGCCTGTCTCTGATCACATGTCTGGGGTGGGTGACAGCTGGGCTTTGTGTATTCCCCCTAGACAGCCACACACAATGGGAGCTTAGGTGTGACTTTATGGGCAATCCAGGCAGGATGGAAGGGAGGAGCTGGACACAGCCTCACTTACCCCTGAATAGGCTGTGTCATGTCCCCACACAAAGGGCTGCATATCACCCTTAGTGAGTCTGGAGCCAGGAAGGGAGGACCTCTGTTCACTTCAAAGGCCTGTCTTTGAAGTCTCCCCCACTTTAAAGGCACCACTGTGTATAAGAACTGGACCTCAGACACCACCACTTCAGTACACTTCAGGACCTGTGGATACTCTGCCAGGAAGAAGGACTGCTGTGCTGCTGAAGGACTCCCACTCTGCTAGGCTGCTGCTTTGTTGGACTCCTGCTTTGCTGTGCTGACCGGTTGGCCTGCTGCCCTCTTGTCTAGGTGAGAAGGACTGGACCTGCATCACTTGACCCCAGAACTCAGAGTGACTCCAAGGGGTAGCTGGCTGGCTTCCCGATGTGAAGTCTCAGGGAGATAAAAGACTTCCGACCCCTGCACTTGGACTCTGTCAACTGTGAGCCTACCTTGCTAAGTGGTGCCACTCCAGCCCTTGACCATTGGATGTTGGCATAAGGTTCTTACCAGAGGAGCTGATGCATCTTCTCTGCTGAGCGACGCAACCCCGAGCAGAACAGACTCAGCGCCGTTGTTGCGTGGATTGGACCAGTCGCAAAAGACTTGCATCGCTGCAGCCTTTGTATCTGGGACCAGCACATCATCTTCGGAACTGCCGCTGTGTGACACTTTAGCCAGTGGTAGCTCCTCATATCTCTCATCGACGGCAGCCTCGACGATGACATCTGAGCTCTGCATTGCAGCTTCACTGCTCATCGGAACCAATGCATGCTCCTCGCATCCTCGAACCTGGACTTTGCATCGCAAGCCCCATCTACAGGATCCTCTACATCGACGCATCAGGACCTCACACTGCAGCCTCATCGCATCTAGGAACAGACAGATCACTTCAGCTGCGCAACGCATCCTCGACCCCAGACTTCGCATTGCAAGCCCCGTCAACAGGATCATCGAGGCCGACTCATCAGGATCTCACTCTGCCTAGCGGGTTGTACCTCCCTTAGTAAAACTGTGCGTTTGTTGAACAATATAAACGTCAGGATTGTGCCAGATTGATTTCGTGCACACCTTCAGGGTATGTTGGCTTGTGTCCCTGCTGGCCACATTTCACCTTCTGTACCCCTAACCTTACAGGGCAACAAATGTGTCTACAACCTTATAACATGACCCCTCAAGGTTGAAGACTATGTTCAATTGGCATTCTCCCAATAGACCACTGCGTTCTTCGCTCCAAATGCAACTGGTTGTACCAAGAAGAAGAAGTGGGGGGACAAAGCATTCTCGGTGGCAGCAAGCAAACTCTGGAATTCCCTACCCCTTGCTATCAGATCTATCTCCCTTCTGCGCCCCTTCAGAAAAGCCCTTAAAACCTGGCTTTTCACAGTCTAGCTTTTAGCTGGAGTTTCTGTCTCTTTCTATCTTCCTGGGTATGTACGGCTGGTCTCTAGCGCCTTGATGCCTTCGGGTGACTGTTGCGCTTTATAAATCTCAAATCAAATCAAAATAACATGACCACACTGATCCCTCAAGGAAATAAATTGTGGTAACAGATTTAGAATCTTTTCGTTTGGGCTCTCATGCATACCCAAAGAAGTACAAAGAAATATTCAGCAAGGCTTTTTAATATTTATCGAAGCGTTGTGATTCTTGCATAAATTACGTGCACTGTGATAATCAGTAAAATGAAACAGATTCATGTAATTAGCATTACAAGAGCAGTGTTAAGGATAAATATTTCCACCATTGTGCTAAGACAGTGAATATATGCAGGCATAAAAGTTCTGAGTATAGTTGTACTCCTACCTAGCATTCCCTGACCTAGTATTGCCTAGGGTGGGTGATCTGCCAAATCGCTGCCAGGGTGGACTCACTCCCCGTTATCTATGGGTAAGTGTCATCAGGCTGTCCGTCTTGGTGTAGAGCTAGACATCCCGTGTGTTGGTATGCAGGAATCAGCTGAGCTGGGATTCCGACATATGGTAACCCTGCAGTGTCAGCTGAGTGCCCCCCTGCCCAAACAAGGAAGTGGTTGTGTATTTATAACAATAGAACCCATCAGGCCATGTCACAACCTCTTCCAGGCTGTAATTGTCTATTCTAGTTGGACAGCGTAATCGCCTTTGAGACAATACATAAATAACATTTGCGCAGTGAACTTTATCCCTTGTACTAAATGTTCAAGGTATTGTGTTAGAGTGCCTATGAAATGGAAATGTAAGTAATGCAGTTTCAGAGAATGTTATCCTGCATGGTCACGCATGCGAATGTATGTCAAAAGTGACTGTGTGTAAAAGAGAAGGCAACTAAAGAAACGTGAGCGTGTAAAAAGGCAGCATTTCTAACCAGGCCTATCCTGACCACGTGACAGCACAACAGCCTTGTCGCATCTCTGAACAGACATATCGCCTCAGCTGTGCGGCACATCTTCGACGCGGATCCATGCAACGCTCTGCAGCCAGGATTAAGGTACTTTGTTCAGCAGGCCTAACTAGGTTCCTGTAGCTGGCCCGCACACCATCAAGGTTGGCCTGAACTTGTGACTTTGTCCTGGTCTGGCACGACCAGATATCACCAATAGCGTTTTTGCTTCTTGGCGCTGTCTAAAAACTCAATATCTCCAGTTCTACTATATGGATTTTTGTCATTTTGTTCTTGATTTATTTATTAAACTAAGCTCTATAAACTAAGCTCTATTTTTCTAACCTGGAATGGAATTTTTTGTGTAGTGTTTTCACTGTTTTACTGTTTGAAGTGTTGCCCAAATACTGTACACATTGCCTCTAAAGTTAATCCTGGCTGCTCTGTGCTATGCTACCGAAGGGTGAGCACAGGTTAATTTAGGGTTTGCCTGCCTCTTACCCTGACTAGGATTGTGGCTGCTGTTTGACCAGGGCATATACCCCAGTCAACCAACAACCCAATTTGTAACTGCGTCTGTGTTTATTTTAGTCTGCTAATCTCTCATATGAGAATTCTCCATCTCTGGCTTAGAGTGTAATTAACTTTGAGTTATCATTTTTATACTCAATCTCTTACGTCTAGCTTCTTCCAATTGCTTGGCAAGTCATCGGACTTAATCAGCGAGTAGCCTGATTTTTAAAAAGACTGGGGTATTTTTGGTTAGTTTTTGTAGTGTGGTGATGTTGCCTGATATCATGAGTGGTAGTCTGAAGTTATTTTGGCAGTTTTTTAACGTGGTTTAGGGTTTTGATATTCACTTCCTTCTAGACACATTAACAGGGAAGTATTTGCAGTATCTATTGTAGTTTAATCAGCCTAAAGTGGAAATGATATCAATGGAGAAAGTGGAACAAGGACTTCTGTCTGAGATGGAGGAGGCATAGCAGTTTCTCTTGTGTAGATCCACGGGAATTATTAAGGCAGTTGAAAATTCACCTCTTGATCTTCCCATTCACAATGGGCTAAAACATATTTGTAATACATCTCTTAAAGACTTTTCTCTTAGACTATTGACTTCCTTTAGTGTAGTAGTAATAAGATTATTTGGGGAAACAAAAAACTTAGCAGCAACAATACAAACAAATACATAAACCAAAAAGTATGTACAATTCATAAGGAACAATGCTGCAAATACAAGTAATCAAAAAAATCAAAGTACCTGAGTAATGGTTTCCATAATCACTCTATGAAATACTTTCTTAAATCACATTTAAAGTCAATAAAAAGACCAGTGTATCTAGGGCACGTTTACCATTATCGCGCAATAAAGTGCTTCCATAGCAACCAGGCTGGGTGCAAAAATATTGACAGCCCAAATACAATAAATCTATTTGTATCAGGTTTATAAATCATAGATACACAACGATAATCCCTAAGGTGCAAAGTTCGGCCAATGGCAATAATTCATCTCATATGTGGGATCTATAATCTGGGTGGAATAGGAGAAAATGATCCTCAGTCTCTCTGCAACCTTTGAAGACTGGGCAAAGATCAGAACTTACTGAGTCTTTGGCCCATTGGAATGTGAATTATTTTAGAGGCAAAATCCCGAATCTGAAGCGTACATAAAGATTTTTTTCAGCATAATGCAAAATGTTATCCATATAGGCCTCAAAGGAGGGACTAGACTCAAAATATAAAAACTTGTCAATTAATCCCCCATAGGCTGCTTGCCCTGTTCTTTCATTCCGAACATGAAACCAACATTCCATTCTTATCAAGGTTTTGATGTCTTCCGTGAATCCCCGTTGTTTTACCCACAATTCATACAATTTTAAACAGGCTAACCATGATCTCACATATCTCATCCATGGGGTCACACGCTTTATCAAACTCAGGTTCTATAATGATTCACAATAAGGCTTCAGTTCTCCCACAGACCAGAGTCAGCAGACACGACCTCAATGTAATAATGGTTTGAGTTTGGCCACTTCGGCCAACCGGTACGGACCAAGTTCAAAGTGCAGGAGAAGGAGCGGGGCACTCACTGCTCGGTAAGATAAAAAGTGACCTTATAAAGTGGATTAACTGTTTCATTGTAGAAATCTTGATGATGGTAAATCTTTGAGTCAAGTACTACTAATGATAGGGTAGAGCAGCAGCTTTAAGGATCTGAATTACCTACTGCTGTCTAAACAGCTAATTGGCATTGAATGAGCTAATGAGGGCTTGTTTTTAGCACAGGGTTCCTGGCCAACCAGGGCAGTGGCTAATGTCTGGCAGATGTGTGATGCTCTACTGGTTGCTGGGAACTAGTGACTGAAGGCGGTAACTTCTGCATAACGTGGATGCTACTAGCTGACAGGAGCAGCCGGTGCAGGTAAGAGCGGTGGGGAGGTGGGGCCGGGTAGGGGGAGGATTCAACAGATGACCACGACGGAAAATCAAATAAATAATTAATTTTCCCTCAAGGTCGTCTGTCGAAACCCCCCAACCCGGCCCCACCACTCTTACCTGCACCGGCCGCTCCTGCTCGCTGATGCTGGTGACTACGTGATAACACGGACACTACTAGCTGATGGTGATGATTCAGACCGTACAAAGTATCGATTAGTTACTCAAAAGGTTGTTGCCTGTCCTGATGATGACCTTATAAATTGAATAGGTCGAAACGCTGTTGACACTTGTCCTTGGCATATACTAAAGAGGAAACATTTATTTCAATTTCTGTTCTTGTTATCTGTCAGACCTGTTTTTGTTTTAATTTTCTTTCCACTGCCATTGTTTCTTTGTTTACACTGTAAATTGTATCCACATTGATATTTATTGTGTAATTATGTGAGCACCCTTTGTCTATTGTGTATTTGCATTGTTGTATAGTTGTTCTTATAGTAAAAAGATGTTTTTGCAGTAAGAATTGTTAGATTTTTTATATTGGGTACCTTTTCATGCTTTTCTCATGATTTCTGCTGTTGTTTATATATATTGTTCTTCACTTTAATTGTGTTTTTTTCATGTAAAACTTTAACAGTTTATTGTTGCTTTTATGTAATTTTCTTCTTGAACCATTGTAGTTGTTATAATACAATTCTGTGAAAGGTGGACACTACTTGCTGAAGGCCGTGACTTCTGAATTGAAACAGGCACTTCTAGCTGATGGTGGTGACTTCTTGATGATTGGGACACTTCTTTTTGATGGTAGTGACACTGAGTAATGTGGACTATTCTAGCTGTTAGCAATGACTTCTGGGTAATGGAGACACTACTCATTGAGGGTAGTGACACTGGGTAAATTGGACAATTCTAGCTGATGGAAGTGACTTTTGGATAATGGGGACACTACTTGTTGATGGTAGTGACACTGGGTAATGTGAACAATTCTAGCTAATAGCAGTGCCTTCTGGGTAATGCTGACACTACTTGCAGTAGGCAGTGACTTCTGGATAACGCGAACACTACTGGCTGAAGACAGGCATTGATATCATCAGGCTGATTGAGGGTACTACTGGCCAGCCGCAGCCCGTGCAGGTAAGAGAGGTGGGGCGGTGGGGCCGGGTTGGGGGGGGGGGCTGGGATTTTCGACAGATGACGACGAAGGGAAATTAAATAAATAATTACATTTCCCTCATTGTCGTCTGTCGAAATCCCCCCCTCCCTACCGCCCCACAGCTCTTACCTGCACTGGCCGCTGCTGCTATTGGCTGATGACAAGATGGCTGTTGGAGAGTATAAAGCTGGTGGCCGAAGCAGACCTTCTTGCAGTGAATAGGATTTAGGCATTTTTGTCGAATCATGGGACTGCTGGATACTCCTAGAGAAGCCACTGAATGATGGGGGAAGCAATGCATTGGAGACATCAAGTGGCTGAAGAGGGGGTCTCCTGCTATAGGGAACTTCTCTCTTAATGGGAAACTGCGGGTGAAAGTGGTGACTAGTGGCAAATGGAGTAGAGAGACTCCAGGTTGAGAGTTCCTACTGACTGATGGGAGAAACCCCACCTTATTAAGGAGGCTACTGCAATGGATATGGTGGAAGGTTCCTTTGTCATTGCTCTGTGTCCACCTTTGCCACCCTATCGTCTCTGATTATTAGTTAGTGAACCTAATGCATTGTCGCATTATCTAAGTTCATTGAGAGAGGTGCTCTCTGTTTCAGAGGCAAAACCTGCATTATGAACTCTTATTACAAGCTATTGAAACGTCATCTTTAACACAAATGCTGTGGACCAGCGATCCTTTATTTTCACCAGAGCAGCAGCTAAGTACACCAGATGGTATATTTTATATGATAATGATTTTTGCGGTACATTTTACATTTTCAACTTTGCTTCTCTCTCTCTTTTATCCACACTAAGCTTTTAATTTCGACTATTTTTTACAGAAATGTAGGTATGTAAATAATGTACATAGTGACTAACTTTATTGTAGGCTTTTCCCTTTTAAATAACTGTTTTGCAGTGTTCACCATCCAAATCAGAAGCATTACAACCACACACAAACTCGCCAAAATGTCTTACTATCTTATGAATGAAAGTGCTTCTTCATTGATTGGCGAGTTTGTCTGTGTGGTTGTGTGAATGGGTTAATGGGTGAATGTAAGACTGAGGCAATGGTTGGATGAATGAGACTGCATGGACAGATTAATAAGTGCGTGATCAGGTGGATAGATAATTAAGGGATGAGTAGGTGCATGGATTGTGCAAATATCAGCATACACAAATTATTGCATAGGTTGAACAAATGAGTGCATCAGTGGATGTAGACATGTTACATCAATCTTAAAGGCTGTGTTGCAGGGATTCTGCACATACATAGAACTATGCGCAGGAAAACAGGACCTCGGTGTATAGGGGTGTACCAACCTACCACATTAGTACCCAAAATCCCAAACCGACTAGCTATAGTGTCTCATTCGTTCTCCTCCAAATATCGCGGAGCTGCAAATGATTAGACAACCCAGAACACAATACTCCCGACTCTCTCAGGAATCGCGGGAGCAAGACGTACTCTTTCACTTACTCACTCATACTTGTCCACAATAAGAATTAGCAGAGTCACTGAAAATAGTTCAAAATGTTTATTTTAACTATCGTGCTCTACAATACAGTATACGTGCCACTACTAGCAGCAAAATGCATAAACTCAGCACTGTTAGCATTGTTACAATTCCATGGAATACAAAGGGAGAAGTCATTTTATATAAAGACTGTGGAAATAAAGGCCTTTAGGCCTGACCACCCTCCCCTTGACTAGAAGAAGTTTATTTTATAAAAAGGACGATCTCTGGGGTTTGACAGCAGACCCCATACCTTAAAGCCTGGATGTAAGGTTTACATCATAGGAACAGCAGAGGTCTTCTCCATGGAACGGCTTTCTCCAAGTGTGTTAAAACAACATGCAACAACGTAATATCAAAGCACGAGTATTCAGTACTGCAGCTGTGTGTAGCATGTTATGTATAGGTGCTAGGGACTGACCAGAACAGAATAACAGGGGGCATTGTTTATCAACCTTGCACATCGTGTTCAGACTAAACTCCAGGAAAGGCAGAGAACGCGAAAAGCAGCCGTTCTCATGTGAAAGGCACAAACAGATTCTTGCAAAAACAAAGTCATGTAGTAACGTGCGCAAAAGCAGCATCATGGCAGCAAAGCTCATGCTAATGTCGACAATGTCCCTAAGGGGCCCTATAACATCCTAAGAACCATATAACAGCTGAGGCCTCACACAACAGTGGTGACAATTTTATTTCACATTGGACTCAGAGCACAGCAGAGTCAGATCAGAGAAGTGAGGCATGTGCCATTGCCCAGGCCCATGCCAGGCTCAGACTACCCGCTTTTAACTCCAGATATTCTCCTGGTGGTCTGGAGACCTTGGAGGCCGGATTTTAGGGCAAGGGCCACTGCTGGTGCCTACGTCACTTTCTCCAGCTTCTCCAGGTAATTTCAGCAGGCAAGTGAGGATTCAGGAGAGAGAGAGGGAGACAGTTTTGCCACAGCTTCTTTTCATTTCCAGTCTGGCCCAGCCACTGCTGATACCTGTCATGATTCAGGACACTGCTGGGGGCTTGTTGGCATGCCTTGCCTAGCTTCTGAACCACGACCCACCTAAGCCAGTCGGGAGTGCCATGATTACTTAAAACACCAGTGATTTACTGTCTCAAAGTGTGGCACACAACCTTGCTGCAATAACCTACGGGGGGGTCAGTGTTTAATTTGGAAAAAAATAAGTGCAAGCCCAAAGGTTTCCCCTTGGTCAGGCCATAGGACATAGACAATGGACCATAACAGAGTTCACAAGTCAAGCAGAGTTCAAAGCTTTCGCAAAAACCAAATTGGCAAAAATTGAAATTTTCACCCAAAAAAAAAAATTGTTTCAATAGTGTCATCATTGTCTATTGAAAAAGAGCCGCCTCCGGGATAACAAAGTTATCATGCAAGAGTTATTATGAAGGAGTTGGGAAGTCCATCAAGGTATGTGAACCAAGGAATGCAATTCCCTCCAAAAGATCATCCCTGTCATTGGTGGAAAAGAGGGATGCCATCCAATTAAGTAAGTCGAAGGAACAAACGTGCTCCTCATAGTCAGACGCCTCTAAAAGCATAATTGGGCAACTTGCGTGATATTAGATGAAACTCCGTTGCAGGACGTTCTGCGCAGCCGCACAGATATCCCATTCTGCCAATACTCCAAGTGCAGCCGCACGCGCCAACAAGCCTGGTCATGGGCCTCTAAGGGACCCATCAACTGGTTAAAATCCGGGACTGGACGGGACGTATTGGAGAGGCATATATCCAGTGCCCAATAGAAGGGGCATCGCTGACAGTAAAACACTGGTTGCACGCAAGTGAAATAGGCAAAGCGAAAAGTCAATCCATAACTGACGCCAAGCGTGGCTAATGGCAAGCATCCGAAAACCTGTTGCATGCGATCACAGTACAGCTGCAACTGGCCTGGGCTGTGCATTACCACAAGATGAGCAGCCATTGCGCAACAGGAGCAGGAGAAGCAGGATTCCAGCACCTAACGCCAAAATTAAGGGGAACCCTCCGAAGACGCTAGAAAAGATAGAATGAATAAAACCCGGTATTATTCCAAATACTGTCTGAAAAGAAGTCACAAGGCCAGGGGTGGCTTGGCGCGCAACCAAGATGGTCGCGCGTTTCTGAGTTCCGTCGGACCTCCGGTGCGGACGCTCTCTTAAACATGCTGTTCGGGTGATTTTTGTTCACCGCGTAGCAGCACTAGGCGGCGGAACAGCTTGGGAGTCTTGAGGATGACTTTCAGGAGTTTCGGTCCGCTCCTTCTGCGACTCTCTCCTCGACGACTCTCTCCTCATACCGGAACATCAAAATGGCGGCGGATATGGAAGTTTTGCCGATTCAAGGACCAAGTAAATAAATTACTTGGTCTGAATTTTTGGTTTCCAAGCACATTTCCCCTGATGAATGAGGTATTCTAATAACGAATTTTATACCTCTCTATGTCATGCGCTGATTTTCTAAGGAGACAATATTCTAATGCGATAATCCTTGTTACAAAATGGCGGACGCTGACAGAATTTTTATCGGAACTCTTGGTGCCTTATTAGCGGCCTAATACACAGTTGGTTCTACTTCGGTGGGGGTGATTTATCCCATGTCCAACAGCTCGCCTGTAATTTTAAGCCTTTGAACATTATACTGGTTTTTGCTGGTCGTGCAGAATCTTTCCAGCATCATTTCCTGCAGCCGGAGGTTGTCCGCTATTTTTCTAGTGGATCATTTGACTGTTAAGGTATCCTAGCAGTGAGTCCTCAGCTCTTGGATTATTCCCCTCTGATTGTGGATTCTATAATGCGCTGGACTGCTTGTGCTTACATCTTTTCTCTTGCTGTTCAGTCCCTCGTGATGTAACAAACTTATTTTGAAGAAGCCTCCCCCAGTGCTTGAGCTGCTCTCTTGTATTCTCCAGTTGGGGTGATCTTCGATATCTCAGGCATTATTACTTAGCTTCTTCTAAATTTTTACGCTATTCTGCTCAGCGCAACATCTACATATTTTCAGTTATTCTGGGTGGTTTCTGTGCTTCATCCCAATGGCAGAAGGCATGGGTGTCACCCCCAAAGACAGAGATTCTAAAGGGAATCTGAAGAGATCTAAACAAAATTCGCCCACCCCGGATATTTCAGCAAAAGGTAACATGGAGTCTGCTTCAACCTTGGGTACTATTTTACTCAAACTTAATTCAGTCCACGACATAGCACAGAGTACCAAAACGAACACAGATTTGCTTCAAATTGAGGTGGCGGCAATTCGTAATGACCTCAAAAATCTGTCATTACGTGTCTCCAATACAGAAATCCGAATAAGTTCTGTTGAGGACTTCACGAACAAGCAAGCTAAACATGTTCAAAGTATGGAGCGATCTTTGGCTTCACTGAGGAGAGACCTGACTGAGCAGGAAGACAGAAATCGTAGAAGTAACCTTCGCATTTTTGGATTACCGGAGGACTGTGAGAAATCTGCTCCTTCAGTGTTAGATTTTTTGCTTACATGGATTCCAACTGTGCTGAACATCTCATTTCAAAAGGACTTTGAAATAGAACGTGCTCAAGGAGTTCCCACCTTTAAGCCTAAATCTTTGTCTTCTCCGAGACCAGTGATTTTTAAACCCCTACGTCACCAACACACTGAACAAATCCTGGCACAAATGAGGAAGATTAAAACATTACAATGTGAAGGCCACAGAATATCAATATCACAAGATTTTGCCAGAGACACTGTCATTCGTCGTAAAGGTTTCTTGAATCTCCACAGAAGGCTCATAGATATGAATATTCCATTTTCTTTTGCAGGTCCCTCACGATTCAGAATAACTTTCAGAGGTCGTCCACAGATTTTTTATGAACCTTCAGAGCTTTCTACTTTTTTGGATAATCAGTCTGAATCACAGATGGACTCTGAGTCTCTTCCTGACACCTCTCATCCTTAACGCCTTTCAGTGTCTGATAAGTTGGCTCCATGTTTTATGTGCCTTGCCAAAAGTATAGGGCTATTATTGCACCTCTATGTTCCTTTTTGATATGATAACTATACACTGTTAAAGTTGGTGCTATATACTGGTTATTATCTCTTAACTGATTTTTCCTTCACAGGTTGTATGGCTTACCATATTTGTATGAATGCTTTTCTTGACGTTACATTCAATATGTTGGTACTCTTTCGGTGCTATCTTGTTAACTATTGGATGTCATTGTGTCTCTATTTACCTCTTTCTTTTTTCTTTTCTTTCTTCATATCTTTCTATATCTCTGACCTCTACCTACATTGCTCCTGCATTTTACTTGTTGTTTCTACTTCTTATGGGCTTTCTTCTTACTTTATGATGATGAAATCTCCCTTGACATATATTTTTAGATAATTGGTTTTATCTGGATTTTTCTTTCTTAATATTTTTTATGACAAAATAAATATCTCTTCTTCTATTTTTTCTTTGGCTCGTTCTTCTTTATTCATACTATTTGTTTGCTTATTCCACTTTTTGCTTGACTTGTTCCTCCTCTCTTCTTATAATCTTATGTTATAGTCTTATGTTGCTGATAATTTTTATGTATATCTGTATCGGCATTCTGTATGTACATTTTTCTATATATGAACTTATTTATTATCTTGACTCTTTTCTTTTCATTCCTTATGTACTTGGGACATGAATTACTTTTTATCTTATTATCTTTATATTCTAGTATTGATTCCTAGATAATATCTAGTTTGTAGTGTTTGTTACGTTCTTGGGTTGAGACTTATAATGTTCTATATTGCTTTTTATATTAGCTTAAATTGTCATTAATTTCACCTCTTTTTAGTATTTATTATGCCTTAGACTGCTATTTATATTGCCTAGTATTAATATTTATTGTGCCTTAATTAGCTATTTATATGCAATTTTATATTAGGATATGATGATATGTTGGTTATTTATCAAATATGATATATTTATATTGTTTTATATTGGTATTTATATTATTCTAAATTGTTACACCATTTTTTAGTATGTATTATGCCTTAGACGGTTATGTATCTTATCTAATAATGCTATTTATAATGCTTTAATTTGATATTTATCTGATTTTATTATCTCTTGTCTCTATTCAAGTTATGAGAATATGTTGGTCATTTTGCAAATATGAGATGTATTTTTGTTTGGATCTTGGATTATTTATTCCGATTGATTAATGTTTAACAGTATAACAGATATAAACTTTTATATATTTGTTCCGTCGCTTAATAAAATTGTTATTGTTGAGCGGTCTGCATTGTGTTTGCTGGCCTCTGTGGTTGCTCCTCCACATTATTTCCCCCATGCAAATTGTCTATTATAGACATCCCCTGGTGGGGTTCTTCTTTTTTATGCTCCTTTTTTCTTTGGAGTTCTTTTGCTCTCTCTTTTCTTCTTTCTAGTCTTTCCTTCCCCTTTTCCTATTTCTACTTCTCTGGGGACTCCTGCTTCAATATATTTTTTACAATTTTTTTGCCTTCCTTTTACCCCTATATTTGATGACCTATTGATTTACCGTCTTTTTTTTCTTTATCAGACGTCTTTATCTATGTTGTTTTCTGTGTCTCTATGAATGGCTTAAATGTTGTCTCTCTCAATGTTCGTGGGTTGAACCATCCTGTTAAGAGGGCCAAGATCCTTGATTATTGTAGAAGTTTGTCTGGTGATATTATTCTACTTCAGGAGACTTGGGTGGTCGATTACGATGGCGGGCGGATCGACACCGCCGTGGCTGCGGTGGCTTCCGCCGGCCTGGCGGGTGCTGTTTTGCCAACCACGGTCGCGAATCCCCGCCCGCCATATTACGATGGGCAGACATAGGCCAAATCCCTACCGCCGTGGAGTTTCCAGTACCGCCAGCACCTTGGTTCCGCGACGACGGCGGACGTAGCCAATAGCGGGAGACCGCCGTGCGGAATGACGTGTAGACCGCCGTCCGAATCACAATGACTCAAATAGGCACTCGGACCACAACGGAGAAACCACCCATTCAAACACGGCGGAAACAATACTGCGGAGGAAAACGGCAATAACACACAACTCCACGCATTCGCTACCGCAATGGATCCTGCTCTACAAGCCCTACTGTTGCTGTTCCTGATCCGCCATCAACAAAGACGCCGCCGCCGTCGACAACACCGCAGGTACGTCAATGCCACACCTCCGCATCGGGACCATCCATCAACAACGTCATCACCGCATCCTCCCGGTCACGTCACCGCAGCGGTGAAGATGCGGGAAAAGTTCCGCACAATCCAGTAGGCAGGGCCAGCTGCACGCATGGGCAGTCACAGGGACGTGTAAGAATTGTGTTGGCCCTGGCCCAAATGTACAGTGTGTTCCTCTGTTGGTAGCAGCTAACATTACCTGATACCATCACAGCTCCTACCATCCCACCCTGTTCAACATCAAAATGTGTGCCCATCTGACATTCAGGGATAGTGATGTATGTGAACAAGTCCATAGGTGTATTGTGGCAAAACAACACCTGCAAGGTAATGCCAAATAGGTGCCTGTGATGTGAAACCCCTTCCTGCCACTGCCAAGATGAGTAATAGGTGGCAAAACAACACCTGCAAGGTAATGCCAAAAGCTGCCTGTGGTGTGAAACCCCCTTCATGCCACTGCCAAGATGAGTAGTAGGGGGCAAACCCTACCTGCAAAGTAATGCCAAAAAGCTGCCTGTGTTGTGAAACCCCCTTCCTGCCACTGCCAAGATGAGTAGTAGGGGGCAAACTCCACCTGCAAAGTAAGGCCAAAAAGGTGCATGTGTTGTGAAACCCCCTTCCTGCCACTGCCAAGATGAGTAGTAGGGGGCAAACCCCACCTGCAAAGTAATGCCAAAAAGCTGGCTGTGTTGTGAAACCACCTTCCTGCCACTGCCAAGATGAGTAGTAGGGGGCAAACTCCACCTGCAAAGTAATGCCAAAAAGGTGCATGTGTTGTGAAACCCCCTTCCTGCCACTGCCAAGATGAGTATTAGGGGGCAAACCCCACCTGCAAAGTAATGCCAAAAAGCTGCCTGTGTTGTGAAACCACCGTCCTGCCACTGCTAAGATGAGTATTAGGGGGCAAACCCCACCTGCAAAGTAATGCCAAAAAGCTGGCTGTGTTGTGAAACCACCTCCCTGCCACTGCCAAGATGAGTAGTAGGGGGCAAACTCCACCTGCAAAGTAATGCCAAAAAGGTGCATGTGTTGTGAAACCCCCTTCCTGCCACTGCCAAGATGAGTAGTAGGGGGCAAACTCCACCTGCAAAGTAATGCCAAAAAGGTGCATGTGTTGTGAAACCCCCTTCCTGCCACTGCCAAAATGAGTAGTAGGGGGCAACCCCCACCTGCAAAGTAATGCCAAAAAGATGCATGTGTTGTGAAACCCCTTCCTGCCACTGCCAAGATGAGTAGTAGGGGGCAAACCCCACCTGCAAAGTAATGCCAAAAAGGTGCATGTGTTGTGAAACCCCCTTCCTGCCACTGCCAAGATGAGTAGTAGGGGGCAAACCCCACCTGCAAAGTAATGCCAAAAAGGTGCATGTGTTGTGAAACCCCCTTCCTGCCACTGCCAAGATGAGTAGTAGGGGGCAAACCCCACCTGGAACATACATGTTTGTAGTTGGCATGTACAGGGCCACATACACCTCAACACCACTGACAAGGACAGGCTAAGCACACTGTGTGACCTCTCAACTGCACACATCCAAATATACCCATGTGAGTACGAAGACAGGCCTTCACAAGATTACCACACACACACTGCTGTCCACACATTCAAACACATCACACAGACATCACCAACCTTGGATACCCCGCAAGTTAGACTGTGTGTAGAATTCACCTCTGTTGTGGTATAGCCCCCTAACATGACATGTGTACAATCATACTGAAATTAACAGCAAATGATGATTGCAAGAGTACATCAACACCCACAAACATCATTGCACCCCCAAACCTCAGAGTAAAGCAGACCAAAAGTGTGTGTTACGTTTGCCAAACAATGACAAAGTGGATGAAGTCAATGGCAATGTGGAAGTGCCATGCAGAGCATGTGGCACATTCATCCATACCCACACATCAAAATGTTTAATTAAGCAAGGGCAGTAACAAACGATACAACAGGAGTAACAGTGTTTATTGCAAAATAACCTGATAGGCACAAAATGTGAAACAAATAAAAGGCCATTGGCCAGTCCACAGTCCAAACAATACACATGTGTGCATGAAAATGTTTACAGTGAATGTGGAACACCGTACACTGCCATGTGAATGAACAAAGCACCGGGGCTATCAAAGCACAGTCCAGGCACCGCTGTGGGAGAGATGGGTATGGGAGGGGGTCTGTGCCTCAGACTTGCCTGTCAGTTGGACTGGGAGGTGGCTGATTGTCGTGGACACTGGCGGAACTGGACCTGGGCGAGAGAGGCTCGTCAGAGTCAGCAGTGTCTGTGGCAGGCGTAGGGCTGCTTGGACTGGGTGGCATAGTGGCACGTGGAGGTGGAGAGATGCTGCCGTGAGACACAGAGCCAGTAGTGGCTATGGCAGGTGTAGGCCTGCTTGTACCGGGTGGCATGGTGGCACGTGGAGGCGGAGAGATGCTGCCGTGAGACACAGAGCCAGTAGTGGCTGTGGCAGGTGTAGGCCTGCTTGTACCGGGTGGCATGGTGGCACGTGGAGGCGGAGAGATGCTGCCGTGACACACAGAGCCAGTAGTGGCTGTGGCAGGTGTAGGCCTGCTTGTACCGGGTGGCATGGTGGCACGTGGAGGCGGAGAGATGCTGCCGTGAGACACAGAGCCAGTAGTGGCGGTGGCAGGTGTAGGCCTGCTTGTACCGGGTGGCATTGTGGCACGTGGAGGCGAAGAGATGCTGCCGTGAGACACAGAGGCAGTAGTGGCTGTGGCTGATGTAGGACTGCTCGGACCGGGTGGCATGGTGGCACGTGGAGGCGGAGAGACGCTGCCGTGAGACACATTGGGTGAGGGTGAATGTTGAGGGCTGCCTCTACACTTCTTGGGTATACGATATTGCAGAAGTGTCTTGGGAGTAGTGGGAAGTGTGGCTGGCACAACAGAGTCCCTCGCCACCAAAGGTGTGACAGGTGCAGGTGGCCCTCCTTGTGGGGATTTGCAGGATGTGGACTTTGCCTTGCTTTTTGCTTTCCTTTTGCCCTCCATCCCCTGTGGCCCTGGTGAATGACTCACATTGCTCTCCTGACCACGCTTCACAGGGGTGTGGGTGGGAGTAGAGGTCCTGGGTGAAGCAGTCTTAGGTTGCTTTGTGGGCTTTCCCTTCAGCGGCACCAGTACCTCATCAGGCATGCCAACTGTTTATCACTTGGAGCAGTTGTGTGGATGGGAGTCTCTTGTGATGGGAGCAATCTTGTGGACCGTGAGCTAGAGGCCTGCTTCTTTGCCTGATGCCCCTGAGTGTCATGTGAAGGGCTTTTTTCTTTGCGTCCCTGTGTGCCTATATCACTTTTTGGGGATGGTGTCTGTGGTCTTGCACGCTTGGAGCGCTGCTGTCGTGTGCTGGGTGTCGACGACTCGGGGCCTGAGGGCTCAGTTGTGTGGTCACTCCCCTCAGGGGTTGCCACTGGCAGGGTGGTTGGTGAAGGCATTCGGGCTGGACTTGGATGCTGTGATAGCTGAATGGCTGCCGTCACGGTGGAGGACAAACCCTGGACAGTCCTGTGTAGCCCACCCACGTCTGAATGAATGCCCTCCATAAATGCCAGAACCTGTCCCAACTTCTTGTCCTGATCCTGGAAAGCATTTAGGAGAGCTGTCTGACCCACACACAGCTGGCGCAAGAGTTCAATCGCCTCAACACTGAGGGCAGCAGGGGAGACAGGGGCAGGGGCAGCGGTGCCTGAGGTGAAGGCGACTCTACCCTTAACAGCCCTGCGGGCACGGACAGCACTAGTGGAAGTAGCCGGGATGGTGGGCACTGGCCGATGTGTGGTGGAGGAAGAGGCAGCATTGTCACTCCCTGTGACCACCATTGTCGCTGACTCCCCACTGGAGTCCGATGATGTTGAGGTTGTGCTTTCTGCGCGTGAGTCCTCAAGGACACTCCTGCCCCCCTCCGAGGCGCTGGTCACATCAGTGTCAGTGATCTCATGGCTATCATGCGTGCCACATGCTTCAGCACTGGTGTCCGTATCATGGCCTTCCGTGCACTCGGTAGATGCTGCAATGGACAGAGACATAGGTTCAGTACAGTGCCATACACACAAACATCAAATGCAAGCACAGAACTAGACTAGAAAATGACAACCCCAAGTTGCACAACACCCTGTGCAGTCTGCATGTGCAACAATCATGCTGAACACAGAAGATGCATGGAAATATGCATTGTTTACATCAATGAGCCATGTGAGGTTCACACCGGCAAATAGCAGGTCCCTGCCTCCTTGTAATGTAACCTAAACATCTCTGCAAGCATACCCACGTGCCTGTATGTGAGAGAGGCATACATCTCAGCATGTTGCCTCTGTCACATATGGAGTCACTGTAAGGGGACAACACAGATACAGATTCAAATTTCTACTTAATAATGTCCATGAGCTACTGATGTCTGACAAGGTGAGCAATTCATCTTGCAAACTGATGCACGTTGGTGTCAGATGTGTACTTCACACCATTAACAAGTCCTGTAGTGCACACATCGTTAAATGCACACTGACATGATGCACACTGCTGTACACTGCCTGGTGATGTCCATGACACCCAGAATGCAGAAGATGTCATAAGGCCACATCTCATCATGCAATGGCAAGGGCCATTGTATGAAACACATGATCAAGTCCATCTATGGGAAAATACATGACACCTGCACTGAGCACATAGGCCACTGAGAAGTAGTTCCTAAAAATGTACACAGCAGCAAGATCAGCAATGTCTCACGGTCGCCATTCATGCAGTCACTCACACCCAAAGTCAGCCTACGCACAATACTCACCACTTACTCCCTGCTGATGGTCCCTCAAACGTTCATACAGCTCTGGCTGTGTCACAGACAAGATGCTGGACATTAGTGGAGTCATGGTTCGGCGCGCCAACCTGCCACTGCGAGGGACCAGCCCCACCGTCATCTCTGCCACGGTCCTGCTCAGACGGGAGATGTCGTCCCACCTCTTAGGGCAGTGTGTGTGCCGTCTGTTGGATACACCCAGAGTCCGCACCTTCCATGCAATGTTCTTCCATGCGGCCTTACGCTGGTGGACCTTCAGCTGCAGGCATAGGAAGTATCAGAGACCCTGTGTCATTCACACTGTGTGTCAGCACAGGAGAACATAAATGCATGGCGCACAAATCGCTACATCTTCATCAGAGGCCATACAGCATGACACATAGTACATGTTCATTACAATACTACACAGAAATGAATGCATGTATGGCAAGGCACACAGTACATGGCCATCTCATACACATGCACAATGGCAGCACAGACAGCCATGTGCAGAAGGCCCTCATCTGTGATGCAGTATGTGAGTGAGCATGACATGCAATACAGTAATAATGAAGTGTAGTGGCAGACTCACTGTGTCCACCACTACACACCCCACGATTCCCTTGGCCTGTGAATGGCTCAATGCATTTCTCAGGAAACATATTGGGACATAATCAGATTTATCACGCACTTCTCACATTGTTAAGTCCTCGATTGTGCAATTCTCAGGACTATGATGGCTCAGTGAGTATTAGGTGTGTGGACTAAACACATGTTTGACTCAGTCCAGTTAGGCATGGCTCAGAGTAACATTGGACAGTGTCTGTGCAGGCCAGAGGAACTCACAGTGCGGCTCAACATGGTACCTCAGATAAATCACATGGATGTACAGCCTGAGAGGGTGAAAAGTGCCAACACATGCCAGAATGAACACATGTTCAAATCAATGTAAGGATGACATCTACTACTTACATTGATGTGAAGTGTTATTGTTGCATTAACATCAAGTGGGTTCCACTCATGCATTGGACTAATGTGCATGATGCTCACATCAACATAGTGCACTTAAGAAATAGTCAACACACATAAGTTAGTGCTCATTACCAATATACATTTCAACAGTCACATATGAGGTTGTGATGAGTGAGTGGACAGTCACATAACATGGCACAGTAAAAATCAGTCCCGACTTGTGCTGTTTCAGAACACCATCGTATCTGTGTGGCTGTTTAAACAATGCATGTCTCCCCCTACCTACAATCAACTTATGTAGGTGTGGAAATAAGCCTACAGACACCATTGACATGAAGTTAGCATGCATGGCAGTGTAACACACATTTACATCACCTAGTCTCAGACCAACATGTTCATTAAGTTTGTGCAAGAATGGCGGTAGGAGTGTCCATTTTCTACACATAATCAAAGTCAAATCCCACAGAACATGTATGGAGCATGCCATGTCAACTATTAGGATGCCTGTACATCGACTTGCACTCACAGGCACATACTACTGCACAACAACATCATGGTATCATTTTGATCACTCTCACACTTGGAATCAGGGACACTTACCAGTACATCTGGTGCACCAAAAAGCCTCCCATACTGTGCAAGGACCTCGTCAACCAGAAGCTCCAGCTCCTCTGTAGTGAAGAGACGGGCCCTGACATTCTCTGTTCTCGCCATCACTGGGTCCAGGATACAGCAAAATATGCAGTTGTAGAGGACTGGCAGTCTGCAGTGTCTCAATGCATGTGAAATGTGTGGCTCTCCCACAGAGATTTATAGGCCCCTGGGTTGGTATCAGTGGCAGGCAGCTGCTGCAATTGGTCCACCTGGCTGGCATCTTTCAAGTGTGGCCAATGAGCGGCCCCGCGGTGGCGGTGCACGCCTACCGCGGTTTTCAAAGTTGCATTTCACTACTGCGATCGCGGTTCCCATTGGCTGCAATGGCATTGGTGGTGTCACACCGCGGGGGACAGGCGGTCACTACCGCTATGCTGCATCTTTCAAGTGTGGCCAATGAGCGGCCCCGCGGTGGCGGTGCACGCCTACCGCGGGTTCCACAGTAGCATTTCACTACCGCGTCCGCTGGTCCCATTGTATGCAATGGCATTGGTGGTGTCACACCGCGGGGGACAGGCGGTCGCTACCGCTATGCTGCATCTTTCAAGTGTGGCCAATGAGCGGCCCTGCAGTGGCGGTGCACGCCTACCGCGGTTTTCAAAGTTGCATTTCACTACCGCGATCGCGGTTCCCATTGGCTGCAATGGCATTGGTGGTGTCACACCGCGGGGGACAGGCGGTCGCTACCGCTATGCTGCATCTTTCAAGTGTGGCCAATGAGCGGCCCCGCGGTGGCGGTGCACGCCTACCGCGGTTTTCAAAGTTGCATTTCACTACCGTGATCGCGGTTCCCATTGGCTGCAATGGCATTGGTGGTGTCACACCGCGGGGGACAGGCGGTCGCTACCGCTATGCTGCATCGTTCAAGTGTGGCCAATGAGCGGCCCCTCGGTGGCGGTGGCGGTGCACGCCTACCGCGGTTTTCAAAGTTGCATTTCACTACCGCGATCGCGGGTCCCATTGGCTGCAATGGCATTGGTGGTGTCACACCGCGGGGGACAGGCGGTTGCTACCGCTATGCTGCATCTTTCAAGTGTGGCCAATGAGCGGCCCCGCGGTGGCGGTGCACGCCTACCGCGGGTTCCACAGTAGCATTTCACTACCGCGACCGCGGGTCCCATTGGCTGCAATGGCATTAGTGGTGTCACACCGCGGGGGACAGGCGGTCGCTACCGCTATGCTGCATCTTTCAAGTGTGGCCAATGAGCGGCCCCGCGTTGGGGGTGCACGCCTACCGCGGTTATGGGCACATCATGCACTAGCAATGGCAATGGTCAAATTTAACAATTGAACACTATGCCTCCATAGTGTCTTTGTGCACTTGTTGTGTACAATGAATGCTGGTGTGACATTAAACTCACTGATGCCTACACATGCCATGTCTGTGGAAACTGTGACATGCATTGACATGCACTTACTCACGTCACCTATGATATGTGTGTGGATGTACATCTATTGGTTGTATGATGTTGTCTCATCTTTGGAATCAACTTAAGGTGTGAGATGGCTAATCAAACAACAGTAATGATTGCCTGAACACATAATGGTGGTATGTTACTGTGCCCATGGCTGGTTTAAGTAGGATATGTGCTCCGCTTACACACACTGTGCACATTGTGATGATAACTAGTGGTCTGTGCAACTTAAGCAAGAAGGTGTGGCAGGTAAAGCAGCTACATATGAGTCAGCAGTGTTGCTGTCTCAAACCTGTGCTGTGTCACCTACTCCTAGGCCTGGGGCCACCAGATGTATTGGTGTACCATTCACAACCTCTGAATATGTTTGTCTGGTAGTCAGTATGTACAACATGACTCCTTGTAAACACACATGTGGTGAATGTCTCTCTGCATCTGAGTTGTGGATTCAGCAATTGTTGGAGTACGTTCATTGTTTCTGCTGCGTGAGTCAAGATGTGAGAAGTCGTACACATCTCATTGTGTAATTTGAATAACTTTAGTCCTCTCCCATTTCATGTAGGCGACGACCAAATTTGCACTGGCCTTTCACAGTCCTGGTGGACATGGAGGATGTAGACATCATCAGGAAATTTCGTCTGGATCGCGTTACACTGCAAGAGCTGTGTGCTCAGTTGGAGCCCCATCTGAGTCCTCGACGCACATATCCAACTGCCCTATCCCCAACCGTGAAGATCATGGCAGCGCTGCATTTCTTCGCTACGGGCTGTTTCCAATACACGGTGGCCACCGCCGGTGGGATGTCGCAACCAACATTCAGCATGGTGCTCTGGGATGTGGTGTCCGCAATGATACTATACAAGGACCAATACATACGATTCCCGAATACAGCAGATTTGCCTCCTGTGAAGGTTGGTTTTTATGCCCTTGGCCACATTTCTCATGTAGTTGGTTCCATTGATGGCACACACATTGCCCTTGTCCCACCACAGGCACGTGAGCAGGTGTATAGGAACAGGAAGCACTACCATTCCATAAATGTGCAGGTGGTATGCCAAGCTGATATGATCATCAGCCATGTTTGTGCGCGATTTGCTGGCTCCGCCCATGACTCCTACATCCTGCGGAACAGCATTGTACCCCAGCTTCTGGAAAATCTACATCCAGAGCGTGCATGGCTTGTAGGTGAGTACACTGAGTCAAGTAGTGTGCTGTGTGTGACATGCTGTTCTCGTCAACTGTTTGTATCACAACATTTCTCTGTGTATGTCACACCTAGGTGACTCAGCGTATCCCAACAGGCCGTGGTTGCTGAGCCCACTGCGGAATCCAAGTACCCCGGGTGAAGTCAGCTACAACGAGGCACATGGTAGGACACGACGTGTGGTGGAGCGCACCTTTGGCCTACTGAAGTCCCGATTCCGGTGCCTGGACAAGAGCGGAGGTGCACTGTTGTATTCCCCATGAAAGGTGTGCCGGATAGTTGTAGCATGCTGCATGCTACACAACCTTGCCTTGCGCAAAGCCGTTCCGCTGATCATGGATGACGATGAGCAGCAGATGCCCCTCCTGCACACCCACACACTTCCAGTGCGGACGATAGTGGTGAAGAGGAAGGTGTTGACCTGCGTCAACAGCTCATTGCCAACTACTTCCCTTGAATGTAAGTGACTTTGTAGACAAGTGACATTGTGTGTTTGCTTGGATGTTACTATCAAGGCTTTGATAACTCTAACTGCTGGCTGTTGTTGTGTGTGTGATGAGGGATGATGTGTGTGGCACAGGGTATGTGTATCCAGGTACATCATGTGTATGTTGAGGTTGTTGACCATTGCTAGGGGTGCTTGTTTTTGTGCCTTAATGCCTAGTGTTGTATTTCTGCTGTGAAGGCGTCACCTGATGAGGAAATGTCATTCTCTTGTGTCTTTCTAGGTTCATTCACCCTCTGAATGCCTCCTCTGCTTCACAGCTGTTGGAACATTGAAATCTGATTTGTCATTGTACATACTGGAATAAACATGTAGCTCACACAGACATAGGTATGTGAAGAGTGTTTATTTGGAATTAGTTTTTGTGCAAGTGACGGGGATATGTACATAAATGTGAACAGTGAATAAATGAGTTGTCAGTCATGGTAGTTGAGACAAATAGTGTAGTCACCACAAAGCAGAAGTCACACAGTCCAACAGACTCAGGCCATCAACATGGCAATGTGGGCAAGAATAGTCAACATAGTCAATGCAAAGGGGAACAACAAGATACCATCATGGCTGGCTCTGTGAGTGGCGTTGGTATGGTGGCCTGCCACCAAATCCTCCCCTGTGGATTCTTGGACGGCCCCTGGTGCGTTTGGGAGGGGGGGCATCTGCTGCAGGGTCAGTGGTGTCTGAGAACTCACTCTCCTCCTGCACACCCCTCTCTGTGACTGCAGCTGGAATGTTGGGCTGCACAGCAGGCAATTCACTGGAGGGGGGTGGAGCGGCACTTGGGGCTGGGAGTCTGTCCCTCAGAACACCCACTAGCTGGCCAACAAGGTCGACAAGTTGGCCCATCCGTGTGTCCATGGACTGCTGCAGCAGGCGGATCTCATGCATGTCTTCTGCAAGCTGGCCCATTACTCCCTGGTTCTCTTGGTAGGCACCAAGGACTCTTGCAATGGTGGCCAGGGATTCAGGGTCATTGTCCTCCTGTGTCTCTGCCCCAGTTGTACTCCCACCTGCCCTCCTGACACGGACCTGTGGCATAGTCCCCCGACGCACTGGCACACTCTCCCTGTCATGCTGGGATTGTGTGGTGGTGTTGGTAACCACCGTGGCAGGGCGTGTGTTGCAGGCAGCAGTGGTGATGGTGGTGGTGGAGGCCACACAGGTCGTAGTGGCAGGGGGCAGCACAGTTGTTCTTGCCGTGGTGGTGGTGGAGCCCACACAGGTTGTAGTGGCAGGGGGCAGCACGGTTGTTCTTGCCGTGGTGGTGGTGGTGGAGGCCACACAGCTCGTAGTAGATGGGGGCAGCACGGTTGGTCTTGCCGTGGTGGTGGTGGTGGTGGTGGTGGTGGGGACAATGAGGGCTTGAGACATGTTAGTCCCTCCCACACCAGAGGGGCCAGCTTGAGAATCCTCATCGGAGAATGTTGGGGAATCTGCATCCGAGAGTCCACGTTCCAGGGGGGGAGACTGGCTCCGCATGTTGGTGTCATCCTCTGCAGTTAGTTGTTGATCTCCTGTTGAACAGAGGTGATTTGGTGATTGAGTTGCACGCAACAAGCTTGATGTTAGACAATTGTTTGAGACATTTGATACAACAAACACTTTACAATGCAATGACTTCGTATGCCTGCTATATGCTGTGCACCATGTCATGACGTTGAGGTACATACCTTTTAAGTCCATGGTTTTCGTTGGGAATTGATACTTGGTGCAGTGTACAGATCGTGTTAATACACGGACATGTCCTCATCTACCTAATTGTGTGACATCAATTTTCTGTTGTGCGTCTTTTCATTTAGCTGTTCATGTTATCTATGTCAACAGAGCTAGTAGGAACCATTGTCATGTTGTACATATCTTTGAAATCACATGTACTTCCCTTTTTTTCCATGTAGACCATGCATGTTTGGTGGTGAGATGGGCGTTCATGCTCAGACACCATGGCACTTCCACATTGCATTCTCTGCTGTGCACAATTGTGGGATGCATTTGTTTCACTTGTGACTTGGTGAGTATGAGTTCAAAATATGTGACAGTTACGTGCACTTAGATGTCTGCACACTGGATGTGGCATTGAAAACTATGCAAAGTTGGCTGACATGTTAGTGCTGATGTTGTTATGTGGCTACATGCATTTAGATGAGGATGGCGGGGTACATGCAGTCACTACCTACCTGTAAGTTTGATGAGAACAATGAAATGGCTGCCACATGGTTCTGGGTGGGGGGGACATGCTCCATCCTGCTGAACTGTGGGGCAAGGGTGCCTAGTGGGAGTTGTAGTGCAAGCTTCCCACACACAAACACCCCTCCCTGTTAAGATGGCTACCTACCTGTTAGTTTGATGGGAAGAATGAAATGGCTGCCACATGGTTGTGGGTGTGGGGAGTGCTCCATCTTGCTCAGCTGTGGGATAAGGGGGCCTGTTGGGAGTTGTAGTGCAGACTTCACAGCCACAAAGACCCCTCCCTGTTGAGATGGCTACCTACCTGTAAGGTTACACATTGGAGGGAAATGGCTGGCCCATGCTTGTGGGTGTGGGGAAGGCTCCATCCTGCTCAGCTGTGGGACAAGGGGGCCTGTTGGGAGTTGTAGTGCTGGCTGCCTGTACATGTGCCCCATGTAAATAATGTTATGTACCTTTGTGGTGAATGAGAGGGAGTTATTGTGGGATCTGTGAGACCTGTTTGGGGGGAGTGTGGTGGACATGAGTACATTTGGGCCTAGGAGGTGTTGCTTTTAGTTGTGCAAGCTACTACATAGCAGTGTTATGGCAGACTTTTGTTGGTACTTACCAGCCTCCATTCCCCCTCAATTCCAGTGCAACTCTCTGGGTGCAGTATGCCAAGCACCTTCTCCTCCCATGCGTTGAATGTTCTTGGTGGAATGAGAGGGCCACTGCCAGTCCGGTTTGCCAGCTCACGGTTCTTGCTGTTCTTCTCCTTGACCTTGCTCTTGAGGTCAGTCCACCTCTTCCTGATCTCCTTCCTGTTGCGTGGAACTTGCCCTACAGCATTGACTCTGTCAACTATCCTTTGCCACATTTGATTTTGCCTGGCTGATGGGGTCTGTTGGACCCTGCTTCCTAAAATATATGGCTTAACTCTTATTATCTCATCCACCATGACTGACAACTCACCATCAGTGAATTTGGGCATCTTATGTGCCATGGTGTGTGATGTGCTGAGTGGTTGAGAGTGCAGGTGTGCAGGTGGTGGTGGTGGTGGTGATGTGTGTGGTGTGTGTGTGTTTGTGATGGTGTGATGTGTGCAGGGTTGCCTATCCTTTGTGTGATGTTGTTGGGCCCTTCTGTTCTAGAGTTGTGCAAAGAATTGTGGTCATGCAGGGGCTGGTTTTATGCTCAGCTATGTGGGTGGGTCCCAACTGGATATTCATGTCAGGTGTGTTGTCTGTGTTGGGCTGGGATTTGTAGTTCTTATTTGCCAGGGGCATGTGTCAATGGGCCGTTTTGGCTGTTTTCATTGGCTGAGCCAGATGCACAGCCACATTTGGTGGTTTTGTGGTGTAGTTTCTTCCGACCGCCATTACTATTTCCGCGCAGACGCCGCGGTCGGACTGCAATGGTCATTCCTCCAGCTCTCCCATTCATCATTGCTGTCAATCGCGGCGGTCGGAAACAAGCGGTCGTACCGCTGGCACCGCAGTAAGATCATAATTGCACTCATGGGAATTCCGCTTGTGTATCGGTGGGTTGTGAGCTTTCCGCAGTGTATCCGACCGCCATGGAGGGTATTTCGCATTTTCTGCACGTGCGCCGCCGGTGTTTCTTGGGTTCCGACCGCGGCGGTCTGATTTTTCCGGCGGTGCATCGTAATGTGATCGGCGGTGGTGCCGCAAGCCATGCGGGCGGTCTTTTCCCATTGCCACGGCGGGCGGAATGGTTTTCTGACCGCCATCGTGATCGGCCCCTAAGATAGCCTTTAAGGAAGCTTTGCTTTTGCGGAAGGAGTGGGTTCTTGATGTTGCTTGTTCTGAAGCCTCTGGTAAAAAGAATTGGGTTGTGACTTTGATTTCCAAGAATTACGGTCTATCTATTGTTACTGCTGAACATGACACTAATGGTAGATGGTTACTTTCTCGCTTGTCCAATGGTTCAGATGATTTATATGTCATGAATATATATGCCCCTAATATTGATGATCCTCTTTTCTGGGGTTCATTAATAAATAAAAAGCTCTCTGACATTCCTCAAAACGCTAGAACTATTGTTGGCGGTGATTTCAATCTGCCTTTAGATCCTATTTTAGATAGACAGTCTGCTTTCAAGTTTCGTCCTCCTAGGTCGCATAAGCATTTGCTCAGTATGTGTTCTTCTCATCAGCTTGTTGACACATGGAGAGTGCATAATCCTACCGGTAGCGATTTCACATTTTTCTCCTCTCCTCATTCTAGTTTTTCTCGTATCGATTATCTTCTAGTTGATGCTGCTCTTTTAAAGCATACCATTAATGTCATGATTCATCCAATAGTTGTCTCTGATCACGCAGCGGTTTCACTGACCATTCTTAATTTTACTGATAAGAGAGGCCCTCGTACTTGGCGTCTTAATATAGAGATTTTGGATGAAGTTAAAGAACTCATTGGGGAGATTGTCAACTTCTTCAAAGATAATGTGTCTTCGGTGAAATCCCCAATAGTTTTATGGGATGCATTTAAATGTACTATTCGGGGTCATATTATCAAAAGAATGTCAAAAAGGAATAGCGATATTAGAAAGTCGCTGAAATCTTTAGGGGATGAGATCAAACGTAAAGAGGTGCTATATAGAAGTTCTAATGATAAGTCTCTCCTACAAGATATCAAGAATCTGAAATACTCTTTCAACTCTATAGTTACTAAAAGAGCTTATATTGGTGTACATGCTCAAAAATCTCGACATTTGTTGTTACGGAATAGAGCTGGTAAGTTGTTGGCTGCCACCTTAAAATATCAGAATACTAATGTCAAAGCTGTCCAGATTTCTTATATTAATGATGAGTGGTTCTAGGAAATTCCATACTCAAGACATACTTGAAGTTTTTCGGGATTTTTATGAAAAGTTATACACTCCCAAAGATCAATGCAACATATCTGAGTGTCAGCAGTTTCTGAAGTCGATTCCTACAAATACTATTTTACATTCTGATATGATTGATTTGGGGAAACCGATTGACTCTGAAGAGATCATTCAAGCTATTAAGGCCACTCGGTTGGGGAAAGCTCCGGGGCCTGATGGGTTCCCTATTGCTTTTTATAAAACTTTTTTGGCCTCAATAATAAAATATCTTAAGGAGGTTTTTGATAATTTGGTCCTTTCTGGTAAGGTTTCTGGTTCAGCTGCTGAGGCTACTATTGTCGTAATTCCGAAAGAGGGCAAGGATCATTCTGATCCTAACACTTTTCGTCCAATTTCATTATTAAATATGGAAGCTAAAATGTTTGCCAAAATCTTGGCTAAGCGATTAGAGGGTCATATCCCTAGTCTTATTCATGACCCCCAGACTGGTTTTGTGAAGGGGAGACTTGCTAGAGATAATATCCGAACCTTTAGTCATATTTTGGAGAAAGCTAAACTCTCTACTTTACCTTCGGCGGCGATTGCCCTTGACGCCGAAAAGGCTTTTGACAAAGTCTTTTGGCCTTTTTTACAAGCAGTGCTTCAATCACATAATTTAGGGGACTCTTTTATCAATATGGAGATGTCTCTATATGCGCAACCTAGAGCTAACATCAGAGTCAATGGGGCCACGTCTTCTTTTTTTAATCTCTGTCAGGGCACTAGACAAGGGTGCCCGTTGTCACCCCTTCTTTTTCTACTGTCTATAGACCCACTTCTCCGTTTACTCAATTTGAATCAGGCTATTAAAGGCTTTCAATTTGGTTCACATATGCTTAAAACTGCTGCATATGCGGATGACGTTGTTATCTTTTCAGATGATATTGTTGCTGCACTTCCTGCTATCTCCAATACCATTAAAGAGTTTTCGCTTGTCTCAGGTTATACTCTGAATAAAGAGAAGACGGAAATGTTCCCTCTTAATTCGTCGTGCTTCCCTTCTCACATGGGCGATTCGGGATTTAAATGGCAATCGACTCGTATTAAATACTTAGGAATTCGGTTTTGTAAAGACCTTTTCGATACTATTTCCTATAATGAATCTCACATCATAACTAAAGTTAAAGATCTTTTGTCCTCCTGGTCTCCGAAATATATCTCCTGGTGGGGAAGATTTCAAACTCTTAAGATGATGATAACCCCGATTATTAATTTTTATCCTCCATGCTACCCATAAAGCTCTCTTCGTCCTTTTTCCATGAGATTGATTTACTCACTACAAATTTTTTGTGGAGTTATAAACGCGCTAGAATTGCGTATAAACATCTTAGAAAACCCTCTTTTCTGGGTGGATGTAATCTTCCAGATTGGAACTTGTATCAAATTTCCTTTTTAGCTTCTCAGGGTGCTCTTTGGTTCTTGCCGGATTCCCATCATACACCCCCGTGGATTTATATTGAACGAGAGTTGTGTGCTCCTCTTTCTACTCCTTCCTTTCTCACTGCTTCTAAACTTGCTCTGGTTCATTCCCAGCGTATTATCTCAGACACGGTTAATGCACTAAAATATATTGACAAAAAAGTATCCAAACCCATTCATAAATCGAGATGGTCCTCGTTATCGTATAATCCTAAAATTGTTGCTGATATTGATTCTGAGACGGTTTCTTCCTGGGCTATTAAAGGTCTTACATTGGTTAAAGATCTTTATGACTCTAATCACGACCCTCTTCCCTTTTCTTCTTTGGCTAGAGAATATAACCTTAATAATATGGATTTTTATTCCTTTTTGAAATTGAAGGTTGCTCTTTCCAAAATATCTCTTTCTACAGAGTCGGTTACTGTCTTACTTCTTTCTATGTGGTATCGCTCAGGACATACTGCTTAGAGAATAAATAAGTTTCTATCCGCTCCACTTCCTTCACAGTCTACAATTACACAAGATAAATGGTCTCATAATTTTGATAATGATATTTTTAAACACATTTCACAAGAGATCTGGCAGTTGATTCTGAAGCTTTCCCTACGTAATAAAATTGCTCCTTCTCTTATTCAATCTAAATTTTTTGCATTGAATCTCCTGCATTGGACCCCTGCTCGCTTACATAAATTGAAGCTCAGTGATAACGATCTTTGTTGAAATTGTAATTTGGTTTCAGGCACTCACCAACATATGTTTTTGGAATGTATGTTACTGCAATGCTTTTGGGATTTAGTACGGAAACATTTATTACTAATCTTTAATATTTTGTTGGAGCTCTCTCTACCTATGATCTTATTGGAACCATGGGCTACAACAACTCCTTTACCCCTTGATACTACGGATATGCAGTTATTGGATCTACTTATATCTATTGCTGTTAAAGTTATATTAGCAGAGTGGAAATCTTTTAATCTTTTGTCTTATCATACTTGGTGGGCATGGGTATCATATCTTCGTGGGGCTTATACTTTTGTTGAAGAAAAGCATTACACTCCTTCCATTTCTAGTAGTGTTTGGAGGTCATTGGATAAATATATGAATTTGTCTTCTCAGGGGCTGGTAGCTCAGTATCCCTATGATTCTATTATTTAATTTGTTTCCCTCATTGAAGCAGTTGTCCCCATCTCTTCTTTCTTCTTTCCTATATTTCCTCTTGCTTTACTGTCTCTCTATCTTTTCTTCTTCTTCTTTATCCTCTTTTATTATGTATTTTCATTTTATTTGAGCAATACGACTAGGTTTTGGTATACAAGTGGTACGAGATATTGATCTTTCATATTCCTTCTACCCGGGCTTTGTAATATTTTTCAAGACAATTTATAACATGTAATATATGTAATTTATATATTCTGCTTTCTTGTGAGTTCATTATTCTCTGCTATGAACTTTATTTTCAATCCTATATTTATTCAATTTTAACTTATTGTATATCTCATAATACTATGTTGTATTGCATTATATTATAAATGTATTAACTCTTTTGAAATAACAATAAAGCTATTGGAACAAAAAAAAGAAGTCACAAGGCCAGATCCCACACAAGGCCTGTGGTGTCAGACGCATTAAATATTTGATGTATAAGCTCCCCAAAATGTTGTGGGAGGTTCGTGTTCAAAAGCCACCTGTAACTCGAAGGTCTCTCGGGCCGAAGTGAGAGACACCTCTTGTTGGAATAGTAGCGCTTTGAGCCTGCTCAACTTGTTGAAATCTGTTTTCAAAGTCGGAATGGAAGGCCAAATTGAACTATCTACACTCCCATGCGGGGGTGGAAAAAGCACATTGCTACAACAAGGTACGCGCTGGGAAACTGTTACTAAATACGGGACTCCTGCCCGTGAACCACAGCAGTCTTGGTTGTTCAAAATAAGATAACTGCCATTTGTAAGCAACGTAAAAGCGGGAATTATTGATGGCACTGGGGTCCCTTTTAAAAAACAAGCCAGAAAACTTCCGTACTCTCCCTCTGACATCTGTAAGTGAAAGGTAGGGACCACAATTCATGCAGGAATGCACTACGCAGCTGTTCAAAATGGCCAATCAGAAAATGTTGCATGCATGATTTAAACTGAAATAGGGAAAAAGGGAGAGAGATAACCCCATGAATTAACCAAACAGCAGAGTCTGTTTCCGCTACTGAGAACGACAAGGGCTCCAATTGTTCAATATGCAAAAGTGTATATGTAGCATCTTTCATGGACATAAATCTCTGCTTATCAGTTAGATTAAATGGCAAAAACAAAGCAGTGGCATTCAAATAATCCCAAGGTACTTTTCCCATTTTAAGAGTTTGCAGTGTCCATGCAAATTGCATAACAGATCTCAACTGATTTTGACCATGATATAACACAGATACATCATTTTGAACAATATCAATAACAGATGAAACAATATTATCCAGCGTATAAATGCATGAGGAAAGCGTGTTTATACTACTGTCTACCACGGCAAGGACTTTTTCTAAATTGGCCTGATCAATTTGGCGCAGACTAAATGCTGCTTTGAAAGTTTCCAAAATTCATTGTATGCTTCATAGATAAATCTCTTAGACCTAGGATTCCTAGGGCCCAAGATGAAATCAGCCAAATTGATGTCATCCGACAATAGTGTAAGGTGTTGTTTCACAGATGCCAAGGTGGAATGTTCTAACCATTGTTGGCATAATTTACCCACTGAGTATGTGGTGACCGAATGTGTTAAGTGGTAACGGGGATCCGGTCTAGACTGAATGAAACTAGGTGTAACATTATAAAAACGCAATTGGCATGCATTTGTATTTGTTTGCCACACCAGCCACCCGGAAGAATCAATCTCAGAGAAATTGAAAGTGGCATTTCGAAGCAAAGCTTGCAATGCCTCAATGGTATAATTTGTGTGTGTGCGCCAATCATCATATTCCGCTAGAGACGGAATGGATGGGGTATTTAAATTTTTGACAGTTGCCAGGCCAAAACAAGTTGTTTGGTACGCTGTATCATTTAAAAACAAAATTTGAGCTGGGATCAGGCAGGCACGATGTAAAGCTTCAGTTCCCTGACCCTGCCAAGGTTTCGTGCCCCAGATTGATTTTAAATCAACAGTATCTTTCCAATGATCATAACCCTGCGTAGCCAATTTATTTCTAAACAAGTTGGCGTAAATCAATTTCGTGTGGGTCAACATAAATTTGGATTGTGTAGATGATCGAAGTTTAAAATAATAGGATTCTGGATTAGATATGTCATAATCTGTAAAGTAAGTGAACTTATCCCTAAAAGTTCTAGAACTCCCCTCTACGGGAGTAGGACAATTCTCCCATTGTGTAAAATTAAAAACAGGTCTCATCGTGTTTGTTTTGTGTAAAAAATGATGCCCATAATGTTGATAACAAAATAAATCCCCATAATTGGCAGAATTTAAATACAAATCTTCAGCATCAAAAGCAGCATATTTTAAATCTGAAAACAATGCATGCACTGCTTGCACATCCCATCATCAGAATGTATGTCCCGTGCCACCACATCTCCTAAAGAGACGCGAAACACGTATGGTACCCTAAGGACCTCAGTCGGGCCGTGGATTTCGTAGACTGCTTTGTCCCAAACGATGCCATCCGCAACTGGGAATGCTGAAATGTTAACATGAGACTGATCACGTTTCATGATATGGGACGATGTGTGAGGGGACAGAATACCATCGACCAAGTTTACAGCAGAGCGTTCTGGCAAGTAATGACCATTGATGAGTAAAAAGAACACTGTCAGAAATCCAATTGACATGAAGAGGAAAATCAGGATAAGCAGCAACCAAATGTAGGTCCATGGAGGGACCAGGTAAGTCTTTTTGAACCAAGAGAAAAAAATACTTAATGTAGTCGGTGTGTCTGCCAAACTGGATGTCGAGGAAGATGAGCCGGAAGAGAGACTGGCATGATCTCCATAGTGGCCACTCGTAGGTTGATTAATCAGAGGTGGAAGTGTCGGGTCCGCTTGATGTTCTCCAGGACTGTTCGGCACCTCACTCATGGACTCATCAGGATGATAAATATACTCGACATCCATAGTAGAAGATAGAGGTCGGACAGGTGAAAGATCAATAATAGTATCCATCACTTTCTTAGCCCTAGGAGGACCAGTGGAAGATGATGAAGTCAGTGGATCCAATGAAATAGCGTTGCACGAAACTGCAGGTGTGACACTATTCAGAATCGGCCACATGGTGTAGCTTGACATTGTCCACTGAAATATACCTGTTGTCTTTGCGACCAGGCAAAGGAGGTAAAATAACTGCACGAGTACCCTTCAGTCCAAACACTGGGACTGGTGCACGATAAGAGGGACCAAATTCTTTTTTGTTCTCCAGTTTTTCTCATACGAGATCTTCGATTTTAGGAAGCCAACCGGCAACTGGAATCAGCAGTGCCGCATCAGTGGAAGAGGGTAAATGTTCAGCCGCATAGCTGTCACGTGTCTTTTGTAGATCCTGTAACCCAGTAGAATGATTATCTACGTCAAAGGTTGCGGCAGCTGCCACAACGTCTAGACCATCAAGGTCTGGCACAAACATTTTAATGCCAAAGAGCATTTCGTATGGGGTTCGCCCACCCAGAGATCATCTAGGGAGGTTATTAAGTGCACGTTGAACCCCATACAAGTGGGCCAGCCAGTTCCTGCCAGTACCTAAGACTCTAGCTGTCAAGGATTGCTTTAAGTCACGGTTCATTCGCTCCACAATTGAATTGCCCTCAGGACTGTATGGAGACGAAAACTGCACCAGCACCCCCATTGACTTCATCGCAACCTTGTACGCCTTAGAGGCGAACGCTGGACCTTGGTCAGAATGGAAGGTGCCACAGGCAAACATCCCTACAAAGACACGCAAATCCCTGATGACATTTCGAGCATCAGCACTGCTTTGTGGCCAAACCCAAAGGAATCTAGTGCACGAATCAACTGCAACAAATATATATTTATACGCAGTATCAGAAGAAAGAGGACCGCAATGATCAAGATAGATACAGCCAAAAGGTTGATTAGAAATACACACCTGTGTTTGCGGTGGGGGTGTGACCGTGGATGGCTTGATTTGCTGACAAATGTCACAAGAAATTACATAATTACGAGTCTGTTTATATAAACCAAGCCACCAGTAACGTTGCTGTAAAATAGAGACTGTCGCCGACACATCGGCATGTGCAGATGCTATGCCTTCGTGTGCGGCTTTGATCAGAGCTTGTCTGCGGTCCAAGTTGGGAATCATCCGATCCCCAACGGAAGGAATCAAGGCATAAGGAACTTGTTCGGGAGTTATATGATAAGAGTATTTCGAAGGGAAACCTTGAGGATAAGCAGTTCCATCCCTCGTTGCAGCTACTGCTGCCAAAATCTCATTATCTATTTTAGTCATGGATCTTGTAACTGCTGCTACAGAACATGTGGCTACTGCAGACCTGGCCGCTTCATCAGCCAAAGAATTACCAAGAGCATGTGCTCCCACACGCTGATGGCCAAGAGTATGTATAACATGTATGAGGGGAAGACGTTGTTTAAGATCTGCCACTCGAACCCAAAGCGTTTAATGCTTAATTGCGCTGCCTTTGGAATCTCGATAGTCATTCCGAGACCAAAAGAACAAGTAGTCATTAAAAGACTGGACACAGTAATAAGAATCGCACACAATAAGAGTATTCACATTTGGATCAGCAAACTTGAGAGCAAGAACAAGAGCACGCAGCTCCGCCAATTGTGCTGTACAGTCTCCAAGAGCCTGAGTGTGCACAATGGAAGACTTAAACTCTCCATTAACAATTGAGCCAGCAACAATTGCGCAAGCGGCTGAATAAGCATGTTTGGAACCCGTGGCCGGTTGAGCCGAGCCATCAGTGTAAATGATGCATTTGAACTCATGTAAAGGAAGCAAAGACAAGGGAGGAGGATGAACATGTTCATACTGTAAAAACTCCTGTGTCTGAAGAGCAGGATCAAAGATAAACGTGACATCAGCCGATGTCAAAGAAGTAGCCCATTGTATCCAACGGGGATGTAGTGCTTTCGAGTTAGGTACACTCGCCTTAGTCATGGCTTCCAAAGCAGGGAAGGGCGTGACCATAAGAATGCGTTTGCCTTGCGCCAGTGAGCGTTCTTTTAGAATCGCCATCTGCACAGCCGTCAAGATTTTTTCAACAGTTGAAAAGCGCATTTCAGCAGCAGTGTATAAATGTGATTTGTATGCAATAGATATTGTGTCTCCTTCACTGAATATCAAGTAAGTGAAACCCACTGTCCCAGAAACGATACGTATTACTAGGTTTGTGGTGTTGTCACGCGTCAACAAGTAGTTAGTTGCAAGCAAGTCAGTTTGCAAAGAATTTAGAATAGAAGTATGTTCCGGAAGCCAGCTGGCAGAAGAAAAAGTCGGTTGTATCAATGCATAGAGTGGTTTGATACGCTGGGCATAATCGGGAATGTATGTCCTCCCGAAATTTAAAAATCCCAGCAAAGACTGAAGTTTTTTCAGTGTATAAGGGGGTTGCAATTGTGCACATTTCTCCAAGAAGTGAGGGGCCAAGCCCTTTCCTTCATTATTGAGCTCATAGCCCAAAAAGAGCACCGCCAAATGGGCGATGTGCGATTTTGCAAAAATGAATTTATATCCATAGTCGGCAAAGGACAAAATAATCCTGTCGACTCGTACAAGATGCGGCATAAGTTCATCGTCCGTCAGATAAATGTCGTCATCTACGTACGAGAACGCATCAGGGTGTATGTTGTTCAACAAAGACACAATCCGTGCCGCAAATGCCCCGGGGCTATTCTTATAGGCAATTGTGTAAATTTTTTCTGATTCCCGACGGCAGTGAATGCTGGATCACTGACAGAATATCGACAGTCAGAATATCGAGGTACAAAAATATCGACACAAAAATATCGATCTCCAGAATATCGAAAACCTATCTACATAATGGTAAGTACAAAAATATCGAGAAAAAAAATATCGTTATCGATATTTTTTTTTCTCGATATTTTTGAAGGTACCTCGAATTGCACTTAGCACTTTATAAGAGGAGCTGGAAAATGGTGGATTAGCTCTCCCTAACTTTAGGGATTATTATTTTGCATATTTTGCACAATATATGTCCAGATTTAAGCTGGAATTACAATCGGGTCTTTTTATTAATTACTTTATGAATTTAATCTGCAAAGAGAATCAGATCCACTGCCCACTAACAATTGTTAAATCTAATAAATTAGGGGCCTATTAGGATGGCGGGTGGATCGCCCCCGCCGGACCGGCGGGGGCGATCCGCCCACCATCCATGCCTGATTGACCCCCCGCCATATTAGGATGGCTGGGGGGTCCGCGGCGGACGGGAAGACCGTCCGCCGTTTTTCTGCTGGGCGGAAAACGGGCACAATATGGTGGCGGTGTCTGCAAGACACCGCCATCCATATTGTGATGCCGGCGGAGATTTGCCTTTCCATGGCGGCGTTGCCGCCATTGAAAGGCATGTGGTGTCTGGAATTGGGGGCCTGTTGCGGGCCCCCATGGTGTCGGGGGGGTGGGGGTTGCACATGGGGGGTACCCCCCTCAAGGCCATGCACTACGTGGCAGGCACCACATGGTGCCTGCCATGTAATGCATGGCAATGATGTGCGCACTCCTATTGCATTGCGGGCCGGTCTGCAGCCAGCAGATCCACCCGCAATGTAATAGGCCCAGGATGCGCCCGCCAGTGGGGTGGGCGCATCATAATGTGCAATGCGGGACCGCGCAAATTTCGGCGGTCGGTCCCTGGCTCCTTTGCGATGGCGGGCGGACTTTGTCCGCCCGCCATCGTAATGGACCCCTATGTACGGTATAAGTGTATACAGTGGTTTTTCCATAAACGCCAGGCTTTTTATAGAAGATATTCTATCCCCGCAATTAACTCCTCAACTCCGTTATCTGGTCTCATCTCACTATCTGGGATCAGAGATTCGTCTGCAATTACACAAAAATGGGCCAAGGCTGGTTTTGGGAAAATCTCAGATTTTTTAAGGAATGATAGTAGGCTGAATATAGCTGAAATGTCTCATTTAATTCCAAATGACTTCCTTCTCCTTGGGTCAAATAACATTTTTAGTAAGTTCCTGAGCAAACTTGATTTGGTCCAGATCATCGAACGGAAATGCTTAGTATATGATCTATTAGAAGATATTTTATTTAAGAAACCCGGGGAATGGAAAAAGCGTTTAGCCTCTATCAAGGGGATGGATCTTGAGGTGAAGGCCATAACGAAATGGGGAAAACATGAGGAGATGGAAATCACAGCAAGTATGTGGTCAGCAGTTAATAATCTCAACTTTAGTACGTTAAGGGGGGCTAATTGGCAAAGGATGTTATTTATTAGTAAATGGCTACTTTATAGAACCCCACTTTTCCTATCTAAGGTTTACCCCAACCAATCTGGGCAGTGCTTTCGTTGCCTTAACCATCCTTCAGCCAATTGGACACATATCATATTACAATGCCCCTTGATCCAGAGGTTCTGGAATGACATTTTTCACTATTTGGAAGCCGAATGCTTAATTACAATAGGTTTGAATACTCGGCTGATAGTGTTTGGCTATGACCCAGACCTTCTTCTTTCAGACAAGGTGATCAAATTATTATATATTGCAATGACTGTTGCCAGATCACTTTTGCTTCAGAGATGGCGATCGGATCTTATACCATCTAAAAATGAATGGGTCCAGAAAATGAAACAGGTTAAAAAAAAGCGAACGAGCCTATGCACTGCGAATTGGCGGGCTTAAGAAGTTTGAGAGGGTTTGGGCAGCCTATTTTGATTAAGATCTCAAAATCTAGCTTATATCTCTGGAGGTATTTTCAGCATGTTTGACTCCTATGTATTGTAATATCAGCACTTTAATTTATTATACAACACTCTATATTTTATTGTAACATAGCTATATTAATTAATATAGGATGAAATAGTATTTTGACGATACTCGTTGATTTCTCTGAATATGCTTAAGGTATCTAAGGTCTAATCAATTGTTTAGTTTGTGTTAATTATTGGCAGTGGATGCTGTTCCAAGATATTATGCGTTTCATTTTTTGAATACTGGCTTAAATGTATATATTGTCTCTCTTTTATCGATTTTAGGATTTACTGCTTTCCGGCCAATCGGTGTTATTTAACAACTCTGTATCATTCGACATATTTAATTAATTTTATGGATGTATGTATGGATAAAAAACTTCTTGTTATATGGATTTCAATAAAAAAAATATATATATATACATATCGCTGTCAAAAATATCGTTGTTAAAAATATCGTTTTTTTAATATTTAAAAAATAATGTCAAATAAAGTAAATAATACATATAATTAAAAGAAACATAGTTAAAATTATTTTAAAATATTTAAAATTATAACTAATACATATAATGTAAAAATAAATTAAACATATATATATGTCTAAAATATAATATACATACTTAATAATATTTATAAATAATTATTTTAATAACTTATAAATTGTTAAAAAACATATTAAAAATTATAAATACATATATATACACATACACTAATATAAATAAAAATATAAAAAATATATATAACAAATTAAAATACATTATACACTACATTAACTAAAACAGTAGAGAAAATATTGTATAGGGGAGGGGATTAAATTACTATTCCTACTCCAGAGAGTGCAACAGTAGGGAAAGTGTTGGATAGCGAAGGGGTAAAAATTACTGTTCCCACTCCAGTGAGTGCAACAGTAGGGAAAGTGTTGGATAGCGTAGGGGTAAAAATTACTATTCCCACTCCAGATAGTGCAACAGTAGGGAAAGTGTTGGATAGCGAAGGGGTAAAAATTACGATTCCCACTCCAGAGAGTGCAACAGTAGGGAAAGTGTTGGATAGCGTAGGGGTGAAAATTACTATTCCCACTCCAGAGAGTGCAACAGTAGGGAAAGTGTTGGATAGCGAAGGGGTAAAAATTACTATTCCTACTCCAGTGAGTGCAACAGTAGGGAAAGTGTTGGATGGCGTAGGGGTAAAAATTACTATTCCCACTCCAGAGAGTCCAACAGTAGGGAAAGTGTTGGATAGCGTAGGGGTAAAAATTACTATTCCCACTCCAGAGAGTGCAACAGTAGGGAAAGTGTTGGATAGCGTAGGGGTAAAAATTACTATTCCCACTCCAGAGAGTGTAACAGTAGGGAAAGTGTTGGATAGCGTAAGGGTAAAAATTACTATTCCCACTCCAGAGAGTGTAACTGTAGGGAAAGAGTTGGATAGCAGAGGGTTAAAATTAGCATGCTTATCAATTAAATATTTTTTTAATTAAATAACCAATTAATAATTAATTAATAATAAATAATTTATAAATAATAACAAATAAAAATTAATAATTACTTTATTAAAATTAAATTACTTCCCACTCTATTCCCCTATAAACCCACAACCCGCTCCTAAAAAAAGAACACAATTAATATAATTATCAATTAATCAATTAATAAAAATTCATTACCAATTAATAATTAATTAATAAATTAATTATAGATACCAATAAATAAAAATTAATAATTACTTTATTAAAATTAAATTACTTCCCACCCTATTCCCCTATAAACCCACAACCCGCTCCTATAAAAATAACACAATTAATATAATTATCAATTAATAAAAATTAATTCCCAATTAATAATTAATTAACAATAAATTATCAATACCAATAAATAAAAATTAATAATTACTTTATTAAAATTAAATTACTTTCCACCCTATTCCCCTATAAACCCACAACCCGCTACGGAATAAAAACACAAAATTTAATTAAAAATAATTAATAATTTCTAAAAATTATTATTAAATTTACTATAAGTAAATTACTTCTCACCCTATTCCCCTATAAACCCACAACCCGCTACGGAACTAAAACGCAAAATTTACTTTAAAAAAAATTAATAACTGCTAAAAATTTAATACATATATTTAAAAAAAAAAATACAATACTTAACAAGAAATATAGAACACATACATTTAAAATACATACTAAAATACATAACACTAATATAAACATCGATATTATTAACAACGATATTTTTACAAACGATATTACTGACTTCGATATTAACAAAAACAATATTTCTTACCTTCATGTCGATATTCTGGTCACCGATATTCTTGATGTCGATATTCAGTCCCTTCAATATTTCCAACTCGATATTTTTGTGCTCCGAAAATAAAAACTCGATATTATGTCTGTGCACCGTGAATGCTGTCAATTCACGGCTCTCAGGAGCGAGATTGTGACTATAGAAACCATTAGAAATATCAAGTGTAGTTTTGTATTTCTTACGAACAAGATTGTTCACCAGTGCAGAGCTGTGAGAATTTCAGTAATCCAATACAATCCGATATGAACCATCAGGTTTTGATACTGTAAATAGAGGATTATTCATCGGTGATGTACGATTCAATCACCCCCTGATACTCCAACTGTGTTAGAATATCACAAACGGAAGCTTTTGCTGCACGCCGGATTGGATATTGCGGTTGTGGCTGGGGCATAGAGCGTAAAGGTATTTCATGAGCCGGTGAATCAACATCCCAACCCACCTGATTACGATACACCGGTGGGGCTAGGGCCAGAGCCCACTCAGCTGCGAAAGCCTGTGCATGCTCCTCAGGGACATAACGCGAAAAACTCGGAAGTATCACGTCTTCCCCTCTAGAAGCGGCTAAAACAAAGGGTGGAGGCCAATCTGCATCCGCTGACAAAATGTCATACGAGGAGGTTAGATTCTCCTAGAACACCGCCTTGATTGGACGAGGAATATCACCTTCAATTTGGAAAATTATATCACAGAGCCTATCCGGGGGGGCAACCCGGGTGTCTGCAGTCTCTACTGTAATGAATGTATCAGTTGCTGATGCCTCCAGACAGGGATGCAGAGCCTCCCGCACTATGGTAACCTCCGCTGCGCTGTCGAGCAGAGTCACTGCCCATGTCCAATCCAGGAGTCGCGTTCTCACCGTCTGAGGCATACTTCGCTGTTAGAGCGGCAACTGTTTTCTTCTGAAACGGGGGTCGGAAACGAGGTAGATCCTCTTGTTTTCCTTTGACTTCAAACTGTCGAGGCTGATCTCGTCCCTGTTGACTTTTGCCACAATCCTGGCGTTCCCCACCTCCGACTTGAGAGCCAGACGTGTCCTGTGAAGAACGAGGAGAACGCTGATCAGGGACTTGAAATCTATCAGGAGACTTAATTTTCGCGCGATCGCGCAAGTCATAAGTACGCTCAGAAGACTCAGGTGTCGGTGAACCTGCACGCGAACCTTGCTTCTGCTGTTGCTGCCCCTGTTTCTTATTTTTCCAGTTCTTTTTAGGAAAGACCGGACGCGCATCTTTATCTGTCTGGGCTTTTTGTTGTATAGCTCATAATATCGGTTTCTAAACAACCAGAGACCGTTGCCAGCGGATTCCATGCCTGCTTGACAGATATTATGAGCTAGATGAGCCAAAACTTCCTTAAGATAAACACCAATAAGACAGATGTATTGGAGTTCGGTAAGGGCCTTTCACTGTGGAACAAAACCTGGTGGCCGGCAGAGGCAGGTGACTGTCCCTGCCCTACTACCAAAGTCAGGAACCTTGGAGTGATCTTCGATGATCAGCTCAACTTTTCGGCCCAGGTCAATCGTCTGACCTCCTCTTGCTTTTTCCTATTAAAAAGTTTACGTAAGATCTTCTCCTTCATTCCACAGGAGCTTCAAAAAACTGTTGTAGTAGCGCTTTTTCTTTCGAAATTAGACAAGTCTCAGAGAATGAAACTACAGTCATTACAAAATGCGGCGGCTCGACTGTTATTAAACATACCTAAAGGCCACTCCACCTCGGCGGGCATAAGGTCTCTACATTGGCTTCCTGTACGGCAACGAGTGGAATTTAAGGCCCTCTGTATGGTGCACAAGGCTCTATATGGAGGTGGGTCGGTGGAGATCCAGAATTTGTTTTCCTGGTACTCTCCCACTAGAACCCTTAGATCCACAAATTCGGGCCTCGTCCACACCCCCAAAATTCATAGAGCAAGGTGGTGGGGGGTAGAAGCTTATCATACTGTGCAGCCAAGCTATGGAATCAATTGCCTACCACCATGCGACTTCAATCCAATCGGATGAGCTTTAGGAAAACGCTAAAGACCTGGCTGTTCCCTTCAAGTTAGACCTCTGGTTCTACAGTTCAGTCTCCCCCATGCACACACTTAGCGCCAAGACGCCACGGCATTCGAGCGCTTTAAAAATAAGTATCCTATCCTATTTGCGTTTGTGTTTGCGTTTGAGTAAAAGGCTTAACTCCCAGACTATTGCGGCCTATGGTCTTATAAGCCTTTGCAATAATCTTTGGTAATTTGCACGGCATGTCCACATCAGGGACAGCCTCCAAGCGGTTCGCCACCTGAAAGCTTACTGCATCGCCCTTGACGTTAGCAAGGATCATATCAGCAAACACGTCGAACACCCGTCTCATCCCCAACTCTACAGCCGATTCGGCTCCGTGTTCATCTTGAACACGCTTAATCACGGAGGGGAGCCCGGTCATGGAGGGAGTGCCGAAACACTTCGAATATACCGCCGCAAACACCTTACCCCAGGTGTTACAATCAGCCAACTAGGGAAGTAAGTCTTTAGGCAAACTTATAGTCAAAATCCTGTGTTTCTCCACAGGAGAGGTATTTGGAAAAACAGCCTCTAGTTGTCCAATTTTTTCTGCAAGCCAATAAGGTAATTCATCCTTATTCTGTGGACACTTGCCCATTACGGAATTAACCATAAGGCGACTGATGGTCACACCACCAGGTCCCGCAGGTTGCGCAGCAACGCCAGGTGGTCCCACCTGGACGTTGCGCGTGATGTACTGTATAACAGCCCTATGTACGCGTATCAAGGACGTATGTAAGACACGAAGGTCTCCAATTGCAAGAGTTAAATAACGCGGGTGTGGGGTGTACCCAACCAAAATGGGCCAAGTGGCCCCATCTATTGATAAAGGACCCAAACGGGCCGGTGATACTGGGTGAGAAAGGGCGCCATTAAACCAAATTTGGTGTTGCCAAGCTGTAAGCGGAACCTCAAGAGCCCTATAAGGCTGATAAGCGTGAGGAAGGGCCGTGGCAGTGTATTCGTGAAACAAATCATCTGTTCCATCTACCGCCGGAAAGGTGACCCAAGAATAAAGCACCTCGAAGTAGTAAGCAGGATTCGCTTCCACCACGAAAATAAGCGCAGTACCCGCATCAGGCACTCCATACTGAGCCAAATACGCCTTGAACGGAGCGCGACTGTGAGCCAGAATATCAACCGCCATCACAACAAACAAAGAATAGCAACCTAGCGCGCGGCAGCACAATAATGGGTTATGTATATAGAGAAAAAACCTTTTAAAACTTCGAGCTTTAAAGAACTTATAAAACATCAATATAGGAGGTTACACCGTCACAGCTGTCTCCGGAAACAGAAGTGAGGGAATTGTGGACAAGCACAAGCACTACTCAAGCATCTTGCAGATAAGAACCAGACCAAACGTTGGCGGCGCCATGTTGCAGGGATTCTGCACATACACAGAACTATGCGCAGGAAAACAGGACCTCAGTGTATAGGGGTGTACCAACCTACCACATTAGTACCCAAAATCCCAACCGACTAGCTATAGTGTCTCATTCGTTCTCCTCCAAATATCGCGGAACTGCAAATGATTATACAACCCAGAACACAATACTCCCGACTCTCTCAGGAATCACGGGAGCAAGACGTACTCTTTCGCTTACTCACTCATACTTGTCCACAATAAGAATTAGCAGAGTCACTGAAAATAGTTCAAAATGTTTTTTTTAACTATCATGCTCTACAACACAGTATACGTGCCACTACTAGCAGCAAAATGCATAAACTCAGCACTGTTAGCATTTTTACAATTCCATAGAATACATAAAGACTATGGAAATAAGGGCCTTTAGGCCTGACCACCCTCCCCTTGACTAGAAGAAGTTTATTTTATAAAAAGGACTATCTCTGGGCTTTGACAGCAGCCCCTATACCTTAAAGCCTGGATGTAAGGTTTACATCATAGGAACAGCAGAGGTCTTCTCCATGGAACGGCTTTCTCCAAGTGTGTTAAAACAACATGCAACAACGTAATATCAAAGCATGAGTCTTCAGTGCTGCAGCTGTGTGTAGCATGTTATGTATAGGTGCTAGGGACTGACCAGAACAGAATAACAAGGGGCATTGTTTATCAACCTTGCACATCATGTTCAGACTAAACTCCAGGAAAGGCAGAGAACGCGAAAGCAGCCCGTTCTCATGTGAAAGGCACAAACAGATTCTTGCAAGAACAAAGTCATGTAGTAACGTGTGCAAAAGCAGCATCATGGCAGCAAAGCTCATGCTAACTTAGCAATGTCGACAATGTCCCTAAGGGGACCTATAACATCCTAAGAACCATATAACAGCTGAGGCCTCACACAACAGTGGTGACAATTTTATTTCACGTTGGACACAGAGCACAGCAGAGTCAGATCAGAGAAGTGAGGCATGTGCCATTGCCCAGGCCCATGCCAGGCTCAGACTACCCGCTTTTAACTCCAGATATTCTCCTGGTGGGCTGGAGACCTTGGAGGCCGGTTTTTAGGGCAAGGGCCACTGCTGGTGCCTACGTCACTCTCTCCAGCTTCTCCAGGTAATTTCAGCTGGCAAGCGAGGATTCAGGAGAGAGAGAGGGAGACAGAGTGAAGGAACAGAGCAGGGCTGTTTTGCCACGGCTTCTTTTCATTTCCAGTCTGGCCCAGCCACTGCTGATTCCTGTCATGATTCAGGACACTGCTGGGGGCTTGTTGGCATGCCTTGCCTAGCTTCTGAACCATGACCCACCTAAGCCAGCCGGGAGTGCCATGATTACTTAAAACACCAGTGATTTACTGTCTCAAAGTGTGGCACACAACCTTGCTGCAATAACCTACGGGGGGTCAGTGTTTAATTTGGAAAAGAATAAGTGCAAGCCCAAAGGTTTGCTCAGCAGCCAACAGCCAGCGCAACTGCATGTCAGCAGGCCAAATACCAGGTTGCTTAGTTTTGATTCCACCTCTTGCCAATTTAATCCACCACCAGACACTCCCTGCCCCTTTATCTCACTCTTGCAAGTTTCTTCTTGTCCCTTTGTCACATGTTTTCCGTCTTTCTTTAGTACTTCTTTCCCCTTTGTGTGTTTTTCACTCTTTTCCTCTGGGTCAAAGTTTGAAGAGGAAACAGAAGTCAGAATCCCAAAATAAGCTCTAGTGTGCCTCTCCTGCAACCACTGGCTCAAATTAAGCACTGCAAGCTGGAGAGTGGCCTTAACGACTTCAGCCCAAGGTTCCACAGTGGGGTACCCTGACATCCAGAAAGACCAGCCTGGCCCTGCCCATCCCATATGCTGTGATCCTAGAAATTGACTCTTTTCCATTGCAGATTTCTACAGTAAACAAACCTGAAGCCATATGTCATGACCGACAATTTCAGTACAGAATAGTTGGAATGTGGGCTTATCCAAAATGCAAAATGGTTCACCTATTGTTTATCTCTCTATGCATTATTATTATATATATATTTTTTTATTCCAAGAGCAAGGGGCGGGGCCTGGGAGGCCAAAATGGTGGCTGCCTGAGACGAGAGCTCCTGGCTCCCTAATCCACCTCCTTCTCCACCATCGGGAGACCACCAGACAAGAATCCAGTGAAGGGATGACCCCAAACTGCTGGGTACCCATGACTGTGCCTTTTTCCCAGGGCTGAGCAGCCGGGTCCTTCGCTCCTGGACAGCAGGCGGCTGAGCCTGCAGCACCAGACTCGCCTTGGTGCCTGGTGGTGTCGGAACACTCTCCTCCCCCGGTTGAAACAGTGGGGGGAGGACTCCGCTCTGACGGGACCCTGCACCGTGGGATGCATCCCCCACTGTGGCAAATGATTCCTGCTGGAGGGGTCAGATTTTCACCACTTGCTTCTCCACTTATGCCCAGGGCACACTGATCTGGGTGTGGGCGGGAGTTCACCTGAGGTTAGTTTCCCAGAAGGTAGACCCTGAGGGCCACTTCATACTGTTGGAGGTGGTCATGGATGGCTCCCCATTACTGCTAGGCAGCGTTTATGCCTCCAACTCAGACCAACCACAATTCTTACACCACCTCTTTTCCCATCTGGCCGCCTGGACTCACCTGTCCTTGTTATTGTGGGGGGAGTTTAAATGCGCCCTGGACCTCGCCGTGGACTGTTCCCATCCAACCCTCTCAAGCACCCGAACCATCCCTAATGCCCAGAGTTTAGCAGCTTGACTTCGCCAATGGGTGACATCATCACCCAGGAATCTGCCTCTACTCATACTACTCCCCAATACACAATGTTTATGCTCACCTATGCTTGGCGGTTGGCTCCTTGGCACGGTGTCCCTCCATCTCCTCCCTGTACTACCTGGGTTTGAGAACTATCTGACCATAGCCCCTTGATAGCAGAGGCGCATTGAGAGAGGCTGCTTTACCTCATCCCCACATGAAGCTTACAACCTTCCACTCTGGTGGACCCCGCTTTCTGGGACACTGTCTCAGACGGTATAGTTGATTACTTTGACCATAACGAGGGCTCAGCCTCTTCGTCCTCCGTTGAGTGGGAAGCCTTCATGGTGGTGGTCAGGAGCTTCTGCTCCAGGGTGGTTTTGGGGGTGTAAAAGACGTTGCTCTGAGACCTGGACACCACTGAGAAAGAATGCATAGGCATGGAGCGAGACAAGGTCAAGGACCACAACCTTGCGCACCTTGCTTTCACAGCTTCAGGAGCATGAGTTCCAACTTCTGCAAGGCCTGCACTGTCTGGACTATACAGCATACATGGCACAAAATACAGCTGTCTCTGAGCATGATTGCTTAACAATGATTCTCGCCTTCCATAGTTAGTGTTGGTCTGCGACCTCTCGAGCACCCTCCTCCATACCCAGAATGAGATTCATAGTGCCTTTACTGCCTGCTACTCCACCCTCAATGCCCCCACTGAGGAGCTCCCAAAGGTGTTGATACTGGAGTATTTGGTGACCACACCACTCCTGCACCTCACCCTAGAGGAGCGGGGAGTCCTGGACGCCGACATTACAGAGCAAGAGGTTCGTGTGGCGTTGGCGGGCCTGACAACGGGGCAGACCCCCAGGATGTACAGCCTCTTTGCAGATTTTTTTAAAAACGTTTGCTGGTATCCTATCCCCCAAGTTGCCCAAACCTTCAGCACAGTCACCAGGGAGGGCTCTCTTCCTACCACCCTGCGCAAGTCGTCCCTGTTGTGCAGGCCGAAAACTAGGAAAGACCCAACCGATCTTGCCTCCAACCTCCAAATAGTCATCCTAAACATGGACTACAAGATCCTTGGCAAGATCCTGGCTGATTGACTCCTTTAAACTCTCCCTTGCCTAATTCAAGCGGGCCAGAACGGATCCCTTCCTGGCAGAAACACCTCCCTTAATCTCCGCCCCCTATACTGGGTCATGGAGGCTGCACGGCATTCCTGATCAGGGTGACTGCTTTGGTCTTGGACCTCCATAATGGCTTTTATACACTATGCTGGGGCTTCCTTTTTGGGGTACTGGAACAGATTGGTATCAGACCCTGCTCACCCGTCTAATCAGCCTACTGTACACAGACCCCACTATTCGGGTACATTATGGCAAACAGCTGTCCAAGTCTGTGCCAGTGAGCAGAGGTACGAGACAAGGCTGCCTGGTGACCCCTCTTCTCTTCGCCCTAGCAATGGAGCCCCTGGCGGCTCGGGCTCGGGGAAGAGGGTGGGGACTGGGGCATACCACTCCTGGACACTGCACAAACCATCTTGTTTTATGCCAATGACGTCCTCTTCTATTTCAAAGACGTCACAGTTGATTGCTCCCCGATTGCCCGGCTCTCAGCCAACTTCAGAGATCTCTCAGGCCTCCAGGCCAGCTGGCATAAATCATGCATGGGCGGCGATGCTCCTGATACACCTTGACCTTGGGGAGGGCTTGAACCACTGGGAACCCACTTCCTTTCATTACCTGGGTATTCGCATCTTCCAATCTTTCATACTACCATGGACCTACTAGATGCCAGTGGTGACGGCTCTTTGCTTCGTGGTGACGTTCTGGCGATCGCTCCAGCTGTCTGTGGCAGTTAGGGTCGTGGCCTCTAGGATGGTAATGCTTCCCTTTCTACTTTAATATTTTACAAACCTCCCAATCACTCTTCCTCACACATTCTTCTGGGGACTGCACACCCTCTTTGGGGATTTTATATGGCACAACTCTTGTGGCACGCAACATTGTCAAAACCCAAACCTCCCCCTGACCAGGGTGGCCTTGGTGCCCTCGATTTTAAATATTACTTCCTAGCAGCCTGGCTCCAGTTGCCTATGTATTGGCTGGTGGGCAGATACCTGGAGGATACACGCTCCTCCAACCCTCCATTGTCCATGGTGTCTCTAATCTGGAGACTGCTTCCCGGGACTCAAAACCCACAGTGATCCTTACGAGCACTGCAGGTCCCCCGCCCAATGGCCACATATACACTAGCCAGTCCTTTTCTGGGTCTACAGGCCTAGGGCAGCTATATTACTGTCAGCTGCACCCCTCGACTCAGGTCTGATGAAATGAAAATGTTTTTGCTATTTTGCACGTGTCATACATGAAAAATGTGTGGCAGAATTTACATACACTAATGTTACCAAACTATAGCCCCATGAGTTTTTCACGGGAGGGGAGTAGCGCTTGTAGTCACACACTGCATGAGACAAAAAGTAAAGGAGATGGACAATAAAGTTTGGTTGAAAAAACGATGCCCTAGTCGTTTCTAGTTGCTCGTTGTCTAAGGGGATCGGCTGTGCCGTACTCACGTCATCAAAGCTGCTCTCTCACCATAGCAATGCCTCCCCGTGGCTCCGATGAACACTGAATGACTGCCCTGGGCCAGTTTAAGTACCTGCATTCATCAGCGTTTCGCGCACGTGTGGGAAAAAGGCTGCAATGCAAACCTTCTCAAAATGGCCGCCCAATAATGGAATGTTTACTCGGCTTTGCACGGTTACTTCCACATTTCAGCATTAACCGTGGTAGATCCTGCCATTCTCAAAAAATGGCGGAGAAAGAGTATTACTTTCACCGGTTACCGCTTACAGTGAAAATTGTGGTAAAATGTGAAAGTAAAGCACGCTTTTGGCAGATATTCTGTGGGATGCCCCTTATAATCCCTATAGTCATTTGTATAGCGCGTGGCTGTGTTATTTTCCTCTCTGGTTCACTGTAGACTCATGTTACAGATTCGTCCCGCATGCGCACTCCCTTTATTTTAATATGAGGTTTATTTGCCATGTTACCTGTCAGAGCTTGCATTTTAATAAATAAGATTGATGTTTATCTCCTGAGCCTCTCTGTTCAATGTAGAGGAACCTCGTAGTAGAGTCCCGCTCGTGATTAGCGTAGGACCCATGCTTGCTCCCATTATTTAAAAGCCTGTTCCCTTCATTGTAGTCGTGTAGGTTGTCCCTTCGCATCGTGTGGTATAACGAAGGAGTGGAAGCTGCGAGTTTGACAAACTAGGGAACTATCAATCCTGATGTGGAAAAAACTGAATAGTTGTCAACACTTTCTGCCAGTATGCTAGGGTTCATTGTCGGCAGTCCGTGTCATTTCAGTTGTCCCCATGGGATGTCGTCATTGAGTCCTGTTACGTGTGTGCCCAATCGCAACACCCAGCGCTGCCCCTTCGTTGTGCACTTGCTCTATGACTGTCCATTGTAAGTCCTGTATAGTGTGGGTAGCCTCCAGGTAATGTGATGACATTTTGGTAGTGTTTTTTTTTCACTTTATATTGCTCTTGTGCTCACAAATGCGTGTTTTGACTGCGCGTGTGGTCATCCCAATGTAATGTTTTCCACAAGGGCAGGTGATCATGTAGATCACATTCTTGCTGTTGCAGTTGGTGAAGCGGCGTTGTTCCCACTCAGTGTTGTTCTGGAAAGTGACTTTTTTGCTCTTTTTTGTCAGATAGCACATGCTGCAGTGTCCGCATGGGTAGCGTCCACTCAATGCAGAGTGTAGGGTAGAGGTTGATTCTGCTTGTGAAGTTTTACGTGGCCTGGTGTGGACCAACATGTCTTGTAGGTTTCTTCCTCTCCTGTGTGAGAACATAGGTTTGGGTAGGTTTAGGTGGCCGCTGTTCAGTATGCGCCAATGTTTGTTTATTATTTTCGTGACTTGATTGGAACCTGTGTTGAAAGTGGTTATACATATTGCTCTTTCCTCTTTTGGTTTTTCTGGAGCTGGTTCTAACAATGCCTCCCTGTTATTATTTCTGGCTCGTTTGAGTGCTTTGTCTACCACTTTGGTCGGGTAATTTCTTTTTGCCAATTTCACGCGCAAATCTTCTGCCTGTTTCTTGAAGTCTCTTACATTAGAGCAGTTCCTTCTCAGTTGTAAGAACTGTCCATATGGGAGATTGTCCCGTAAGTGTTGGGGATGAAAACTGTCATATAGGAGAAGACAGTTCCTTGCTGTAGTCTTAAAATGTGTTGTTGTTTCCAAAGTCCCATCTTTTGCGAATATGTTCAGGTCCAGGAACACAAGTTCTTTGTTAGAAATTGTACTTGTGAATTTAAGGTATTCATTTTGGTAGTTAAGCCAGGTCATGAATTTGTTGGCTGTTTCCAAATTGCCATTCCAGATGACCAAGACATCATCTATATAACGCTTCCATACCCTGATGTGATGGTGGAAAGGGTTGTTTATGTTGAGGATCTTCTCTGTTTCAAGATGATGTACGTATAGGCCGGCTACACTGGGGGCAAAGGTGCTGCCCATGCTGGTTCTGTGCTTTTGTAAGTACTTAGGGGTCGATTCCGATTCGGGCCGGAAAAAGCTCCGACAGACTCGGATCCGGAAATAATACCGACCGACACGTACCTGTGGCGCCCGACACGCCAAGTACGATGCAAGGCGTGCAAAATCCGACCGACACGTACCGAAACCAAGTCGACCGACCGAGCCGCACGGAAAACAGCAATCCGGCCGGAAAAACACGCAAATCCAACCGACCGACACGCACCCGGAACAAATCCGACCGAAACGTACACGCGAACTCCAAACCGCAAAGTACGATGCAAGGCGCGAAAACCACGAGCGAGTCGGACGGAGGCCAAGCCGCACGACTGACACGCATACAAAACCGAGCCGAAGCAACACAAAACACCGCGACCGACGTGTACGCAGCATAGAAAACTGCACAAACACAGCGTGAACGAAACGGAGAAGACCGTACGAGACAAATGCAGGGTCCGACTCGGTCACAAGAACGTTTCCAACATACACAGACAGTACAAAGGAAAAATCACCCAAAAAAAGGCCAAACAAGCAATTACCAAGCCAATAAATACTGGGGGGTTGGGGACAGAGAACAAAGACACACCCACAACTCCACCTATATAAAGGACACAAATCACAACCATGAGCCTTTGCAAATGCCATTCCACTGCCAGCACCCAAGAGAAAGCAACCACACACCCACAGCTCATCCCTCACAGAAGCCACACACCAGCAGCACACCAACAAATACCTACCTCACATACACCCAGCAAAACACACACTCACACACCCTCACCTGCACACCAACACACACATCACTCACCATCACCACCCATCACCATGCCCCCCAAGAAGAATCCCAAGTTCCTAGATTGTGAATTGGAAGTCATGGTAGACGAGATCCTCAGGGTAGAGCCACAGCTGTTTGGCACACTGGTCCAACAGACCCCCATCTCCCAGAAAACCAAGATGTGGGAGAGGATCATCAACAGGGTGAACGCACAATCACCATGTCGGCGCACAAAGAGCGACATCCAGAGCAGGTGGTATGACGTGCGCAGGAGGGTACGGGACCTGCTGAAGAAAGACTACATCAACAGCCAACACACCGGCAGTAGCCCTCCTGACAAGCCAATATACCTCAGGCCCTGGGAGGAGAAGGTGCGGGCCATCCTTCCGCCAGTGAGCGTATATGGACTAGAGGACATCCCAGAGCCTGGTGAGTACACAACAAATGTACACAATATACTGCCACAAAACACACACATCACTGTCAAGGGGAGAGTCAAACCATGCACTCATAGCAATTACACAGCAACCAGAACAGAATCATCCCAAAATGTGTATGTCAGTCAGATAAACACAACACATGCCATCAAAAAAGTCACATCCAACTGTGCCAACACATGTACAAACACAACTACAACTACAGCTAGGCAGTGGCACAAATAGAACTAACAAACACATCCAGACATGTAGCCACCACAACAACACCAACACACAGTGAAGACCACTCAAAGGAAGGAATTCTGTGTATGCTGGCCAAGTCAGTGTAGCCAATAGCATCATGGGAGTCGCAGTCACACATATTGCCCCCCACAACTGTCCCATCAACACCACCCTGAACCATGCTCACATCACAGGGAGTGGAGAAGGACTCACAAGATGGCTGACACTGGCTACTGCTGTGGGGAGCACAAGGCCCTGCTGGCAACTGTGCACCAACAAACAGCAGGACACCACTGACTGACATCCTGAGAGACAACTTCCACTCCCTGCAATGCAAGCACGTTCCATGGTGGGATATCTGGCTAGCTGGGTGGGAAGGAGGACTTGCAGCACTGACCATAGTCACAAGCACCTCCCCTTACACACACCCCAACACAAACTCCACAGAACCCACCTGGTAGAATGCAATGCCCCCCATCCTAACACAAGATCCCACAAAGAACCACCACCCTGGGTTATGTTGTGTGAAGCACAGGGCCACTCTTGGGACTTCCAGCCAAACAACTGCCAGGACAACACTCCCAGCCATCCTGTCAGCACAGCCAGCCCACCCCACAGGGAAGCAGAGTCAAAAGGAAGGAAGCATGGGCATGCTGGGAAGGGGGAGGAGGCAATAGCATGATGGGAGTCGTAGTCACAGCTCTACATCCCCCACCACATAGCCCAGCAAGCTCACACTCACGCATGCACATCCCACAGAGAGTGGAAAGGCCCATCAAAGATGTCTGACACTGTTGCTGTGTCGTGGGGAGCACAAGGGCATGCTGGGTACTGCACACCAACCAACAGCAGGACACCACTGTCAGCCATCTTGCCATTGCTCTCACACCCACACACACTGAACTCCCCACAAAAGCAAGTAAGTATGGGAATGCTGGGAAGTGGGGTGGAGGCAATAGCATGATGGGAGTCATAGTCACAGACATAGCTCACCCCCACAACTGTCCCATCAACACCACCCTGAACCATGCTCACATCACAGGGAGTGGAAAACAACTGACAAGATGGCTGACACTGGCTACTGCTGTGGGGAGCACAAGGCCCTGCTGGCAACTGTGCACCAACAAACAGCAGGACACCACTGACTGACATCCTGAAAGACAACTTCCACTCCCTGCAATGCAAGCACGTTCCATGGTGGGATATCTGGCTGAGTGGGAAGGAGGACTTGCAGCACTGACCATAGTCACAAGCACCTCCCCTCACACACACCCCAACACAAACTCCACAGAACCCACCTGGTAGAATGCAATGCCCCCATCCTAACACAAGATCCCACAAAGAACCACCACCCTGGGTTATGTTGTGTGAAGCACAGGGCCACTCTTGGGACTTTTAGCCAAACAACTGCCAGGACAACACTCCCAGCCATCCTGTCAGCACAGCCAGCCCACCCCACAGGGAAGCAGAGTCAAAAGGAAGGAAGCATGGGCATGCTGGGAAGGGGGAGGAGGCAATAGCATGATGGGAGTCGTAGTCACAGCTCTACATCCCCCACCACATAGCCCAGCAAGCTCACACTCACGCATGCACATCCCACAGAGAGTGGAAAGGCCCATCAAAGATGTCTGACACTGTTGCTGTGTCGTGGGGAGCACAAGGGCATGCTGGGTACTGCACACCAACCAACAGCAGGACACCACTGTCAGCCATCTTGCCATTGCATCAAAAGGAAGGAAGCATGGGCATGCTGGGAAGGGGGGTGGAGGCAATAGCATGATGGGAGTCGTAGCCACTGATATTGGTCACCCCCACAACTGTCCCATCAACACCACCCTGAACCATGCTCACATCACAGGGAGTGGAGAAGGACTCACAAGATGGCTGACACTGGCTACTGCTGTGGGGAGCACAAGGCCCTGCTGCCAACTGTGCACCAACAAACAGCAGGACACCACTGACTGACATCCTGAGAGACTACTTCCACTCTCTGCAACGCAAGCACATTCCATGGTGGGATAACTGACTGGCTGGGTGGGTGGGAAGGAGGGCCGGCTGTCAACCAAACACAACCAATGCAGACCATGTTCACACCCCAAAAAATACATAGAAATGCCCAAATAATGCAGGACAATGTGCCACACCAATATCAACCCCTGACTGTGACGACTTAGGACAATGCAATGTACAGGCCTGCACCCAGAGGCACAGTCACAACTGTCATGTGTGTCAACCATTGATGCCTGCAGAAACATAACATACATTGTTTGTGTCTCCCAAAAACAGGTGATGATGGGGACACAGCAGCAGACGCTGAGGAGTCCCAGTCCCAGGCTCAAGAGATGCGGAGCTCACTGGCGTCGTACAGCCTCTGTCCTCCTCGGACGATGAAGACCAACCTGGCACATCCGGTGCAAGTCAACATGCAGCACCAGCAGGACCACCAGCTGCAGCACCAGCAGGACCACCAGCTGCACCCCCAGCACCCACCCTCCAACGACTGTCACCACAAATACCATCCCTGCCGACATGGACAGAACAAGGAGCAACACCAGCACAGGGACCCTGGACCAACCTGGGGCCATGGACACCACCACCACCACCAACCCCCAAGGTGGACCAGGGTTATCTGTGCGTGCCACTGCACACACTGCACATGTCAGCAGGGGTGGTGGGAGGGATGGGAGACAGAGGTCGCTGCTTGCAGACGTTGCTGGTGTGCATGATGACCCACAACTGGTACGCATAGCTGATGCGTACCAGTCCAGCACCGGAGACCTCAGCCAGGTAGTGGGGCTCCTCAGAGACATGAAACAGCAGCAGGCTGCCCATCATGCCCGCTTGGACTCTCACATGTCCCACGTGGAGTCACACATGTCCCGCGTGGACTCACACATGTCCCGCGTGGAGTCCAAGTGGGATGCACTGCATGAGATGACGGCGGTGCACAGGGACATTTTACAATGCCTCCACCAGATGAACAGCAACCAGTCCACACCTCCCTGTGTGCCAACAACATCTGGTGCCGAACAAACTGCAACTGCCACAGGGAGGGAGGATGACTCTGGCGGAGAGTCCCCTGCACCGCAGCAGCCTGTACTTGAGGCCCCCCCCAAGAAGAGGGGTCGTCCGAGGAGGGAAAAGTGAGAGGCCGATGGCCAAGCGCAACTCCCAGGAAGCCTGAACCTGTTCTGGATGTTCGCCTTTGTGCACAGACTGTTCACCCTGTTGACGGCAACACTACTCCCACACATTGCATGGGGAGTACAAGTTGGACCAATGTGTCAGACAACTGTGGCCCCGATACTGGGGATCCTGTCTACCAGGACTTTCAATTCACCTAGGAACTTCGGATTGCAAGATTTATGTACAGCACTACCCATCCTATGCACTATTAACACAAATGTATCACAATAAACACACTAATACACCATATTTGCCTGTTATGGGGATGATGAACTGCAAAATTACACTGTGTATGCGAACTGCAACAGCAAGGACAACACAGGCATGTGAGTAAAGGCAACGTGACACATATGAGGGAGACACACCACCAGGGCTACACAACACATACACACCTAGGCCATCTGACTCATTGCCTACACTGATGTTGCCAGGGAAGACGGTGCAATGCACAGACACCACACCCATTCCCAGTTGTAGTCAAGTAGCCCACAGGTGCAGTAAGCAAATGGCAGTCAAATGTGTGACCACAGACAACGCACATCACAAAGTGAAGCACAGGTTTATTACACAGTTGCAACATGTCGTAACCACTACAGATGCAAGGTAATCCCACCTGGCAGCGGGCACACAGTCAACAACTGTAGACGGAAGGAAGTCCATGGGTGTGGCGCACATCACCTGTAGGGACACAACAGCTACCACCCTGGAAGTGCAATCACGTCGTCGGTGGACACAGTTGACCAAACGAATCTGAAAGTACCCTGTGAAGGACACAAATGACACACAGTCAAAAGCAATGGAGTACAGGACAGAACAGCAAAACTCATGCACAATACATGTTACAAGATACCCACCCAGAACCAAGTTAGCATGTCAACACTGTTGGGGAGTACAGCCCACCTGTTAGCACACATCGCAACACACATCCAGTCAAGTAGCCCATGGACACACTCCAACAGCACCAGAGCACCACCCACACATCATGCCAACTCACATCATTGACATGACACCTCAGGATACTCACATTCAGCTAAAGAAGTTGGTGATGAGCTGTGTGCGGACATCACCATCATCATCATCATCATCATCGTCACTGGCATCGTGGTCCAGGCCAGGATCCTCCACAGGTGGCGGATGTTGGTCATTGTCATCCTGGATGAGAGGCAACTCCTTCCGCACTGCCAGGTTGTGGAGCATGCAGCAGACGATGATAATCTTGCACACTTTCGCAGGGGCATATGGGAGGGACCCTCCGGTCTTGTCCAGGCAGCGGAAGCGGCTCTTCAGGAGACCAAATGTCCGCTCAATCACTCTCCTGGTCCGACCATGTGCCTCATTGTAGCGCATCTGGGCTGGTGTCACAGGGTTCCTGAGGGGTGTCAGCAACCACGGCATGTTGGGGTATCCCGAGTCACCTACGGACAGACAAGTGCACATTAGCTGACTTGGAAAAGTGGGCGGAATACTACAGATCAGATCACACACAATGGCACAAAGTCAGTACACACCGACAAGCCAGGCACGCTGGTTCTGCATCTGTGCCATCATCCTGGGGATGCGACTACTCCTCATCACAAAGGCATCGTGTGCTGAACCAGGGAAACGGGCACACACGTGTGTGATGGTCATGTCTGCAAGACACACCACCAGTGCATTGACAGAGTGGTAGTGCTTGCGGTTCCTGTAGGCCTGCTCCTGGGCCTGTGGTGGTACCAAAGCCACATGTGTCCCATCAATGGAGCCAATGACATGCGGCATCCTCCCCAGGGCATAAAAGTCACTCTTCACGTCAGTGAGTCGTCGCAGTCTAGGGAAATAGATGTACCGGTTCAGGAATAGCAACATTGCCGCCAAAACATCGCGGAGCACACGGCTCAACATGGTCTGTGACATCCCACCAGCAGTCGCCACAGTATGTTGGAAGGTACCGGTGGCAAAGAAGTGTAGGGCTGCCATCACCTTCACCTTGGGGGTCAGCGCTGTAGGATACGGCCGGCCAGGCTGCAAATGTGGGGACAACTGCACTGCCAAATCCTCAATCAGCTGCCTGGTGAAGCGGTACCGTCGGATGCTGTCCCGTTCCACCATCGTTGCCAGGTCTGGGAATGGTCGATGGACAGCAGGAGCCCTGCAGTGCAGAGGAGAAGTAAGCAAGATTGTCAGTCACCCCACATATGCGGCATTGAACACACTCAAGATCCCAACATACATCATTATGAGGCACAACTACATGAAGTGTGCAGTTCCGGAAGGACATGTATGGTACATACATGGCCAACATCTGTCAACACGGTCCAACAGGTGGCATCAATGAGTCCCAGGTTGGCCCATTGGATATCATGAGGCCGTATCACAGTTCCCATCTCCTGCTGCCGTGTCACAATCACCCCCCACAGTGACATGTGAGGACAGATGTGCCCCAGGCACCACAGCTCAACGACAGGTATATTCCCAGGGACCCTGTATTGCCACATGGACACTGGCATTACATGGAGTATCATGTATACACCACAGCAAAACAACCATGACCCCCACAGGTAGTGGCCCCACTTGCCACGGCAGGACAGACATGGACGTATGTGACACACACACGCACAACATCAAAGTCCATGCACACACAACATGGATGTGGAGACTGTCTCCCATTGTGCACATGAAATCAGAGACATTGTAAACACTACATGCACAAAGACTGTGGAGGACCATCACTATTGTGCCACTGGGACACCCTGGCTCAAACATACCGTCCCACATGGGACTCACGGGGTATGTGACATGACATACACATACACCACCGTGAAATGTGACCATGGCACATACACTGATATGAACAGTTGCACATCACAGTGGTCATGTACACGTAACACCCAGGATCCTGTCCCCATGAACACGTGCACAGCCTGGGGGTGGCTGCCCACAGGTGACACCCACAGGACAACATGTACACCAACATACACACAATAGGAAATGCAGCCTTACATGCCTTATGATAAAGTTTGGACAGGCTGTCGTGATGTAGGTGTGCCCCTCACTCCCTGGGAGCTATCTGTGGCTGGCATATGTCCATCTGAGACAGGCATGCTGACATATGCCAGTCACATGTACAGTGATGCGTTGTACTGCAATGGACCGATCGGTGCCTCCGGCCGGCCCATTGCATTCAATGTGTGCGGGTACGCGTTGTACCCCTGTACGCGTTGAACTGCAATGGACCGATCGGTGCCTCCGGCCGGCCCATTGCATTCAATGTGTGCGGGTACGCGTTGTACCCCTGTACGCGTTGTACCCTGTACGCGTTGAACTGCAATGGACCGATCGGTGCCTCCGGCCGGCCCATTGCATTCAATGTGTGCGGGTACGCGTTGTACCCCTGTACGCGTTGTACTGCAATGGACCGATCGGTGCCTCCAGCCGGCCCATTGCATTCAATGTGTGCGGGTACGCGTTGTACCCCTGTACGCGTTGAACTGCAATGGACCGATCGGTGCCTCCGGCCGACCCATTGCATTCAATGTGTGCGGGTACGCGTTGTACCCCTGTACGCGTTGTACCCCTGTAGGCGTTGAACTGCAATGGACCGATCGGTGCCTCCGGCCGGCCCATTGCATTCAATGTGTGCGGGTACGCGTTGTACCCCTGTACGCGTTGTACTGCAATGGACCGATCGGTGCCTCCGGCCGGCCCATTGCATTCAATGTGTGCGGGTACGCGTTGTACCCCTGTACGCGTTGTACTGCAATGGACCGATCGGTGCCTCCGGCCGGCCCATTGCATTCAATGTGTGCGGGTACGCGTTGTACCCCTGTACGCGTTGTACTGCAATGGACCGATCGGTGCGCACCCATTGACAATGGGCTTGCCTGGCAACGGACGCGTTTTCGAATTTCGAACGAGTCGGTTGCTGGAAAATCAGTTGGTCACCCACAACAATGTTGCAAAATCATGTATGTCATGAAGTTGAAGATTTGAAGGATGCTGTGGGCGTGTTTTGGTGCTGCTATTCCATGGATTGGCCAGATTCAGAAGATGCAAACGACTTGGACCTATCACTTTGGACACAAGGGACAGTATCTGCCTCTCCAGCACATATATATTGCTGGCTGTTCCCCTGAGAGCTCACTTGCCTGCACTACATGCTCCAGGACGACATCTGCCACTGCACTGCTGCTGTCTCTGCCCCTCTGGACCTTGCAATGGCACGTACTGTGGAGAGAGCCCCAGCCTTCAGCCTTGAAGAGAACCAGGCCCTGCTGGACAGCCTACTTCCACAGTACAGCAAGCTGTATGGGACACCAGGGGAGCAGGTGAGTGTTCTGTGCACTGCCTTTCTGAATGTGCATTTTGTCTGACTAGCAAGGCTGGAAGTCTGCACGCCACTGGCTAGCAGGCTCACTGAGTAGTTGTCACCCCCCATAGTGTGTAGTGACATGCACTGGACAGGTATGGTGCAGTGACAGTGCATTTGAACAAGGTTCTACTTCCCATGCAATGATACCATGTAGTGACGTCTGGCAAACTGTCCATGGGCAGCTTTGCACTGCCTGTGTACATCATGTGCCCCTGTGATTGAGACATGTATATACAACTGTGTCATGCACGGATATGTTGCATGTGTAGTAATGCAAAAGAAACAATTGATGGACGGAATGCTGGACAATGCAAACATTCACCCCCAGTCACAAGGATCTGGGTTAAATCCATCATTCTTTTGCTCACCACACCACCCCAGTTTGGACCCAGCCATATGCAAATCAGTCTTGACCCTGTTCCTTGTGGGAACAGTCCAGCCCGAACTGCCAAGCCAGGTCCTCCCTGGACCGGAAACAAGCATCCTAGGACCGGTTTCAGGGCATCACCCTTCTTCAGCCAGGTTAGCTTGAATCCAGTGGTGTAGTGAGCACGGGACCCACGTCTGGGCATACCCTTCCCACTTAGGGCGACAAATGCAAAAGAAACAATTGATGGACGGAATGCTGGACATTGCAAACATTCACCCCCAGTCACAAGGATCTGGGTTAAATCCATCATTTTTTGCTCACCACACCACCCCAGTTTGGACCCAGCCATATGCAAATCAGTCTTGACCCTGTTCCTTGTGGGAACAGTCCAGCCCGAACTGCCAAGCCAGGTCCTCCCTGGACCGGAAACAAGCATCCTAGGACCGGTTTCAGGGCATCACCCTTCTTCAGCCAGGTTAGCTTGAATCCAGTGGTGTAGTGAGCACGGGACCCACGTCTGGGCATACCCTTCCCACTTAGGGCGACAAATGCAAAAGAAACAATTGATGGACGGAATGCTGGACAATGCAAACATTCACCCCCAGTCACAAGGATCTGGGTTAAATCCATCATTCTTTTGCTCACCACACCACCCCAGTTTGGACCCAGCCATATGCAAATCAGTCTTGACCCTGTTCCTTGTGGGAACAGTCCAGCCCGAACTGCCAAGCCAGGTCCTCCCTGGACCGGAAACAAGCATCCTAGGACCGGTTTCAGGGCATCACCCTTCTTCAGCCAGGTTAGCTTGAATCCAGTGGTGTAGTGAGCACGGGACCCACGTCTGGGCATACCCTTCCCACTTAGGGCGACAAATGCAAAAGAAACAATTGATGGACGGAATGCTGGACAATGCAAACATTCACCCCCAGTCACAAGGATCTGGGTTAAATCCATCATTCTTTTGCTCACCTCACCACCCCAGTTTGGACCCAGCCATATGCAAATCAGTCTTGACCCTGTTCCTTGTGGGAACAGTCCAGCCCGAACTGCCAAGCCAGGTCCTCCCTGGACCGGAAACAAGCATCCTAGGACCGGTTTCAGGGCATCACCCTTCTTCAGCCAGGTTAGCTTGAATCCAGTGGTGTAGTGAGCACGGGACCCACGTCTGGGCATACCCTTCCCACTTAGGGCGACAAATGCAAAAGAAACAATTGATGGACGGAATGCTGGACAATGCAAACATTCACCCCCAGTCACAAGGATCTGGGTTAAATCCATCATTCTTTTGCTCACCACACCACCCCAGTTTGGACCCAGCCATATGCAAATCAGTCTTGACCCTGTTCCTTGTGGGAACAGTCCAGCCCGAACTGCCAAGCCAGGTCCTCCCTGGACCGGAAACAAGCATCCTAGGACCGGTTTCAGGGCATCACCCTTCTTCAGCCAGGTTAGCTTGAATCCAGTGGTGTAGTGAGCACGGGACCCACGTCTGGGCATACCCTTCCCACTTAGGGCGACAAATGCAAAAGAAACAATTGATGGACGGAATGCTGGACAATGCAAACATTCACCCCCAGTCACAAGGATCTGGGTTAAATCCATCATTCTTTTGCTCACCACACCACCCCAGTTTGGACCCAGCCATATGCAAATCAGTCTTGACCCTGTTCCTTGTGGGAACAGTCCAGCCCGAACTGCCAAGCCAGGTCCTCCCTGGACCGGAAACAAGCATCCTAGGACCGGTTTCAGGGCATCACCCTTCTTCAGCCAGGTTAGCTTGAATCCAGTGGTGTAGTGAGCACGGGAGCCACGTCTGGGCATACCCTTCCCACTTAGGGCGACAAATGCAAAAGAAACAATTGATGGACGGAATGCTGGACAATGCAAACATTCACCCCCAGTCACAAGGATCTGGGTTAAATCCATCATTCTTTTGCTCACCACACCACCCCAGTTTGGACCCAGCCATATGCAAATCAGTCTTGACCCTGTTCCTTGTGGGAACAGTCCAGCCCGAACTGCCAAGCCAGGTCCTCCCTGGACCGGAAACAAGCATCCTAGGACCGGTTTCAGGGCATCACCCTTCTTCAGCCAGGTTAGCTTGAAGCCAGTGGTGTAGTGAGCACGGGACCCACGTCTGGGCATACCCTTCCCACTTAGGGCGACAAATGCAAAAGAAACAATTGATGGACGGAATGCTGGACAATGCAAACATTCACCCCCAGTCACAAGGATCTGGGTTAAATCCATCATTCTTTTGCTCACCACACCACCCCAGTTTGGACCCAGCCATATGCAAATCAGTCTTGACCCTGTTCCTTGTGGGAACAGTCCAGCCCGAACTGCCAAGCCAGGTCCTCCCTGGACCGGAAACAAGCATCCTAGGACCGGTTTCAGGGCATCACCCTTCTTCAGCCAGGTTAGCTTGAATCCAGTGGTGTAGTGAGCACGGGACCCACGTCTGGGCATACCCTTCCCACTTAGGGCGACAAATGCAAAAGAAACAATTGATGGACGGAATGCTGGACAATGCAAACATTCACCCCCAGTCACAAGGATCTGGGTTAAATCCATCATTCTTTTGCTCACCACACCACCCCAGTTTGGACCCAGCCATATGCAAATCAGTCTTGACCCTGTATCTTTTGGGGACAGTCCAGCCCGAACTGCCAAGCCAGGTCCTCCCTGGACCGGAAACAAGCATCCTAGGACCGGTTTCAGGGCATCACCCTTCTTCAGCCAGGTTAGCTTGAATCCAGTGGTGTAGTGAGCACGGGACCCACGTCTGGGCATACCCTTCCCACTTAGGGCGACAAATGCAAAAGAAACAATTGATGGACGGAATGCTGGACAATGCAAACATTCACCCCCAGTCACAAGGATCTGGGTTAAATCCATCATTCTTTTGCTCACCACACCACCCCAGTTTGGACCCAGCCATATGCAAATCAGTCTTGACCCTGTTCCTTGTGGGAACAGTCCAGCCCGAACTGCCAAGCCAGGTCCTCCCTGGACCGGAAACAAGCATCCTAGGACCGGTTTCAGGGCATCACCCTTCTTCAGCCAGGTTAGCTTGAATCCAGTGGTGTAGTGAGCACGGGACCCACGTCTGGGCATACCCTTCCCACTTAGGGCGACAAATGCAAAAGAAACAATTGATGGACGGAATGCTGGATGTGCATATTGTCTGACTAGCAAGGCTGAAAGTCTGCACGCCACTGGCTAGCAGGCTCACTGAGTAGTTGTCACCCCCCATAGTGTGTAGTGACATGCACTGGACAGGTATGGTGCAGTGACAGTGCATTTGAACAAGGTTTTACTTCCCATGCAATGATACCATGTAGTGACGTCTGGCAAACTGTCCATGGGCAGCTTTGCACTGCCTGTGTACATCATGTGCCCCTGTGATTGAGACATGTATATACAACTGTGTCATGCATGTATGTGTTGCATGTGTAGTAATGGCCTTTTCACTTTGTCATCCTGACAGGTTAATGCCCATCGGAAGCAGGAGATCTGGAAGGACATCGTCCGGGCCGTCCGGTCCGTGGGGGTCTACAAGCGCCGGATCCGCAACTGCCAGAAGAGGTGGCAGGACCTTCGGGGCTGGACCCGGAGGATTGCACGGGTCCAGCTGAAGCTGTCGCCTCCTCGCAGGAGGGGCGGAACACGGACCCTGACCCCCACATGCTCCAGATCCTGGCGGTGGTGTTTCCAGACCTGGATGGGCAGCTGAAGGCCAGACAGCAGCAAGGAGGGGGTGAGTCAAAGACTGCACTGTGAACTCTGTATTACATGCTTTGTGCCCTCCTCTGGCCTGGTTCAACTGCCACAGTGCAGCAGTCATGTTGTCCAGGAGCCATGTCCCTCTATTGTGTACTGCCCACTGCTCATCTGATACCCAGGTGTGGCCCTTACATTCAGGGAATTGTGTCACTTGGGACTGTGTCCTTGCAGTTTGCTTCACTAAAGGTGGGGGACAGCATCTGTTTCCCTAACTCTGTTGTGGGCATCATGGGTGGGTCCATTGTTCACACAACGCCTGTGTTCGGACATGTGATCTGCGTGTTGCTTTGATATGCGGTCCACTTGCTGAGCTGAGCCACCACATGTGCCTGGGGTATGTGGCACACGCCCATGCAGCGGGTGGGAACAATGTTTGGGCCCCAGGAGTGTGCAGATTACGTGTGTCACACATACATAGCCAGCTATCCACTGTCCAGGGCACATCCCTCATTCATGTGGAGCAGGACAGTCATGCCTACTCCAGGCCATGCAATGCACTCTGTACTCCCACTCCCGTGTATCAGCTGACACATTGTGCACAGTGATTTGACCCCTCAGGTGTCTGCCTCTGTGTCAGTGTGCTGTGGATTAGTTGCCAGGACTGCTGGGGTGTTTCTTGGTAGGGGCTCAGCATGCCCCTGGAGATGTGACCATAGGAGACGATACTTGTGTGTCACATAGGTGTTTGATCAGCTGCCCGTGCAGACTGGGGTATGCGAATGTGAAGTTCAGGCAGCTGTTCCCCATTCACAGCAAATTGTGAGGGGCTCAGGTTCAGAGGGTAGTGTCACAGGTCTCCCATATGTCCAATCGGTATGACCTGGACAGATGAGGGTTAAGATGATGTGTTGTGTGGGGGATGTACATGTGCACTTGTGCAGCTCCAGGACTTGCATTCCCCATGACCTACTATTGTGACACAGTGCATAGTGTTGTTGTCTGGCTGCCAAGTCATACATCACTGAGACAGTGATGTATGACTTAGCAGTCATGCCTCTGCCATGGCATGTGTCAACTTATTGGAGGTCCTGCAGGGGAGTGACATGTGCTACATGCACACCATTGTGGCGATGGCTATCAGGACATGGGTGCATCATGGTGTCTGTCGCTGGTATGCATCACATGCATTTCCAATTTGACTCTGGGCATCCCTTTCATCCGGAAACCTGTACTGACTCAGTGGCAATAGCTGTGATGTGTGCATGTCCACATGCCACACCGTGTCCTCTGCACTGTCCAACTACTGTGTACTTGGTGCATGTGTCCACACTGGGGTGTTGCAATCCAACAGACACCAGACAGATGGGTGCAAGGATATGTGGGATGTGAGTGCCATGCTTGGCATCAGACTGACAATTGGCTTCTCCTGTTCAGTTAGGGCACTTTCAGCAATGTACAACTAATGATGCCAGGGCTTGCTCTGTAATGTGCTGTGCTCACAGTGGTGTGTGCGTTTGGTGCAGGTGACTGATGTCTGTCTGTTTCCCCATTGTTTGCAGATACATCCACGGCCATGGAAGGGGACAGCTCCACGGACCAGGAGGAGCCAGAGAGCCAGACTGGGTCAGCAGCCGAGGAGTGGTCGGAGGGACCCAGTGGCACGGAGGGCGAGGGGAGCCACATCGAGGAGTCCTCAGCACCATCCACCTCAGCTGAGGACCAGAGCAACTCGGAGGATGACTCCCTTGTGGAGGCGGGTGTCAGCAGCCACCACACCCCAGCTAGTGTTGCTGTCCCCGCCACCACCAGCACCACCACCGCCCTCCCATCGGCTCCCATTCCCCAGGTCCGTGGAGGCTCCCATGTTCGGGAGCGTGTCTCCTTTGGGCCAGGCACCGCACCCCTGCCCCTGTGTCCCCTGCTGCCCTGAGTGAGGAGTCTGTGTACCTCCTTCGCCAGCTCCATGTAGGGCAGACAGCCATGCTGAGTGTCCTCCATGCGCACACCGCACTGTTGACTCAGCTGGTGTCGTTCATGGAGGGCATCTCATCGGGCATGTCTGACCTACAGAGGGGCAATAGGTCCATGGACTTCTCCCTGACGGCAGCAGTGTCCCTCCTCAGACAGTCCCTCACCCCTCCTGCCTCTGCTCCATCCACACTCCCCAGCACCTTACCCGTCCCAAGCACACACACACCGGCACAGGCACACACCAGCACACACACGTCCAGCACACAGACACACACGCCACAAACAAAACGCACACGCACGCACAGTCAGGGGACTGAAACCAGACTCACAGGGGATGGGGCCCTGGTACACACACACGCATCCACGGGCACTGCACAGTCCTCAGTTGCCTCTCCCTCCAAAGCACCCTCCCTTGCCTCACCTGCAACCCCAAAGACCCAGCGCCTCTTCCTCAGTGACCTCGGCCTCTTCCCCTCCGATCCAGCTGCTCCAGCATCCAGGGTGAAGAGGAAGCCCCCCACATGGAGCAGAGTGCCCCTCGCCCCCGGACACCCTCCCCCAGGTGCAGACAGACTGAGGCCCCCACCCGCAAGTCCCCCCGGAGTGGTAAGAGCAAGACCCCGCCGCCACCCTGCAGCTCAAGCACCAGGTCTCCTTCCTCAATCCCTCAGGCCCCCACTACACAGGTGCCCCCACCACACCCTGCCCCAGGTTCCCCCACCCACAGATATACCATCCCCAAGAGGCTCCGGCCTTCTCCCCTGCCACTTGCTCTCCCGGCACCACACCCCCCGCTGCGCTTGTCTGTGCCACTGATGTGGTGAGGGTGTCCTCCCCTCTGTCCAGCCCACCTTGCCTGTTTCCCATTCTCCTCCCCTGGTGGTAGGCACTGCAGTGGAGTCCACTACCACCCTGTCTGACTTTGGCACTGCAGTGGCGGACCTGTCCACTCCATCTGCAGGGTCCACTGCAGTCGTGCCGGCACCCACAACATCTGAGCCATGCCCCCAGTTGTGCCGGCACACACCATGTCAGACACCTCCACTGCAGTTGTCAGTGGCTCTCCAGCACCCACCACCCCTTCCCTGCTTCCTCCTGGTGAGCCCTGATCCTGTCCCTGCGGTGCCTGGCCTACCCCCGGTTGCCCCTCCTAGTGGATTGTCCCTGGTTTTGTGCAGGCATGTGTAGGGTGGCATCTGCCACTGTCACCCACTTGTGACTTTGTTGATGGACTGGCCATTGGCCTTTGTTTATGTTCTACCGGACTTCTACTTTTAATGCCACATATGCTGAATAAAGCAACTTTCTGTTCTCTAGTGCTTTTGCTTCTGATGTACATGATGTTGATGATGCTAAGCATGCCCTTGCTGCAGTGATGGTGATATTTGGTCTCATGATAATGAAGTGTTACTGTGCAGGAACCCATGTGGTCCAGGGGGAATGTGTCCTATCCTGTGGTGTATCCATGTCATCCATAGCAGCATCTGAGGGTGTCATGTGTTCAGTATTTGGCAATGGGATTTCCTACTTAGATTGGCAATTTCACATCTGTGGCTTCCACCCCTGCACATCTGTTGTGCCTGCCATTGTTCAATTCGTCTACTTCCCTGACCGTGTGGCCATCTCCAGTGGACATGCAGGTTTGGGCATCAATGGGGAAGGACTCATCTGTGTTGTCAGTGCAACATTGCTATACAAGTGTGTTGGATCTGTGCTGATGATTCCGTTGGCACTTCCATGACCAGGCTGATGTGACGGGAGCCCTCATTTGGTGCTAATTGTTGATTGTGTGACCAAGTGCTCAGCTGACATGATGGGGCCCTACTGAGGCAACATATGGCACAGCTTTCCTCACACAGGAGTGGAGTCCCCTCATGGCAGTGTGTACTCCTGTGACATTGCCTGCGCCCAAGGTGTGTGTTGTATGTGCATGTCTGTGTGTTCACTTCCGTTTAGCTGTGCATGCTGTGATCCCTAGTGTTGTACCTGTTTGTGATGCTAGCTGAGTTGAGCTATGTTCCCCCAAAGTCTTCTCCCTGGGTTCTCTGTGATGTGGGTGCATGGCACATTACTGGTCATCAGGGTGTCACCCATAGGTGTGTTTGCTGTCAGGGCTGAGTTTGTGTGCAGACGCAGATGGGTCACAGATCAGGTTTCCCCTTGGCACTTGTTGTTTGCCCCTGTCATGTGATTTCCAGTTTGTGTTATCTTTCAGTGATTGTGACACGTTGTGTGTGTGACTGCTGGCACTCCTCAGGGTCCGGGCTGCAATGTTGGTTGTTGTCTATGTGTGTTCTTTGTGGGTGACCTTGGCTTCTTCATTGGTGTGTGACTGTGGCTGGGATCCCATTGGTTGGTGTGGTATTGCCGTCATGTCCATGTACAGCGTAGTGTGCAGTGTGTCAGATATTCAGGAGTCTTGTTGAGTGTCCATGTGTGATGTGTTTCTGCACCTTGGTTCCCACCCACCACCCTGGAATAGTCATGGGTGCATGTGCAATGTCACCAGTGCATGTGTGCTTCACTGCTGCACATTGTTGGAGGTCGAGGGGTGTGGTGTTGAGTGTGTGCAGATGAGAGTTGTTGCCCGGCTAGGCCCCTGCCTCCATGTTGGCCTTGGCTTACTGGCCATGCTGTTTGATTTGTGCTTGTGTAGGTGTGATGGTAGTTAGTTGCTCAGGACACATGACTGTGGTTCACAGTGTGAACCACATTTAGCTTTGTCATCACAGTGGGATTGTAATGCAGCCCAGGGTCACCACATTGTGGGGGCCCTGGGGGTGGTGCTGTGGTGTGTCTGTGTCTTGCTGTGTCAGTTGCTGTCCCTACGTGCCTGTGTGACATGTGTGATTTGTGCTCCCTCTCATCTGACAATGCCTGATTGCCCACATAGGGGATTTGGATCCATGAGTTACCTTTGTGTGGCACTGTATGCACATCTGTATGATTGGTATTCAGGTCTCCTCATGTGTTGTGTGGTTGCCTGGGGACACTGGCACCCCCTCACCTGTTGTGTATGATGTGCAGTGTGGGTCTGCCTGTTTGTGTTTGTGCATCTGCACCACTGCATTGGCATATCTTGGGTGTGCCATTGGCTGTATGTAGTTTGGTGGGTTTCCCCTGCTGTCCCTGGGACTCCTAGGTCATCGGTCAGCACAATGATCATGGTTTGTGTGTCCCATTGCTGCCATGGTATGGTATCTGTTCACCTCACATCTGCAGTCTCCACAGGGTATCTGCATGTGTGTGCCCATTGGTGCAAATATGTGGGTCTGCATTCTGATGGTCACTTCTGTCATTGTGTCATTGATGATTGTTGACGGTGTCAGCCCCCATGGGTGTTGTTTGTCTGCACATGGCCAAAGGTATGTCTTATTTGCACTGCAGGATTTGGCTCCCCCAATTTATGTTGCAATGGAACACATACACTACTTTGCCACTGATGTGTTTGTTGTTCTGTGACCAGGAATCATCCATGCAGTTTGGCAGTTGCACCTCTTTCTTTGTCAACACTTACCTTTTGGTCACTGTGATGATGGGGGTTTGGACCCCATTGCCACAATGTTCAAAATGTGCTTCAGCTATGGACCCCACACTTACCTTTTGGTCACTGTGATGATGGGGTTTTGAACCCCATTGCCACATTGTTCAAAGTGTGCTTCAGCTATGGACCCCACACTTACATTTTGGTCACTGTGATGATGGGGGTTTGGAACCCATTGCCACAATGTTCAAAATGTGCTTCAGCTATGGACCCCACACTTACCTTTTGGTCACTGTGATGATGGGGTTTTGGACCCCATTGCCACGTTGTTCAAAGTGTGCTTCAGCTATGGACCCCACACTTACATTTTGGTCACTGTGATGATGGGGGTTTGGTACCCATTGCCACAATGCTCAAAGTGTGCTTCAGCTATGGACCCCACACTTACCTTTTGGTCACTGTGATGATGGGGGTTTGGACCCCATTGCCACAATGTTCAAAGTGTGCTTCAGCTATGGACCCCACACTTACATTTTGGTCACTGTGATGATGCGGGTTTGGACCCCTTTGCCACAATGTTCAAAGTGTGCTTCAGCTATGGACCCCACACTTACATTTTGGTCACTGTGATGATGGGGGTTTGGAACCCATTGCCACAATGGTCATGGCCTGCTTGCATTGTGGGTGCCACACACATATATGTGTGGCACATGTGCTAGGGGGTCACATTGTATGTTCAAAGTCATGTTCGGTGTTGTAGGCATTTGACACAGTCTACACACGCTTGTCATGGTGTTGGGGGATGTCTTCTTCTTGCATTCCCTAGGTTGTGGTGTGCTGGTTGTGTCATGCATTGTCCATCCTATGAGTGGGGGTGGTAGTAGTGGTAGGCATCCAGCCCCCCCTGGGTGAGGGTGGTAGTAGTGGTAGGCATCCAGCCCCCCCTGGCTAAGGGTGGTAGTAGTGGTAGGCATCCTGCCCCCCCTAGGTAAGGGTGGTGGTAGGCATCCAGCCCCCCCTGGGTGAGGGTGGTAGTAGTGGTAGGCATCCAGCCCCCCCTGGCTAAGGGTGGTAGTAGTGGTAGGCATCCAGCCCCCCCTGGGTGAGGGTGGTAGTAGTGGTAGGCATCCAGCCCCCCCTGGGTGAGGGTGGTAGTAGTGGTAGGCATCCAGCCCCCCCTGGCTAAGGGTGGTGGTAGGCATCCTGCCCCCCCTGGGCAAGGGTGGTAGTAATGGTAGGCATCCTGCCCCCCCTGGGTAAGGGTGGTAGTAGTGGTAGGCATCCTGCCCACCCTGGTAAGGGTGGTAGTAGTGGTAGGCATCCTGCCCACCCTGGCTAAGGGTGGTGGTAGGCATCCAGCCCCCCCTGGGTGAGGGTGGTAGTAGTGGTAGGCATCCAGCCCCCCTGGGTAAGGGTGGTAGTAGTGGTAGGCATCCAGCCCCCCTGGGTAAGGGTGGTGGTGAGGCATCCTGCCCCCTGGGTGAGGGTGGTAGTAGTGGTAGGCATCCAGCCCCCTGGGTAAGAGTGGTAGTAGTGGTAGGCATCCAGCCCCCTGGCTAAGGGTGGTGGTAGGCATCCTGCCCCCTGGGTAAGGGTGGTAGTAGTGGTAGGCATCCTGCCCCCTGGGTAAGGGTGGTAGTAGTGGTAGGCATTCTGCCCACCCTGGCTAAGGGTGGTGGTAGGCATCCAGCCCCCCCTGGGTGAGGGTGGTAGTAGTGGTAGGCATCCTGCCCCCCCTGGGTAGGGGTGGTGGTAGTGGTAGGCATCCAGCCCCCCCTGGGTGAGGGTGGTAGTAGTGGTAGGCATCCGGCCCCCCCTGGGTAAGGGTGGTGGTAGGCATCCTGCCCCCCCTGGGTGAGGGTGGTAGTAGTGGTAGGCATCCAGCCCCCCCTGGGTAAGGGTGGTGGTAGTGGTAGGCATCCTGCCCCCCCTGGGTAAGGGTGGTAGTAGTGGTAGGCATCCTGCCCCCCCTGGGTAAGGGTGGTAGTAGTGGTAGGCATCCTGCCCCCCCTGGCTAAGGGTGGTAGTAGTGGTAGGCATCCTGCCCACCCTGGCTAAGGGTGGTGGTAGGCATCCAGCCCCCTGGGTGAGGGTGGTAGTAGTGGTAGGCATCCTGCCCCCCTGGGTAGGGGTGGTGGTGCGCATTCAGGCCCCTGTGTGCATATGTGGCATTGGTGATGGGCATCCCGCCCCTATGGTGCTGCTGTTGCTGGTGTAAGTATATTCTGCATCCCTCTGTGTG